>BMAV01012207.1:0-25000 GCA_019973955.1 Trichonephila inaurata madagascariensis | reverse complement strand
GGCCGACCCGGGGGGTCGACCTCGGTCCCCATGGGGAGTGGAGTCGGGCCGAGCGAGTTGGACGAACCGACGAGGGGGATTGGACACGAGGGCAGGAGGTCGGCCCGGAGGCCCGGGCGGGAGTCGGGCCGTCGGACTCCGGACGGCATTGATGGACGCGGAGGTGGACCGAGGGCGGCGGCCCGGGACGGGAGGGGCCGAGTCGGACCGACGGATGGGGAGTGCGAGGTCCGACCGGGAGTTGACCCCGAGGAGGATTGAGGTGGGGTCGGAAGTTGGACCGACGGGAGTTGGGACCTTGGTGCGAGTGGACTTGGATCGACCCGGGGAAGATTGGACCGAGGACAGCGGAGAGTTGACCGGAGGCGTCGGACCTTGGGAGAGCGATGGAGGTGGACTGACGGAATTGGACCCGAGGCGTGGGACCTGATACGGAGAGGGGGCGACTTGGGGATAGAAGTGGACCGGAGAATTGGATGCGAGGAATTGGACCGACGGGAGTGGGACGGACCTTGAGGCGAGAAGTGGACTTGATGGACGGGAGATTGGACCGATAGACGCGTGGGCTGGATACGGGAAGGCGATTGGACCGAGAGGACTGCGGAGATTGGACGACGGGAATTGACCGAGACCGTGGGACTTGATACGAGAAGTGGACCGGGCTTGGGACTTGAGAAGTGGAAACCCAGAGGACGAGAGAATGGACCGAGGGAAGTGGACCGGGCGGGATTGGGACCGAGGACGACCCTTGATTACGAGAAGGGACCGATGGGACTCTCGGAGAATTGGACGGGGAATTGGGACCGCGAGAGCGGTGGAATGATACCGGGGGGAAGTTTGGCGGGGTTGACTTTCGAGGATTTGGAAATTGGACCTGGGTTACCGACGAGTAATTGGAATTGGATCGACGGGAAGATTGGAACTCGGGAGGATCGGCCGAGGTCGAGTTGGCGGAGGGACCGTGGGCTTTGACGGAAATTTGGACCGGATGGTGGTAATACCGAGACCGTGGATTTGCGCCGGCAGTATTGTGAGCTGAGTTGAATTCTGTGTCTACGGAAGGTGACTCGGAGGATCGGACCCGGAGGCTGCGGTGGGAGTTGGACGGGAGGCGACCGTGGGACTTTGACGGATTTGGACCGGATGGGGCAGTATATAGCCAATACTCGCCGGCAGTTTGGCGCCGGCGAGTATTGGCTGTGTAGTGCTTTTTCTTTTCTCGTTCCGGTGTACTTACTGATAGATTCGGTGGGAGTGGAGGGTGCCGTCGGACGAGGGGAACCCGTCGGGTGCGAGTCGGACGGGAGTCGACCGTCGTACTTTCACTGGATGATGGACCGTCGGATCGAGGTGATAGTCTGCGTATGCAATACTCGTCGGCGAGTATGGCTGTATAGCCTTTTTTTTCTCGTTCCGGTGTACTGACTTATAGATTCGGTAGGCAGTGGAGGCTGCCGTCGGACGAGGGGAACCTGTCGGGTACGAGTCGGACGGGAGGCGACCGTTGTACTTTCACTGGATGAGGAGTGGACCGTCCGGATCGAGAGTGTGCAAGTCTGGGGGCAGTATACGGCCAATACTCGTCGGCGAGTATTGGCTGTATACTGCCTTTTATTTTATTTTCTCGTTCCGGTGTACTGACTCATGGATTCGGTCGGGAGTGGAGGCTGCCGTCGGACGACGGGAACCGGTCGGGTACGAGTCGTACGGGACTTTGACGGGACGAGGTCGGGATCGAGAGGTGCCAGTCTGGGGGCAGTGTACGGCCAATGCGAGTCATGGCTGTACACTGCCCCCTTTTTTTTTATTTTATTTTCTCGTTCCGGTGTACTCTCCGGTGTGGTCCGAACGGTCGTTCCGACGTATCGTTTTCTTTTTCGGGTCCGACTCGCGGTGGCACGGACCCTACCTCACTTCTAATTTAAAATGTAAGTTTTATAGATTTTTTATACGCGTAATTAAAAATTTTATAAGATTTACTGTTCGATCGATCGAATTCTATGTAAAAGTGACCCGGGAGAGCTTCCCACCGCCAGGCGTGAGGGTTCTTTTTTTTTCACGGAACTTTGTGCCGCCGTAACTTTTTTCCCGACGGAGTCGAATGTACAATTTTTTTTTTAAAAGAAGGCCCGTCGCGGGGTGCACGTTCGGTGTATTTTTATTTAAGATTCCTCGGAGCGGTTCTTTTTTTATGGACGGAAATGCTAATTTTCGAGTTTTCTCTGATTTTTTTTTTCCTCCCGAAAGACAAAATCGTGGAACGAATATATTCTCAAAGTACTGAGAAAGACCTTTCGAATGAGGTATTTTATTGAATTTTATCTCTAAAAGTGAGTGATTTACAGATTTTAAAAGTGATTACGTGGAAAGGGCCCTAACGTGGCCCCCTTCGGGTCCCCGTTCCAGAATGAGGACTCGAAAAAAAGAGCACTCCGAGACCTACGCGGGGATATCCGTTTCGAGAAAATCGCTCGGTAAGTTTTCGAGGGGTGGTATTTTAAAGTTTTCTGCCGTAAGAACTCGCCACCGCTAGGTGTCGGGTGAGTCTTTCTCTTCCGGAACTTTATCCTACTGTAACTTTTTTCCCTACGGAGTTAAAAATACAATTTTTTTTTTAAAAAAAAGCCCATCTCGGGGCGCACGTTTTGTATATTTTTATTTAATAATCCTCCGAAGCGGTTCTTTTTATAAAAATTTGTTTCGGTTTTCTTGATTTTTTTGCTCGTAAAGAAACTCGGAACGTATATTCTGAAAGTCTCGGAAAAGAACCTTTCCGATGAAAGGTTCAGGTTCATTTATCTAAGAATAAATGGGAATAATGAATTTCTTAAAAGAAACGGAAAAAAATTATTCGAACTTTCTTTTTTCTTAAAACAAAGGGGACTCCTCCCATATTCGAAAGTACTCTCGGAGACCTTTCGAACGAGGTATATTTTTGAATTTTATCTATAAAAAGCAAAGCGTTTAAAAATAAAATTTATTTTAGAAAGGGCCCTCACGTGGCCCCTTTTTCTAAATGTCAACAATGAGGACTGAAAAAGAGCACGCCAGGCCTATCAGGGGATACCCGTTTCGGGGAAAATCGCTCCGTAAGTTGGCGGGTGTGGGAATTTTAAAAGATTTGTGCCGTAAGAACTCGCCACCGCAGGTGTCGGGGTAGTCTTTTACAGAACTTTATCACACTATAACTTTTCTCCGCGGACTTAAAATACAATTTTTTTAAAAGCCCATCTCGGGGCACCTTTAGTATATTTTTTTAATGATCCTCAGAGCGGTTCTTTTTTTTAGTAAATATGTTTTTTTAGATTTTTTCTCTTCTTGCGTTTCTCCCGGAAAACACGGGATCGCGAACGGGACTCGGAAAAGAGCACGCCGAGACCCCCGCGGGGATATCTACTTCCGAGAAATCGGTCGGTAAGTTGGGGCGCTGTGGGTTTCAATTTCGGACACATCTCACTCGAGCTCTCCTCCGCCAGGTGTCAGGTGTGTATCTTTTTACGAATTTATCTTCCCGTAACTTTTTTAATTCATTTAAAAAATAAAATTTTTTTTAAACGAAGCCCGTCTCGGGGCGCACGTTCGATGTATTTTTTATTAATATTCCTCCGAGCGGTTCTTTTTTTATAAGCCGAAATCTTAATCTTTAGGTTTTCTTCGTTTTTCTCTCGTCCCGTTCGAAACGGTCGCTAATATATATATTCTTAAAGTACTCGAAGAGACCTTTCTTAATATGTCACTTAATATGTAAATATACTCTCCGTCCGAGAGTTATGGGACGAAGAAGGAATCCGTAGGAAGGGCGCTGCTGTGCCCCTTCGATCCGACCTCCGAAAGGGAAAAGCGATGCTCCCCGGACCGAGGAGGTAGGTATTTTTCGTGTCCCTCCTACCCAAAACAGTGGTCTCGTTTCCAGGTGTCGACTGGGCAACGTCGCTTACACACTTTTAGATTCGCGAACCGCGGGGAGGCGAAATTTTAAAGTCCCCTTGGGAAACACTTTTGGAATAACCCCCTTTTATATTAAGTTTTTGAAACTCTTTGAAGAAATAAAGCCCTTTCGATTCGCACTTAGAGTGGTCATTTATAAAAATCCGACCAAAATTATTTTTTATTCGGGAAAAACGCGTTTTTTTTCCCGGAAAAAGCTCATTTTCTCGAATAACTTTTAAAAAGAACACCTGTTCCTCAAAATGCCCCACCGAAGGTAGATCTCTCGATTCCTCGCAAAATGAGTGACTTTTTAAAAAAATATGGTAATTTTTTTTATGAATTTTCTAAATTTCGGCAAGTCAAACTCTGGAACCTTTTATTTGGAATAACTTTGTGTTTTATTCACTTATTAAAAAATCTTTCAAGAAAACAAGCTCTATTAAAATGCGCCGTTGAGTCTCACTTGAAAAAATCCGTCGACAATTTATTTTTTTATAAAGGGAAAAAGTTAAAAATCTTTTTCCCGGAAAAGCTCCTTTTTTTTCCCTCTTTTGAAAAAGAACACGCCGTTCCTCGAAAATGTCCCGAATAAAAAGGGAGATCTCTCGATTCCTCCAAAAGTACGTAAAGTTTTTAGAAAAATACAGGTAAGTTATTTTTTGAATTTTCGAGGTTCCGGGAGTTTGACCTTGAAAATTCGTGTTTTGAATAACTTTCGTTCCAGACCGATCGACGAAAACTTTACAGAAAAGAAAGATCTCGTCGTTCCCCGAAGAGTCTTCTTTTCGAAAATCCTGAGCCGTTCTTTTTATTCAGGGGAAACCCGGGTTTTGGGGGCCCCTTGGCCGCGGGCCCCTGGAGGAGGGCCCGAACGAATATATTTTGTGATCTACTCGAGAGACCTTTCGAATCTGTAAAAATTTTAGAGCGGGCCCTTTCCGTTCTTTAATTATGGACGATCAAAATGCGTACGAAGAGGCGAAATTTCTCCAAAGTCCCACTTTAAACCTTATTTGGAATAACTCTGTGTTTATTAACTTATTTAGAAACTCTTTGAAGAAAATAAGCCCTATGAATGCGCACATTTAAAGTGTCATTTGTGAAAATCCGACCGTAGTTATTTTTTATTCGGGAAAACGGGAAAAATTTTCCCCCGGGAAAAACTCATTTTCTCGAATAACTTTCGAAAGAACCCCCCTCCTCGAAATGTCCCACCGAAGGTAGATCTCTCGATTCCTCGCAAAAGTACGTAAGTTTTTAGAAAAATACAGGTAAGTTATTTTTTATGAATTTTTCGAAGGTTCCGGGAGTTTGACCTTGAGAATTCGTGTTTTTGAAACTTTCGTTCCAAGGACCGATCGACGAAAACTTTAAGAAAGAAAGATCTTGTTCCGCACCGGAAAGTCTCTTTTCGAAAATCCGTCGAACCGTTCTTTTATTCGGGAAAAACCCTGGTTTGGGTCGGCCGCAGGCCCTGGGGGGCCGAACAGATATTTTTCGAAACTACTCGACGAGACCTTTCCGAATCTTGTTTAGGGTGGCCCCCGTGGGTTAATTAGGGGGCGAAAATAAAGTTCGAGGGGCGGCAAAGTCCCACTTTGGACACTTTATTTTGGAACCGGGGGTTTCTTTTGAAAACCGAAGGGCGCCTTCCCAATCGTTCGTGCGGAAAATTTAAGAGCGGAGTTATTTATTCGGGAAAAGGGCCCTTTTCAGGGAAAAACCAAATTTTTCTGAATAAATCGGCAACCCTTTCGAAAATTCCCCCGGGTGATCTCCGGATTCGCGCAAAAACGCGGTTTTTGAAAAAATGGTTTTCGGCCGGGGGTTTCCCTGGGTCCGGCGGAAATTTCGGTTTTCCCAGGACCCCCCGACAACTTTCCGAAAAGAAAAGTTTTCCCCGGGATTTTTGAAAATTTCCCCCTTTTTTTTTCGGGGAAAAAACGTTTTCCCCGGGGGGTCGACGGGGGCCCCACCTTATCTCGAAATGTCGGACGGGGCGTACTTGTAGGTGGGGCCCAGTACGGAGGAGCGGAAAAATAAGCGGGGGGGCCCCGGGTATCGAAGAATCACCCCGCGGGGGTTCCGACCGAGTTCGCTTTCAGGCTTTTGGGCCGGACCCTTTTAAAAAAACGAATTCGTCCCTCGCCGAACCTTTTCCCACCCGGAAGGGCGAAAATTTTGGACGTTCGAGAAACCCAAAGGCTCCTCGCGGACGCTCCTTTTCGGAAAACGCTTTTCGCGAAACCTTTTTTCCCCCCTAACCTTTTTTCGGAACGGGATTTGAATACGGGTCCCACCGTGAACCCCGAAGTAGATTCTCGGGTTTGCAAAGTTTTCGTTGAGTTTTTAAAAACAGGACCGGTATTTATTTTTTTTTATTGAAAATTTTTAGGGGTTCCGGGTGAACAGTACGGAAGGGGGAAGAAATTTTTCAAAGTCCCACTTTTTTCCTATTTGGAAATTTCGTTTTAACTTTTTGTTTGAAATTTTGAAAAAATGAAGCCTCTCCAAATTCAAAAACCGGGAACGAAAACAGGCATTTGGAAAAAATCCGACACGTGTTTTTTTTTTCAAAACGGAAAAATTTTTTTCCCAAAAAGCTCATTTCTCGAATCCTTTGAAAGCCCTTTCCTCCAAATGTCCCCCCGAAGGTAGATCTCTCGATTCCTCATAAAAAGTACTAAGTTTTAAAAAACCGGTAATTTTTTTTTATGAATTTTTAAAAGGGTTCGGGAGTTTGACCTTGAAATTCTTTTTTTGAATAACTTTCTTTCCCGATGGAGATCGAAAAAAAACTTTAAAGAAAAAAAAATCTCTCGTTCCGCACCCGGAGAGTCCTACTTTTTGAAAATCCGCCCGACCCGTTCTTTTTTTATTGGGAAAAAAAACCCTAGTTTTGGCCCCAGGGCCCCGGGGCCCCTGGAGGGGGGGCCCAAACAAATATTTTCGTGATCTACTCGACGAGCCCCCTTTCCCAGAATCTGCAAAGGGTTCGAGTCGGGCCCCTTTTCCCGTTTCTTTAATTATAGACGACCCAAAATTTTTGCGTACAAAGGGAGGCGAAATTTTGTAAAAGCCCCCACTTTGGGAAACACTTTTTTTTGGAATAACTTCTGTGTTTATTAACTTATTTAGAAACTCTTTAAGAAAAGAAAGCCCTTTCGATTCCGCACGTTACAGTGGTCTTTTGGGAAAAATCCGACAGTAAATTTTTTTAGGGGAAAAACGGGAAAAATTTTTTCCCGGAAAAGCTCTTTTTTCTCTAATAACTTTTAAAGGGGGAAACACACTGTTTTCCCCCAAAATGCCCCCACCGAAGGTAAAATCTCTCGATTCCCCCAAAAAGTACAAAAAGGGGTTTTTAGAAAAATACAGGAAATTTTTTTTTTTACAAATTTTTTGAAGGTTCCGGAGTTTGACCTTGAGAATTCTTGTTTTGAATAACTTTCGTTCCGATGGACCGATCGACAAAAACTTTAAAGAAAGAAAGATCTCGTCGTTCCGCACCCGGAGGTCCTACTTTTGAAAATCCGTCGAGCCGTTCTTTTTTATTCGGGAAAAACCTAGTTTTGGCCCCACGGGCCGCGGGCCCCTGGAGGAGGGCCCAAACGAATATATTTTCGTGATCTACTCGACGAGACCTTTCAGAATCTGCAAAGGGTTCGAGTCTGGCCCTTTCCGTTCTTTAATTATAGACGATCCAAAATGCGTACGAAGGAGGCGAAATTTTGTCAAAGTCCCACTTTGGAAACACTTTATTTGGAATAACTCTCGTGTTTATTAACTTATTTAGAAACTCTTTGAAGAAAATGAAAGCCCTATTGAATGCGCACATTAAAAAGTGTCATTTGTGAAAATCCGACCGTAAGTTATTTTTATTCGGGAAACAGGAAAAATTTTTCCCGGAAAACTCATTTTCTCTAATAACTTTCAAAGAACACACTGTTCCTCGAAAATGTCCACCGAAGGTAGATCTCTCGATTCCTCCAAAAGTGCATGACTTTTTAGAAAATATAGGTAACTTATTTTTATGAATTTTCGAACGTTCGGAACTGCGGCCTTCCCAAACACATGTTTTCTCGATAACTTTCGTTCCGGTGCACCGATTTTCGAAAACTCTGACGAAAAGAAAGATCTCGTCGTTCCGCACCCGAAGGTCCTTTCTTTTGAAAATCCGTCGAGCCGTTCTTTTTATTCGGGAAAAACCTAGTTTTGGGCCCCATCGGCAGCGGGGCCCCTCTTCGAGGGGCCCCGAACGAAATATATATTCCGAAAGTACTCGACGAGACCTTTCGAATATGTGCTTTGTGTGAGGGTGGCCCCGTGGCGAGTGAGTCGGGGACCCCAAAATCGGAGGAGAAACAAATTGGAACGGCCCCAGCGAGTCTTCGAGCCAGGGCTTCGAAACTCCTACGGGTGTCTCCACTCTACGGGACGTATCCGCGGTATCGTTTTGGTGCGGAAACTCCCGTAATCACGAGAGTTACTGTGGTGGGGTCTCCTGGACCGGGCGCGACCGTTCGTGTAACGAAAAACTCTTTTCGGAATAACTTTCTTCCCTGCACCTATTTACAAAATCTTTTGAAAACCGGAAAGGTCTTCTTTTTCCGCACGTAACGAGTCATATTTCTTGAAAATCCGTCGAGCCGTTCTTTTTTTATTCGGGAAAAACCTAGTTTTGGCCCCTTGGCCGCAGGCCCCTGAGGAGGGGCCCGAACGGATATATTTTCGTGATCTACTCGACGAGATTTTCCCGAATCTGTTAAAGTTTTTAGGCGGGGCCCCCTTTCCGTTCTTTCATTATCGACGATCAAAATCTCGAAAAAGGGGCAAAATTTTGTAAAAATTACGGAAACCATTTAAAAACCCTCTCGTGTTTTTTAAACTTATTTAGAAACTTTTTAAAAAGAAAATAAAAAACCCCTTTTTCGTTTTCCGCACAAACGGGGTGGTAATTCGAAAAAATCCGACCGTAAAATTTTTTTTTTTATCGGGGAAAACGGGAAAAAATTTTTTTCCCCGGAAAAGCTCATTTTCTCGAATAACTTTTAAAGAACACACTGTTCCTCCAAAATTCCCAAAAAGGAAAGATCCCTTAAATTCCCGCAAAAGTAAAATATATTTTTTAAAGAAAAATACGGAAAATTTTATTTTTTTTGAATTTTCGAACGTTCGGAAGTGCGGCCCAAAACCACATGTTTTTTTTTGATAACTTTCTTTCCCGGTGCACCGATTTTCAAAAACTCAAAAAAAAAGAAAAAGATCTCGTCTTTTCCCACGAAAAGGGTCATATTTTTAAAAATCCGTGGGCCCGTTCTTTTTTTTGGGAAAAAACCGGGTTTTTTTGGCCCCACGGGCCGCGGGCCCCTGGAGGGGGGGCCCAAACGAATATATTTTTTTTCTCTCGACAAAAGGACCTTTAAAGAATCTCAAAGTTTTAGAGCGTCCCCTTTCCGTTCTTTAATTATGGACGATCCCAAAAATGCTTACAGGGAGGGGGGAAATTTTGCCCAAAGTCCCCACTTTGGGAAACCCATTTGGAATAATTCCGTTTTTTATTAACTTATTTAAAAAACCCTTTAAAAGAAAATAAACCCCCTTTTTCCGATTCCGCACATTACAGTGGTCATTCGAAAAAATCCGACCGTAAATTTTTTTTTATTGGGGAAAAGGGGGAAAAAATTTTTTTTTCCCCGGAAAAGCTCTTTTTTCCCCGAAAATTTTTTAAAAAAAAGGCACACTGTTCCTCCAAAATGTCCCACCAAAAAGGTAGATCTCTCGATTCCCCAAAAAAGTACATATGGTTTTTAAAAAAATAAGGGGAAAATTTTTTTTTTTATAAATTTTTTCAAAACTTTCCCGGAAAGGGGGCCCCTACCGAAACACATGTTTTCCTCGATAATTTTTCTTTTCCGGTGCACCGATTTTCAAAACTCAAAAAGAAAGAAAAAAAATTCTCGTCGTTCCGCACGTGAGTCCAATTTCTTAAAAATCCGTCGGCCGTTCTTTTTATTCGGGAAAAAACCTATTTTTTGGGCCCCCCAGGGGCCCGCGGGCCCCTGGAGGGGGGGGGCCCCAAAAAGGGTATATTTTCTTGATCTACTGGGCAGGCCCTTTTCCCAGAATCTCAAAGTTTTAGAGCGTGGCCCTTTCCGTTCTTTAATTATTGGACGTCCAAAAGCGTACGGGGAGGCGAAATTTTGTAAAAACCCCCCCTTTTGGAAAACCCCCACTTTTTTGGAAAAACCCCGTGTTTATTAACTTATTTAGAAACTCTTTAAAAGAAAATGAAACCCCTTTTTCGATTCCGCACTTTTACAGTGGTCATTCGAAAAAAATCCGACCGTAAATTATTTTTTTTTCCCGGGAAAAAGGGGGAAAAAATTTTTTTCCCGGGAAAAAAAAATTTTTCTCAATTTAACTTTTGGCCACTGTTCCCCCAAAATGTCCCCCCAAAGGTGGTTCTCGATTCCTCGCAAAAGTACATATATTTTTTAAAAAAATAAAAGGTAATTTATTTTTTTTGAATTTTCAAACTTTCCCGGAAGTGGGGCCCCTCCGAAAAAATGTTTTTAGATAACTTTCTTCCCGGGGGTGCACCGTTTTTAAAACCCTAAAAAAAAAAGATCTCGTCGTTTCCCCGTAAAGAGTCATATTTCTTTGAAAACCCGGGTCGGGCCCGTTTTTTTTTATTCGGGAAAAACCTATTTTTTGGCCCCCCGGGCCGCGGGCCCCTGGGGGAGGGGCCCAAACGTCAAAACCTTGATCTACTCGAGGGGGCCTTTCAGAATCTGAAAGGGTTTTAAAGGCGGGGCCCCTTTTCCGTTCTTTAATTAGGGGGACGATCAAACCCGGTACGAGGGGCGGAATTTTGAAAGCCCCCATTTTGGAAAACCTTTATTTGGAATAACTCCCCGTGTTTATTAACTTTTTAAAACTCTTTAAAAAAAGAAAACCCCTTTTCGATTCCCGCACATTACAGTGGTCATTCGTAAAAACCCGCCCAAAATTTAATTTTTTATTCGGGGAAAAGGGGAAAAATTTTTTCCCGGAAAACCCTCTTTTTTTTCCCCAAATCTTTTAAAAGGAAACCCCTTTTTTTTCCAAAATGCCCCACCAAAAGGTAGATCTCTCATTCCTCCCCAAAAGTACAATAGTTTTAAAAAAAAACCCAGGTAATTTATTTTTATGAATTTTCAAAACTTTTCCCAAATTCGGCCTACCGGAAACACATTTTTTTTCTCGATAACTTTCTTTCCCGGTGCACCGTTTTTCGAAAACTCTAAAGAAAAAAAAGATCTCGCCCGTTCCGCACGTAAAAAAGTCATATTTCTTGAAAACCCCGTCGACCCGGTTTTTTTTATTCGGGAAAAAACCTTTTTTGGGCCCCCCTGGGGCCCGCGGGCCCCGGGGAAGGGAAAGGGGGCCCAAAGGGTATATTTTCTTGTCTCTCGACGGGGACCCCGGGAACCCTGAAAATTTTTTAGAGCGTGGCCCTTTCCGTTTTTTAATTATGGACGACCCAAAATGCTTACGAGGGGGCGAAATTTTTGTCAAAGTCCCCACTTTGGCCTTTATTTGGAATAACTCTCGTGTTTTTCTTATTTAGAAACTTTTTAAAAAGAAAATGAAACCCCTTTCGATTCCGCACATTACGGTGGTCTTTCCCGTAAAATCCGACCGTAAATTATTTTTTATTGGGGAAAACGGGGAAAAATTTTTTTTCCCGGAAAAGCTCATTTTCCCCGGAATAACTTTTGAAAGAACACACTGTTCCCCCAAAAATGCCCCCACCGAAAGGTAGATCCCCGATTCCCCCAAAAAGTACATATATTTTTTTAAAAAAAATACAGGAAAATTTATTTTTTTTGAATTTTCAAACTTTCCCGGAATTTGCGGCCTACCGAAACACATTTTTTCTCGATAACTTTCGTTCCGGTGCACCGATTTTCGAAAACTCAAAAAGAAAAAAAAATCTTTTCCCACGAAAAGAGTAAATATTTCTTAAAAAATAAAGAGGAAGATTCTTTTTTTTGGGGGAAAAAACCCCCTTTTTTTGGCCCCAGGGGCCCGGGGCCCCCCCGGAGGGGGGGCCCCAAACAATATTTTTTCTTGATCTACCCCGACGAGCCCTTTTCCCAGAATCTGCAAATTTTTTTAGGGCGGGGCCCCTTTCCCGGGTTTCTTTAATTATGGACGACCCAAAATGCGTCCCGGGGGAGGGGGGTTTTGCCCAAAGTCCCCACTTTAAAAGCTTTTTTATTTGGAATAACCCCGTGTTTTTTAAACTTATTTAGAAACTTTTTTAAAGAAAATAAAAACCCTTTCGATTCCCACTTTTACGGGGTGGTCATTCGAAAAAAATCCGACCGTAAATTATTTTTTATTCGGGGAAAAACGGGAAAATTTTTTTTCCCCGGGAAAAGCTCATTTTTCCGAATAACTTTTAAAAGGCACACTGTTCCTCAAAATGCCCCCACCAAAAGGTAGATCTCTCGATTCCTCGCAAAAGTCCCAATATTTTTTAGAAAAATACAGGAAATTTTAAATTTTTTTATGAATTTTCAAACGTTCGGAATTGGGCCTACCGAAACACATTTTTTTCTCGATAATTTTTCGTTCCGGTGCACCGTTTTTCGAAACTCTAAAAAAAAAGAAAGATCTCGTTTCCGCACGAAAAGAGTCATATTTCTTGAAAATCCGTCGAGCCGTTTTTTTTTTATTGGGGGAAAAACCAGTTTTGGCCCCGGGGGCCCCGGGGGCCCCCCTTGGAGGGGGGGCCCAAACGAATATTTTCCCCTTTTGTTGATCTACTCGACGGAACCTTTCAAATCTGCAAATTTTTTAGACCCGTGGCCCTTTCCGTTTTTTAAATTTTGGACGACCCAAAATGCGTACGAGGGAGGGGGAAATTTTTTTGTCAAAGCCCCCCACTTTGGAAACACTTTTTTTGGGGAATAACCCCGTGTTTATTAGCATTTAGAAACTCTTTAAAAAAAATGAAAGCCCTTTCGATTCCGAAATTACAGTGGTCATTCGAAAAAAATCCGACCAAATTTAATTTTTTATTCGGGAAAAGGGGAAAAAAATTTTTTCCCGGAAAAGCTCTTTTTTTCCCCCAAAAACTTTTAAAAACCACACTTTTTCCCCCAAAATTCCCCACCAAAGGGTAAAATCTCTCGTTTCCCTCGAAAAGGGCATTTTTTTTTAAAAAAAAGGTAACATTTTTATAAATTTTTTCTAAATTTCGGCAAGAAATCAGGAAAACACTTTATTTGGAATAATTTTTTGTTTTTTATTCACTTATTCAAAAAATCTTTCAAAAAAAGCTCTATTAAATGCGCACGTTATTAAATCTTATTGTAAAAATCCGTCGAAAATTTTTATTTTTTTAAAAAAGGGAAAAAGTTAAAACTTTTTCCCCGGAAAAGCTCCTTTTTCTCTCATAATTTTTTGAAAGAACACGCGTTTCCTCAAAAATTTTCCCGAAAAGGTAAATTTGGATTCCTCGCAAAGTACGTAAAGTTTTTAGAAAAAATACAGGAAAAGTTTTTTTTTACAATTTTTTCGGGTTCCGGGGGTTTGACCTTGAAATTCGTTTTTTTGAATAACTTTCGTTCTAATGGACCGTTTTTTCGAAAACATAGAAAGAAAGATCTTTTTTTTCCGCCCCCAAAGAGTCTTCTTTTCAAAATGTCAACCGTTTTTTTTTATTCGGGGAACACCTATTTTTGGGGGGCCCCCCCCGGGGGCCCCTGGAGGGGGGGGGCCCGAACGTTTTCCCTGGTATCTACTCGACGAGCCCTTTTCCCAACCCTTGAAAAAGGTTTTTAGGGCGTGGCCCTTTCCGTTTTTTTAAATTATGGACGATCAAAATGCGTGCGAAAGAGGCAAAATTTTGCCCAAAGTCCCCGGAAACACTTTATTTGGAATAACTCGGGTCGATATTAACTTTTTGAAACTCTTTAAAAAAAAATGAAAGCCCTATCGAATGCGCACATTACGAGTTGTCATTTGTGAAAATCCGCCCGTAAATTTTTTTTTTATTTCGGGAAAAGGGGAAAAAAATTTTTCCCCGGGAAAAAACTCTTTTTTCCCCGAATAATTTTTCAAAAAGAACACACCGCTCCTCGAAAATGCCCCCACCGAAGGTAAAATCTCTCGATTCCTCGAAAAAAGTCGTAAATTTTTTTTAGAAAAATACGGGGGGTATTTTTTTTTCGAATTTTCGAAGGTTGGGGATTTTAGGGAGAATTCGTTTTTTTGAATAACTTTCTTTTCCCGATGGACCGATTTTCGAAAACTCTAAAGAAAAAAAAATCTCGTCTTTCCCCGCACCCGAAGGAAATTCTCTTTTCGAAAATCCGTCGACCCTTTTCTTTTTATTGGGGAAAAAACCCCTGGTGTTTGGGGCCCCTGGGCCGGGGGGCCCCCCTCGAAGGGGGCCCCCCCCAAAACAATTATTTCCCAAAAGGGCCCTCGACGAGCCCTTTTTCCGAATATGTGCTTCGCGTGGGGGTGGGCCCGTAGCGGAAGCAAAGTGGGGGGAAAAAGAAAAAAAAAAAAGTTCGAGGGGCCCCGCGGGCCCTTTGGGAAACCTTAGCAAAGGCGGGTGTCTCGATGCGACAAGGCCCTTTTTCCGGATCGTTTTCGTGGGAAACCTTCAAAAAACGACGGAGTTACGGTCCCCGCCAAAGGGGGCCTTCCGTTGGGCCCCTTCGAGACGGGGTCCCGGGCAACCGTGACGTACTCGACGAGACCTTTCCGAACACGTGTCTCTCGCGGATCGTCTCGGCGGTTCGCTGCGGACCCCGCGGTTTCGCGAAGCCGGGTTTTTTGCCCCGGGGAAACCCCCTGGGTCCCCCCGGGCGGAAAATTTCGATGTTTTTTGGAATCCCCCCGACGGGGCCCTTTTCCCAAAATGTAAAGTTTTCGCGGATGGCCCCCCGGTTCCCGGCTTATTCGGGAAAAAAACGATTTTTTTAGGTGAGGGGGTCGATCCGGGGATTCCCCCCACCTTTTCTCGGGAAAAGGTCGGACGGGGGGTACTTGATTTGTTGCCAAACGGGACCCCGGGTGGGCGGAAGATGAAGCGACGGTGTACCCGGTATCCCCAAGACGGGCGCTCTCCGTCGTTTCCCACTCGGATTTCGCATTTCTTAAAGGGTTTTTGGGGTTTTCCCGGGCTTTGAAAAAAAACCCGAATTTTTTTTTTTGTTCCTTCTCGCCGAATCTCCCCCTTTTAAAAAATTTCCCCCGACGGGAAAAGGACGAAAATCGGACGATTCCGGGAAAAAAAGGGTCCCCTCGACGACGACGGCTCTCTTTTTAAAAAAAACGTTTCTAAAAATGGGGCCCGGGAAAATTTTTTCCCTTTTCCCCTAAAACACTTTTTTTTCGAATCGCTCCTGGGGAAAGGGCTCTCTCCCCCAAATGTAACACCCGAAGGGTAGATCTCTCGGTTTCCCCCGCAAAAAATACGTAAAAATTTTTAAAAAAGAAACCCGGGAATTTATTTTTTTTTTGAATTTTTAAAAGGGTTTCCGGGAATGCGTACGAAGGGGGGCGAAATTTTTTCAAAGTCCCCCCTTTTTAAACACTTTATTTTTGGGAAAAACTCCCTTTTATATTAAGTTATTTGAAACTCTTTGAAGAAAAAAAAAGCCCTTTTTGATTCCCCCGTTCGGTAGTCATTTTTTTAAAAAAACCAAAAAGAAAATTTTTTTTTATTCGGGGAAAAAAGGGGAAAAAATTTTTTTTGGAAAAACTCATTTTTTTCTAATAACTTTTTAAAGGGGAAAACACTGTTCCTCCAAAAAAGTCCCGAAAAGGGAGATCTCTCGATTCCTCGCAAAAAATACATAAAATTTTTAGAAAAAAACAGGTAAAAATTTTTTTTCAATTTTTGGGGAAAGGGTTCCGGGGGTTTGACCTTGAAATTCTTGTTTTTGAATAACTTTCGTTCCGATGGAGATCGACAAAACTTTAAAAAAAAAAGATCTCGTCGTTCCGCACCCGGAGAGTCCCACTTTTTTAAAAAACCTCCCACCGTTTTTTTTTTATTCGGGAAAAACCTAGTGTTTGGGCCCCCCCGGGCCGCAGGCCCCGGGGGGGGGCCCCAACGAATTATTTTCGTGATCTACTCGACGAACCTTTCCCGAATCTGCAAAGGGTTCAAGGGCCCCCGGGCCCCTTTCCCTTCTTTAATTATAGACGATCAAAATGCTTTGAAGGAGGCGAAATTTTGTCAAAGTCCCCACTTTGGGAAAAATTTTTTTTTGGAATAACTTCTGTGTTTTTTTAACTTTTTAGAAACTCTTTGAAGAAAATGAAAGCCCCTTTCGATTCCGCAGATTATAGTGGTCGTTTGTAAAAAACCCACAGTAAAAATTTTTAAATTTGGGAAAAGGGAAAAATTTTTTTCCCCCCAAAAATATTTTTTTTTTTAAAACTTTTCAAAAGAACACACTGTTCCTCCAAAATGTCCCACCGAAAGGTAGATCTCTCGATTCCTCGCAAAAGTACATAAAGTTTTTAGAAAAATACAGGTAAGTTTTTTACGAATTTTGAAGGTTCCGGAGTTTGACCTTGAGAATTCTTGTTTTGAATAACTTTCGTTCCGATGGACCGATCGACAAAACTTTAAAGAAAAGAAGATCTCGTCGTTCCGCACCCGGAGAGTCCTACTTTTGAAAATCCGTCGAGCCGTTCTTTTTTTATTCGGGAAAAACCTAGTGTTTGGGCCCCCCTCGGCCGCGGGGCCCCCTCGAAGAGGGGCCCCGAACGAATGTATATTCCGAAAGTACTCGACGAGACCTTTCCGAATATGTGCTTCGCGTGAGGGTGGGCCCCGTAGCGAGCGAGTCGGGGGACCCCGAAGATAAAAGTCGGGGCCGCCGCAGGGCCCCCTTTCGACCGAGACCTTAGCGAACCGAGCGGGTGTCTCGACGCGACGGGCCGCGCCTCCGGTATCGTTTTCGTGCGGAAACCTTCGAAAACGACGGAGTTACGAGGGTCCCTCGCCGAAGGGGCCTTCCGTTCCCGGGCCCCCTTCGAGACGGGGGCCCGAAACTATACGTTTTCGGGACGTACTCGACGAGACCTTTCCGAATACGTGTCTCTCTCGCGGATCGTCTCGGCGGTTCGCTGCGGACGCGCGGTTTCGCGAAACTGGGTTTTCGCCCCCCGGGGGGCCTCCCCCTGGGTCAAGGACGGAGATTTCGATGTTTTCGGAATCCCCGCGACGAGACCTTTCCGAAAATGTAAAGTTTTCGCGGATGGCCCCCGCGGTTCCCGACTTATTCGGAAAACAACGATTTTTCCAGGTGAGTTGTCGATCAGGGGATTCCCCTTTTACCTGTATCTCGAAATGGTCGGACGGGGCGTACTTGTAGTCGTTGCCAAACAGTACGGATGGAGCGGAAGATGAAGCGACGGTGTACAGGTATCGAATGACGTCACTCTCCGTCGTCTCCGACTCGGATTTCGCATTTCTTAGGCTTTTTTAGGTTTCCGGACTTTGAAAAAAATACCCGAATTTTTTTTTTTCGTTCCTTCTCGCCGAATCTCCCTTTAAAAAAATTCCCACGACGGAAACGGACGAAAATCGGACGATTCCGAAGAAAACCAAAGGGCTCCCCTCGACGACGACGGCTCTCTTTTTAAAAAATCGTTTCTAAAAAATCGGACGAAATTTTTCCATTTTTTCCCCCCCTAAAACACTTTTTCTTCGAATCGCTCGTGAAATAACGGGCTCTCTCCCCCGAGTGTAACACCCGAAGGTAGATCTCTCGATTCCTCGCAAAAGTACGTAAAGTTTTTAAAAATAGACCGGTAATTTATTTTTTTATGAATTTTCAAAGGTTCCGGAATGCGTACGAAGGAGGCGAAATTTTGTCAAAGTCCCCACTTTTTAAACACTTTATTTGGAATAACTTCTGTGTTTATTAACTTATTTAGAAACTCTTTGAAGAAAATGAAAGCCCTATTGAATGCGCACATTATGAGTTGTCATTTATAAAAATCCGACCGTAAATTAATTTTTTATTCGGGAAAACGGGATTTTTTTTCCCCCGGAAAAGCTCATTTTTCTCGAATAACTTTTGAAAGAACACACTGTTCCTCCAAAATGTCCCACCAAAAGGTAGATCTCTCGATTCCTCGCAAAAGTACATAACTTTTTTAAAAATAGACCGGTAATTTATTTTTTTATGAATTTTCGAACGTTCCGGAAGTGCGGCCTACCGAAACACATGTTTTCTCGATAACTTTCGTTCCGGTGCACCGATTTTCGAAAACTCTAAAGAAAAAGAAAGATCTCGTCGTTCCGCACGTAAAGAGTCATATTTCTTGAAAATCCGTCGAGCCGTTCTTTTTTTATTCGGGAAAAACCTAGTTTTTGGCCCCCCCCACGGGCCGCGGGCCCCCCTGGAGGAGGGGCCCAAACGAATATATTTTCTTGATCTACTCGACGAGACCTTTCAGAATCTGCAAAGTTTTAGAGCGTGGCCCTTTCCGTTCTTTAATTATGGACGATCCAAAATGCGTACGAAGGAGGCGAAATTTTGTCAAAGTCCCCACTTTGGAAACACTTTATTTGGAATAACTCTCGTGTTTATTAACTTATTTAGAAACCCTTTGAAGAAAATGAAAGCCCTTTCGATTCCGCACATTATGAGTGGTCATTTGTGAAAATCCGACCGTAAATTATTTTTTTATTCGGGAAAAAGGGAAAAATTTTTTCCCGGAAAAGCTCATTTTTTTCGAATAACTTTTGAAAGAACACACTGTTCCTCCAAAATGTCCCACCAAAAGGTAGACCTCTCGATTCCTCGCAAAAGTACGTATAGTTTTTAAAAATTGACCGGGAATTTATTTTTTTATGAATTTTCGAACGTTCCGGAAGTGCGGCCTTCGGAATCATATTTTTTCTCGATAACTTTCGTTCTAATGGACCGATTCACAAAAACTGTAAAGAAAAAGAAAGATCTCGTCGTTCCGCACCCGAAGAGTCCTTTCTTTTGAAAATCCGTCGAGCCGTTCTTTTTTTATTCGGGAAAAAACCTAGTTTTGGGCCCCATGGCGCGGGCCCTCTGGGGCCCCGAACGAATATATATTCCGAAAGTACTCGACGAGACCTTTCCGAATATGTGCTTTGTGTGAGGGTGGCCCCCGTAGCGAGTGAGTCGGGGGACCCCCAAAATCGGAGGAAAACAAATTGGAACGGCCCCAGCGGGGCCCCCTTTCGGGCCAGGGCTTCGAAACTCCTACGGGTGTTCCACTCTACGGACGTATCCGCGGTATCGTTTTGTGCGGAAACTCCCGTAATCACGAGAGTTACTGTGGTGGGTCTCCTGGACCGGCGCGACCGTTCGTGTAACGAAAAACTCTTTTCGGAATAACTTTCGTTCCCCTGCACCTATTTAAAAAATCTTTGAAAACCGGAAAGGTCTTCTTTTTCCGCACGTAACGAGTCATATTTCTGAAAATCCGTCGAGCCGTTCTTTTTATTCGGAAAACCTAGTTTTGGCCCCCTTGGCCGCGGCCGAACGAATATATTTTCGTGATCTACTCGACGAGACCTTTCCGAATCTGTAAAGTTTTAGAGCGTGGCCCTTTCCGTTCTTTAATTCCGGGACGAGGCCGAGCGGACCGAGGAGCGACGGTCCGGGACGAGGCCGATGGGACCGAGGAGGGACGGTCCGGCTCGGACTTGGTCGATGAGAGTTGGACTCGACCGAGCATTGTATTGGACCGACGGAGAGATTGGACCGAGAGGTCTCGGCCCGAGGCGGGCGGGAGTCGTCCGTCGGACTTCGACGGCATGGGGAGTGCGAGGTCCGGACCGAGGAGCGACGGTCCGGGACGAGGCCGGGCGGACGAGGAGGGACGGTCCGGGGTCGAGGCCGAGGGGACCGGGAGGATTGGAGCGAGTCGGAATTGGACCGACGGAAATTTGGGACTTGGTCGATGGGAGTTGACTCGACCGAGGATTGTATTGGACCGGCGGAGAGTTGGACCGAGAGGCGTCGGCCCGAGGTGGGCGGGAGTCGACGTCGCACTCCGCCGGGATGGGGAACCCCCCCCCCCACCGGCCGCGGGCCCCCCTGGAGGAGGGGCCCAAACGAATATATTTTCGTGATCTACTCGACGAGACCTTTCAGAATCTGCAAAGTTTTAGAGCGTGGCCCTTTCCGTTCTTTCATTATCGACGATCCAAAATGCCGTCAAAAGGAGGCGAAATTTTGTCAAAGTCCCCACTTTGGAAACACTTTATTTGGAATAACTCCCTTTTATATTAACTTATTTAGAAACTCTTTGAAGAAAATGAAAGCCCTTTCGATTACGCACGTTATGAGTGGTCATTTGTAAAAATCCGACCGTAAATTATTTTTATTCGGGAAAACGGGAAAATTTTTTCCCGGAAAAGCTCATTTTCCTCTAATAACTTTTTGAAAGAACGATCCCTTCTCCAAAATGTCCCACCAAAAGGTAGATCTCGATTCCCCGCAAAAGTACATAACTTTTTTAGAAAAATAACGGTAATTTATTTTTTTATGAATTTTCGAACGTTCCGGAAGTGCGGCCTACCGAAACACATGTTTTCTCCATAACTTTCGTTCCGGTGCACCGATTTTCGAAAACTCTAAAGAAAAAGAAAGATCTCGTCGTTCCGCACGTAAAGAGTCATATTTCTGGAAAATCCGTCGAGCCGTTCTTTTTATTCGGGAAAAACCTAGTTTTTGGCCCCCCCCACGGGCCGCGGGCCCCCCTGGAGGAGGGGCCCAAACGAATATATTTTCGTGATCTACTCGACGAGACCTTTCAGAATCTGCAAAGGGTTCGAGTCTGGCCCTTCCGTTCTTTTGATTATCGACGATCCAAAATGCGTACGAAGGAGGCGAAATTTTGTCAAAGTCCCCACTTTGGAAACACTTTATTTGGAATAACTTTTGTGTTTATTAACTTATTTAGAAACCCTTTGAAGAAATTGAAAGCCCTTTCGATTGCGCACGTTATGAGTGGTCATTTATAAAAATCCGACCGTAAATTATTTTTTTATTCGGGAAAACGGGAAAAATTTTTTCCCGGAAAAGCTCATTTTTCTCTAGTAACTTTTGAAGGAACACACTGTTCCTCGAAAATGTCCCACCGAAAGGTAGACCTCTCGATTCCTCGCAAAAGTACGTATAGTTTTTAAAAATTGACCGGTAATTTATTTTTTTATGAATTTTCGAACGTTCCGGAAGTGCGGCCTTCGGAATTCGTTTTTTTCGAATAACTTTCGTTCCGGTGCACCGATTTACGAAAACTCTGAAGAAAAAGAAAGATCTCGTCGTTCCGCACGCGACGAGTTCTGTTTTTCGAAAATCCGTCGGGCCGTTTTTCTTTTATGAGGGAAAATCTTGTGTTTTACCACTTTTTTAGAGAGAACGAGCCTACCTCCCGAACGAAGCGCTTCTCGCGTTCCAAAATCGGGCTCCCGGTCCGTCGCGAGACGCGGACGCGAACCTGGAGGCGGAAACGAAAAACTTTTTTTATTTTTACGAATTTTTCGTTTCGGCGCTTTCGGGCCCCGGCCCCGAGTCGCCGTCGCTTCGGAAACTCCGCCGTTCCTTCGCCGAGTGCTTTCCGAAAACTCAAACCTTTTCTCCGCCCTCCCGCGGTTCGGGAGTTACGAGCGTTTGAAAACGTAAAAAAAGAAACCCCGATTTTCAGAGGGTCGCGGGGGCCCCCGTCGGGCGGAGGACTTCGAAATTTCAGAGTCGCGCTCTCCTCCACCCCGAGCACCTGCGGTAATTTTCGAGCCGAATTCCCGGGGGCTCCGAGTTCGGACCCCTGTCGCTCTCGGCCGATCGGGGACCCTTCCGGGGCCCGCTCTGGGGACTGTCGTTCCCAAAGTCGCATTTTCTCGAAGGACCTCGACGAGACCTTTCGGAATATGTAAAGATTTCGAGGATGGCCCCGTTCGTTCGTGAATTACGGCCCCCCAGTTTCCGTCTCGAGGAGTCGGAGCCGCCCGTGTGAGATTTGGCCCCTGGTCCACGGGGTCCCCTTCGAGACAGGCCCGAACGAATACATTTTTCTTGATCTACTCGACGAGACCTTTTCCCAATCTGTAAAGATTTCGAGTGTGGCCCTTTCGGTTCTTTCATTATCGACGATCCAAAATGCGTAAAAAGGAGGCGAAATTTTGTCAAAGTCCCCACTTTGGAAACACTTTATTTGGAATAACTCCCTTTTATATTAAGTTATTTAGAAACTCTTTGAAGAAAATGAAAGCCCTTTCGATTACGCACGTTATGAGTGGTCGTTTATAAAAATCCGACCGTAAGTTATTTTTTTATTCGGGAAAACGGGAAAAATTTTTTCCCGGAAAAGCTCATTTTTCTCTAATAACTTTTGAAAGAACACACTGTTCCTCCAAAATGTCCCACCGAAAGGTAGATCTCTCGATTCCTCGCAAAGTACGTTAGTTTTTAAAAATAGACCGGTAATTTATTTTTATGAATTTTCGAACGTTCCGAAGTGCGGCCTCGGAATTCGTTTTTCGAATAACTTCGTTCCGGTGCACCGATTTACGAAAACTCTGAAGAAAAGAAAGATCTCGTCGTTCCGCACGCGACGAGTTCTGTTTTTCGAAAATCCGTCGGGCCGTTTTTCTTTATGAGGAAAATCTTGTGTTTTACCACTTTTTAGAGAGAACGAGCCTACCTCCCGAACGAAGCGCTTCGCGTTCCAAAATCGGCTCCCGGTCCGTCGCGAGACGCGGACGCGAATCCGGAGGCGGAAACGAAAAACTTTTATTTTTTTACGAATTTTTTCGTTTCTGGCGCTTGGGCCCCCTGGCCCCTGAGGTCGCCGTCGCTTCGAAACCCGCCCGCGTTCCTTCCGCCGAGAGCTTTCCGAAAACGCAAACCTTTTCTCCGCCCTCCCGCGGTTCGGGAGTTACGAGCGTTTGAAAAACGTAAAAACGAAACCCCGATTTTCAGAGGGTCGGGGGGCCCCCGTCGGGCGGAGGACTTCGAAATTTCAGAGTCGCGCTCTCCTCCACCCGAGCACCCGCGGTAATTTTTCGAGCCGAAATTCCCGGGGACTCCCTGAGTTCCGGGACCCCTGTCGCCCTCGGCCGATCGGGGACCCTTCCGGGGCTCGCTCTGGGGACTGTCGTTCCCAGTCGCATTTTCTCGAAGGACCGACGAGACCTTTCGGAATATGTAAAGATTTCGAGGATGGCCCCGTTCGTTCGTGAATTACGGCCCCCAGTTTCCGTCTCGAGGAGTCGGAGCCGCCCTGTGTGAGATTTGGCCCCGGTCCACGGGGTCCCCCTTCGAGACAGGGCCCGAACGAATACATTTTCTTGATCTACTCGACGAGACCTTTCCGAATCTGTAAAGATTTCGAGTGTGGCCCTTTCGGTTCTTTCATTATCGACGATCCAAAATGCGTAAAAAGGAGGCGAAATTTTGTCAAAGTCCCCACTTTGGAAACACTTTATTTGGAATAACTCTCGTGTTTATTAACTTATTTAGAAACTCTTTAAAGAAAATGAAAGCCCTTTCGATTCCGCAGTAACATTACGAGTGGTCATTCGTAAAAATCCGACCGTAAATTATTTTTTATTGGGGAAAACGGGAAAAATTTTTTCCCGAAAAGCTCATTTTTTCTCGAATAACTTTTGAAAAGAACACACTGTTCCTCCAAAATGTCCCAACGAAAGGTAGATCTCTCGATTCCTCGCAAAAGTACATATAGTTTTTGTGAAAAATACAGGTAATTTATTTTTATGAATTTTCGAACGTTCCGGAAGTGCGGCCTACCGAAACACATGTTTTCTCGATAACTTTCGTTCTAATGGACCGATTTTCGAAAACTCTAAAGAAAAAGAAAGATCTCGTCGTTTCGCACGTAAAGAGTCATATTTCTTGAAAATCCGTCGAGCCGTTCTTTTATTCGGGAAAAACCTAGTTTTTGGCCCCCCATCGGCCGCGGGCCCCTGGAGGAGGGCCCAAACGAATATATTTTTCTTGATCTACTCGACGAGACCTTTCAGAATCTGCAAAGTTTTAGAGCGTGGCCCTTTCCGTTCTTAATTATGGACGATCCAAAATGCGTACGAGGGAGCGAAATTTTGTCAAAGTCCCCACTTTGGAAACACTTTATTTGGAATAACTCTCGTGTTTATTAACTTATTTAGAAACTCTTTAAAGAAAATGAAAGCTCTTCGATTCCGCACACATGAGTGGTCATTCGTAAATATGCGACCGTAAATTATTTTTTTATTCGGGAAAACGGGAAAAATTTTTTCCCGGAAAAGGTCATTTTTCTCGAATAACTTTTGAAAGAACACACTGTTCCTCCAAAATGTCCCACCGAAAGGTAGATCTCTCGATTCCTCGCAAAAGTACATAACTTTTTTAAAAATAGACCGGTAATTTATTTTTTTATGAATTTTCGAACGTTCCGGAAGTGCGGCCTTCGGAATCATATGTTTTCTCGATAACTTTCGTTCTAATGGACCGATTTTCGAAAACTCTAAAGAAAAAGAAAGATCTCGTCGTTCCGCACGTAAAGAGTCATATTTCTTGAAAATCCGTCGAGCCGTTCTTTTCTATTGGGGAAAAACTCTAGTTTTTGGCCCCCCACGGCCGCGGGCCCCCTGGAGGAGGGCCCAAACGAATATATTTTCTTTGATCTACTCGACGAGACCTTTCAGAATCTGCAAAGTTTTAGAGCGTGGCCCTTTCCGTTCTTAATTATGGACGATCCAAAATGCGTACGAGGGAGGCGAAATTTTGTCAAAGTCCCCACTTTGGAAACACTTTTTTTGGGAATAACTCCCTTTTATTAAGTTATTTAGAAACTCTTTGAAGAAAATGAAAGCCCTTCGATTGCGCACGTTATGAGTGGTCATTGATAAAATCGACCGTAAATTATTTTTATTCGGGAAAAAACGGGAAAATTTTTTCCCGAAAAGGTCATTTTTCTCGAATAACTTTTGAAAGAACACACATGTTCCTCCAAAATGTCCCACCGAAAGGTAGACTTCGATTCCGCAAATACAAAT
>BMAV01012206.1:0-12287 GCA_019973955.1 Trichonephila inaurata madagascariensis | reverse complement strand
TACGGATTGGCAGAAGGAAATGTCCGATCAGCAGAAAGATTGTATCACGAAAGGAATGGAACCACTGCATATTTGCTAATTTGCATCACAATTTGTGAGAATATGCATTATTATGAAGCAATAGGCAAAGTCAGGGCGGGCCATGCGTTCCAACGGGCCACGTTATCCAACACATTTTATCTCTTGATGAAACAAAACGTGTTGGGGACCCTTTGAAGGAAACCGAATATCATGTTGGGAGCTCGAGTCACTCTTGGCCCACCCTCACCATGCCTATTACCTAGTAATGATCAAAATTCCCACAAATTGTGATGCAAATGAGCAAACATCAGGCGGTCCGGTGCATTTGTCTGTGGGTACCTTTCGCGATACCATCTTTCTGCTGATCGCACATTTTCTTCTGCCAATCCATAGATAAGGTGCACATCTACAAGCTCGGTGTAAATAAAACGTTACATACTCTTCTGGGGGCGATAGCAGCTGAAAAGACTGTGGTAATGCAGGTCTGTTCAATTAAATGCTCTTATGAACAACGCCACCTAGTGCTGAATGAAACCGTTTCCGACCATGGATACATCATAAGGTCAATTCTTATGATGTTCCCTTCCACCCCGTAAAGTATGTCACAATGAACTTGGAACACTCTGTATATTTGGGTTTTAAAGATTTTTGCTGAAGTGTTTATAAACATAGCAGTCCACTTCATGCGACTAAAAGTAGTTTTTCAACCCAATCTTTTTTCCATTTGTTGATAGCACAGTGAAAAATCAGTGGAAAGATATTCTGAACCATTCTTAATGTGAAAATTTAAAGACTAAATAAAAGTATTCAAAAATGTTTAGATCATTGCTAAAATCAAAGAGCAATAAATACATTTTTCTAAATAAAAATAAAATGCTTCAATAAAAAAAAAGTAATATTTCTGGACAATTTGTTACTTTTGGATTATAACTAAAATAAATAAATTTTCATTAGAATTCCCCGTCAAGAATCATGTTTTGATGTTTATCTATACTAAAATGGTAATAAAATAACAATATGTTTTTCAAAAAAATAATTTCTGTGAACTATATATATGCATGTGTGTGTACATTTAAAATGTGAACTCAAGCTAACAAGTAATATAAAAAAAAAAAATTTTAAGTCAATTCCTACTTAGATCAACAAAGAAAATTTTATTTTAGCTACTTTTTATTAGATAGTTACAATTAATATCAATATGTATATACATAGGACAGAATCATAACATTAAGTGGTCTCATTAATTTTTATTCATTATCATTAAAGTATCGTATTGTCATCCAAAACAATCGTGTATATAAATTTCATTTCAACTGAATACTTTAACACGTGTGTAAAAAACCTTTTTAGGTTTTGACACAAGTCACCAAAAATGATGCTAATGGGGTTGTATTTGTAATTCTTTAAATAATTAGTTTTAATCAATTAATTTTTATTAATTATTTTTATATTATTGTATTGTCATCCAAAATAAACCTGTATATCAAATTTCAGCTTAATTGAGCGCTTTAAAATGTGTTTTATTAACAATTGAAAATTCCACCAAGATAAATAATTAAATATATAGAGATATTGAGCTAATAGTAGGGATTGAATAAAAGTAGGATCATATTTAATATTCATTTCTGTAAGCGTTTGTAAGTTTGATCATGTAGTTTTCTCAAAAAATTCATAAATTTAATTTTGTTATCCTTTTTATATCTTTTTCAGCCACACAATATCTGAACACAGAAAATACCATAGTAAAAGATTTTTCAAATTCAAAACATATTCGACCAACAATCATTTTAAGTAAGCATTCAGCATATTTTTTAACCTAAAAAATCTCAAGGATTAGGAAGGATTTTAACTATCTATATATTAAAAGCAGTTATGTTAGATTTGGTAATTATCAGCATTTAGTCTGATATTTACCTAATAATTTGCTTAGCAACGTAATCATATTTGTTCAAATCAATAGCAAATATTTCGAACTTTGTTTAAATATTTTGGTATGACTATGTGAAAGCATTTTTAACAGTATTTGAAACCTTAAAAGCCCTTCAGATGTTGAAAGATGAATTTAGACCGTTTTGGGGTGTAATTTACATAAGTTAATTTTTAGTAATATTACATTTTGATTATGTTTTAATTGTTATTTTTTTTTCATTTTCTCGCGCAAATTTTAATTTTTTGGATTATTTGTCTGTGAATTAATTGAATAGGTAATATTTGGAAATTCACATGAAAGGAATTAGACATATATATAATTATTAAAACAGGTATCACAAAAAAAATATTAACATAAAAGTTAGATATTACACTCATGGACAAAAAAATTAGCACAAGAATAAGGATTCTTCAAAATGAAACGAAATTTTACATACGTAACGACTACTTCGAAAATCAAAGAAAAAGAACCATTTATTTCAGAGAAAAAGGCAAATGAACGAAGGCTTTAATACCCTGTTGAACCACCACTAGCACGAATGTCCGATGAAATACGATCGAGCATTGAGGCATACAAGTTCTGTATGATGTCTTGATATATTTCGTTCCATATTTTATGTAACCTTTCGTCCAGTTTGTTCAAACTCGTGGGATGCTCAACTCGCTGTCCCAAATGATCCCAGATATGCTCGATTGGAGACAAATCTGGGGTTTGGGCAGGCCACGAAAAGGTAGTAAGAATGCGGAGACAGTCTTATAACACACTTGCCGTGTGAGGCCGAATATTGCCTTGTTGAAAAAGGACTCCTGCGAGCCGTTGCATGTATGGCAACACATGTGGTTCTAGCATGTCATGGACATACCGCTGAGCTGTCATGGTGCCATGGATCAATACTATTGGTGACCGTGTATTGTTGGCAATGACACCCCGTACCGTCACACCAGCGGTGGGAGTGGTGTGTCTCTGTAAAGTAAAGAGAGAATTGAGCCGTTTACTACGGTGTCTCCACACGCGAAAACGATTGTCATCACCTGGCTCCACCACGAACACCTGATTCCATTCCGCTGCAGTCCAGTTTCTTCATGCGCCGCACCTATCTAAACGGAGGCGTGGTTGGGTGGGCGTCAAGGGCAGCGCAAGTAATGGGTGCCGCGATCTCAAATGTCCTTTAGTCAGGCGCCTTCGTATGATTCAAGAAGACACAGGAGCCCCTAGTGAAGGAGCTACCTGTACCTGGATGGCAGTTGGTTGTACGCGTTTATTTCTTATGATGTGGGGGTCTTCTCAACGACCGGTCTGTCTAGGGCGTTTTGAGCCTGTTCTTCATGTAAATGACATCTCTCGGATTCACTGGTCCCAATACCTTCTCACAACACAATCAGAGCGGCCTAATTGACGAGCTACTCGCCTAGCTGACCACCCAGCTTCCATCATGCCGATGATTCTCCCCTTCTCAAATTGTGACAGCTGCTCATATAGTCTTTGAAAACGGCGTAATGGCATGACTACCTCAGCTCTTCCTTTGTACACTCCTTTGTATTCCTTTTTACTTTGACACCACAGCTCTTTAGCACACTCAAACAAGCTTTGGTTGCCTGTTTTATACTCCACGGAGAACGACGTTAAACGCCCTCTACCGGCTTTACGTAATGCGCAAACACGCTGCATTTCCGATTACCTGCATATCTCCCCGAAATGCACCTTCATGCCTAATTTCGATACGATCCCTCAATTATTTTTGATGCACTAATTTTTTTTGTCCATCAGTGTACATATGAATACAAGAGGATATTTTCTCCAAATTCACTTCTTTTAAATTCATTACTTACTGTATCTTTCAGTTTTTTAATACTCGTTTTTCTTTTTGTTTCAGGATGACAAATGCAAGTAAAGTTTTTAGTTTGTTGCTGCCGGCGCTGGTCATATACAATTTTTGGCATGCCTTTACATACTTCAATATCACATCATTTCTAAATTTCATATCTCTAATATATTTACTACAAAGCTTGATAAACCTAAAAATTTACTGAAAAACACCATCCCCCTCCATAAAAAATCAATACCCATGCAAGCAAATTCAGCAACCCAAACCACAAATCACAGAAATAAACACCTTCATGCAAAACTTAATATCCGTACAAACAAGCTCTACAAACCCAAACCACAAATAACAAAATAAGCACCTTCACGCAAACAATATCCATCAACACTTGATGTAAACAAACTCAAACCTTTAACCTGCTCCAAAACAATAGTTCACAAACAAGAATACAAACTCAAGACAATAGAACACAAACCGAAAATGAAACGGACAGTTGCCGGCAATTGAAAACAAAATAAGGAAGAAACAATAACAGCAATCATAATATAACTCTAAGTACAAACCTTGATGACTTTAACGAATAATATTTCGACTGGAACAACTGTCTGTTCAGTCCTCCAGCCAATCATCCGGACATGCAAAAGCCTAAAAAAGAAAAATCTGGCTGGAGGAAACTGAAAAAGAACAGTTTCAAATTACCAAATCAGTCAAATCCAACCAAACAGCAATAGTACTTAAAAATAAATTCTTAATCAAAATTTTTAATAGTTTACCCCGACAAACGGCGAAGATTCAGTAGAAATAAGACATAATTGGATCATTTTCAATCATGATGAGTGTTTGCCTTGAAAAAAGAGGCCCAAATCACTGACGTTGGTGCCAGGACACTGCGGGGCTCCTCTGGAAAAGCATTTGCTTCCATTGCACGTGAAGGGAATGACAGAAAGGCGGTCCTTTCAGCGGGGTGGGAAGGAAAAAGGAGACAATGCTGGAAAGAACGATTTGAAAAGGAAAAAGTGAGAATACTCAAACACACATCAAGAGGAGAAGATGCAGGATGGAACGAAGAAGAACCAACAGTCAATTTTGTATATCTTGAGGTGTCTTTTTTTTCGGACCCCATTTCAAATTTTTCATCTTAAATTCTAAATTAATTTATCATATCTCAAAATTTCATAAAAATAACTTTTTTTAAGATTTACTTGATGGTTACACCTTAATTTTTTCATTTTCAACAAAAGGAGTAAAATACCTTACACTTTTTGAGTATTGCAAAGTACCTTTATATTCATTTAAAGGTATTAATTTTACCTTCTTTTTTTTTTTTTTCACAGTACATTTTATTTCCATTTTTTTATCAGTCTCACAAGATATCAAAATTCTTTTTCACAATATTTTATATTCTTACATTTCCCCTTTAACATCAGGATATTGCAAAATTCACTCTTGTCCCTCAATTCCCTCTGCCTTTCTTTTCTGGGTGTTGGGTGTCGAGTGTTCCCTCGCTTTCTCCTTCTCAACTCGGTCTCTCGAACACAGCGTCTCCTCTCCTCTCTCTGCCCATTGACTGACCTCTCTTCCGCTACTCCTCTTCCGGTGGTGTGGAAGAGCAGAGATCTTTCAGAGAGAATTCTGCAATGTCTCCGACAATGTGTCATTGATTTTTGGTTTCCTTAAACATGGCTAATACTCATCATGATTGAAAATCGAGTACCTTTATGTTTTAAGATTTAATTAAGTGCCTTATTTCTATTGAGGTTCGAAGAATGCTTCTTCCATTACAAAAACCTCGAAAAGAAATATACAATAGCTAATCCATCAATAATCTGTCAATAGCTCATATTCAGGTCATCATGGTTTTGTACTAAAATTATTTAAAAAAATTAATAAGAGTACAATTTATTTAAAATTATTTTCAAATTTTAAATTTATTTCAAAAACCAGATTTGCCATTCTCCGAATGTACTCTACATAATGTAATTTCAAATTTCAAGATCGAATACCAGTGTACATTAGGGGTTATGTTATGTGTTTTGTGTCCATTTTATTATTATTGTTATTTTTTATTATTATTTGAAGTGGATGTTTATCAGCTATCTAATCTTAGCTCTAGCTCAACGAAAATGATATCAAATATGTGTTTTTATATATTTCTCATGGATATTTAAATCGTTAAGGAAGTAATAATAAAAAAATAAGAGCTAAAATAGGCTTAACGTGTTTTGATATATAAAGGGAATTAATGTTAAAAATATAATTTCTAATGAAACCAATACGAAGCAAAAGTAATTAGTTATCATCAAATTAGCTATTTTGCTTATTGATTTAAATGGGGTGTTTAATTAAATGAGATTGCTACTAAAAATATGAAGGTACAAGGTAGGCCAACTTAAATCAACTTAATTTGTTGGATTTAATGGAAAAATATTGCGTATAATTTTCTGAAATTTTTCAAACTTTTGCAAGGCAAATCAATATACATTGATCCATTTGATCATCTTCATAAGAAAGGAAGCAATCACTTGCATCAAAATAATTCAATGCATTCTTAAGTATAGATTATCTTATCTGCTTTAATGTGTTTTTGGAGTCTATCAGTCTTGGCTGTTTTCACATTATCAGACTCTATTGTTTCTATGACCCATGGAACGTTTGTGAAAACTTGATGGGTAGTGCGGAAGTTAGGAAGTAAAAGGTGGTTTTATTTCGTTCACAGCTATTGATTGCGATATGTAAAAATTTGATTTCACTATTTATTCAGTCTGGTGACTACTTCCAAACTTTAAATAATATATACTATTTTAGGAAGGAAGAGCCTAAACTTTCTTTCGAGAGTTTTCAAAATGGACTTTCTCTCCACACTCTAGGGGGCGGGGAGGGTCACTTCTTACACTCGGGCATAACACTAGTGTTTCAGCTCGCAGGTTGAGTGACGTTTTTCTTATGGCCATCGATTTGTCGGGGCGATGTCAAATGAAAGGATTACTACGCGATATTTTTTAGGGGTGCACCTGTATATATGGATGACGTAATGCTATCTACATACTGAAGCGTAATCTTTCAACAGCAAGACATTAAAAACGTTACACCCAAAATTATCCGGTGAATCAGAACCTTCCGTCTAACGTATGTATATGATGGACGACCAATAATAACAAAGGGGAAAGCCAAGACGTTTGCACTCCCTGGGACGTAACGAAAAATTGCCAAATAGATGATTTACTGAAGATTGGGCTTAATTCATCAGACATCAGGTCACACATAATAACATTATAATTTTGTGTCAGCTAATAAGTACACATGCTCTTTTCTTTTTAATGTCGTTTGCTTGCTTCTTGTGGAAACTTTGTTTTAAAAAAAGTCCATATTTATCAACAGTATCAATGAATATATTTAAACAAAATAATCTCGTTTTAAAAGGAATAATTACTTTTATGCACCCCAATTTTTGTAAAAGAAAGATGAACATTTTTATAAAAGTATTTTAAATTAGACCGACACTTACGAGGTACTTTTCAAAATGGTATCTAAATTGTACAGGATTGAACAAGTACAATTCTAATGTCAATTGTGTTTTCCATTTCAATGGAGAACACCGTCTTAATTTAATCGTAGAATGAATGAATTGCTGAGTATTTCAAGTATTTTCGTAATGTCTTGTTGAAAATTTCTGAACATATTTCCGTGAGGTATTAAACGACAACAAACTCCAAGGCTTTTAGAGATAAAGTGGTGGTTGTTAGAGTGTAAATTATTACAGAGGCTACAGTAGTCGGGCGCAGACACTTTTGAAATACTTTGCTTACTTACAAGTAGGCCTCACCTGTGACTCTTCAAAGTAGCACACGTTCTGAAATACTCGTACAAACAGACACCCGAAAAAAATAAATATGAACGACTGATAATTTTAGAAACCTAGGCACACACTGGCTCATAGCCGCCTTTAGTCTAAATGAATAGTGAAGATGCATGGTCGCAGGCTTAGGCCCAGGCATAGACGATGGACATCGCACATTACTATAGTCTTGCCACGGTTGCTAGCGGCATATAGATCGAAATCCTCAATGTTTCAAAAATAAGTCCAGAAATAACATTTGGAAGTTATAATGATTTAAATATGAAGTTATAATGATTCAGGTTATAATAGCCAATGGGCCAGGGCTCAGTTGTCCCATGCCTTAAGAAGTCCCTGCGTGTGACCTGTATACACCAGAGTCTGAAGCAACCAATCATGGAACGAGAAAAATGCTCGCTTTGCCTCTACGATTAACTATTTCATTTCATTTGAGATAGAAACGACGAAATGAATAGTTATTTTCCATATTTTTAGTGTTCGTAAAATAAATAGTGAAATTCGGGTTCTTATTTTACTATATGTAATCCTTTCATGAAAGCAATATATAGTTTTATTGCTATTATAAAAGGAATTAATTCTGACTGAAGAATGCAATGTGTTAACTTAGTTATCTGATACGTTATTCCATACTTAAAGAAAAAAATAATTGTTTAGGACATCAAAACTATTACAAAACTATGTTGTAAGCAGGATTTTATAAATGGTTTGAAAAAAGCACTCTGCTCTGAAAACAAAATAAGGAAGAAAAATAACAGCAACATAATATAACTCAGTACAAACCTTGATGACTTTAACAGATATTTTCGACCTGGAACAACTGTCTGTTCAGTCCTCCAGCCAATCATCGGACACGCAAAAGCCTAAAAAGAAAAATCTGGCTGGAGAAACTGAAAAGAAAAGTTTCAAAATTTACCAAATCAGTCAAATCAAAAAAACAAAAACAGCAATAGTACCCAAAAATAAATTCTTAATCAAAATTTTCAATAGTTTAAACAAACAACGAATTCAGTAGAAATAAGACACTTAATTGAATCATTTTCAATCATGATGAGTGTTTGCCTTGAAAAAGGAGGCCAAAATCACTGACGTTGTGGAGACACTGCGGGCTCCTCCTGAAAAGCATCTGCCTTCCACATTGCACGTGAGAAGGGAATGACAGAAAGAGGGTCCTTTCGGGTGGGAAGAGGAGAAAGGAGACACTGCTAGAAAGAACGATTTGAAAAGGAAAAGTGAAGGAATACTCAAACACACATCAAGAGGAGGAATGCAGGATGGAACGAAGAGACAACAGTCAATTTTGTAATATCTTGGTGTCTTTTTTTTCGGACCCCATTTCAAATTTTTCATCTTAAATTCTAAATTAATTTATCATATCTCAAAATTTCATAAAAAGAACTTTTTTTTTAAGGTACTTGATGGTTACCTTAATTTTTTCATTTCAACAAAGGTAGTAAAATACCTTACACTTTTTTAAGGTATTGCAAAGTACCTTGCTTATTCATTTTAAAGGTATTAATTTTTACCTTCTTTTTTTTTTTTTTTTACAGTACATTTTTATTTCCATTTTTTTATCAGTCTCACAATATATCGAAATTCTTTTCACAATATTTTATATTCTTATTTCCCTTTAACACATCAGGATATTGCAAAATTCACCTTGTCCCCTCCATTCCCTCCTGCCTTTCTTTTCTGGTGGGTGTCCGAGTGTTCCCTCGCTTTCTCCCTTCTCAACTCGGTCTCTCGAACAGCGTCTCCCTCTCCTCCTCTCTACCCTAGATGACCTCTCTTCCGCCACTCCCTCTTCAGGTGTAGTGTGGAAGAGCAGAAGTCTTTCCAGAGAGGAACTCTGCAATGTCTCCGACAATGTCATTGATTTTGGTTTCCTTAAACATGGCTAATACTCATCATGATTGAAAATCAATTACCTTTATGTTTTAAGATTTAATTAAGTGCCTTATTTCTATTGAGTTCGAAAATCTTCTTCCATTACAAAAACCTCACAATATACAATAGCTAATCCATCAATAATCTGTCAATAGCTCATATTCAGGTCATCATGGTTTGTACTAAGAGTATTTAAAAAAATTAATAAAATTTACAATTTATTTAAAAATTATTTTCAAAATTTTAAATTTATTTCAAAAAACCAGTTTGCCATTCTCCAGATGTACTCTACATAATGTAATTTCAAATTTCAGATCGAATAAATTGTACATTGTGGTTATGTTATGTGTTTGTGTCCATTTTTATTATTATTGTTATTTTTATTATTATTTGAAGTGGATGTTTATCAGCTATCCTAATCTTAGCTCTAGCTCAACGAAAATGATATCAAATATGTGTTTTTATATATTTCTCATGGATATTTAAATCGTTAAGGAAGTAATAATAAAAAAATAAGAGCTAAAATAGGCTTAACGTGTTTTGATATATAAAGGGAATTAATGTTAAAAATATAATTTCTAATGAAACCAATACGAAGAAAAAGTAATTAGTTATCATAAAAATTAGCTATTTTGCTTATTGATTTAAATGGGGTGTTTAATTAAATGAAAATTGCTACTAAAAAAATAAAGGTACGGGGTTTGGGGGCCCAAACTTAAATAAACAATTTGTTGGATTTAAGGGAAAAAAAATATTGGGTATAATTTTCTAAAATTTTTTCAAACTTTTGCAAAGGAAATCAATTTTAATTGATCCTTTTTGATCATCTTCATAAAAAAGGAAGCAATCACTTGCATCAAAAAAAATTTCCAATGCATTCTTAAGAAAGATTATCTTATCTGTTTTAATGTTTTTTTGAGTCTATCAGTCTTGGCTGTTTTTTTTAAAATTTCGAACCCCTATTGTTTCCCATGACCCATGGAACGTTTGTGAAAAATTGATGGGTAGTGCGGAAATTAGGAAATTTAAAAAATTGGTTTTTTTTGTTCACAGCTATTGATTGCATTTTGTAAAAAATTTTTTTACTATTTTTTCAGTTTTTTGACTACTTCCAAACTTTAAAAAATATCTATTTTTGGAAGGAAGAGGGGCCCAAAAATTTCTTTTTGAGGTTTTTTAAAATGGACCCTTTTTCTCCACACTCTAAGGGGGGGGGGGTCACTTCACCTCGGGGTAACACTGGGGTTTCCGGGTCCGGGGGAGTGATTTTTTTATGGCCCTCGGTTTTTCGGGGCGATGTCAAATGAAAGGATTACTACGCGATATTTTTTTGGGGGGCACCTGTAGATATGTATGACTTAATGCTATCTACATACTGAAAACCAATTTTCAACAAAAAAGACTTAAAAAAGTTACACCCAAAATTATCCGGTGAATCAGAACCTTCCGTCTAACTTTTTGGGATGGACGACCAAAAAAAAAACCCTTTGACCCCAAACGAAAAATTGCCAAATAATGATTTACTAAAGGGGGTTAATTCTTTGGACATCAGGTCACATAATAACAAATTTTGTTTTCCAGCTAATAAGTACATGCTCTTTTCTTTTTAATGTCGTTTTTTTTCTTGTGGAAACTTTGTTTTAAAAAAGTCATATTTATCAAAAATATAATGAATATATTTAAAAAAAAAACCCTCGTTTAAAAGGAATATTATTTTTTAATTTTTTGTAAGATGAACATTTTTATAAGTTTTTTAAAAAATTAAAGACCTTTTACATTTTTTAAAATGGTATCAAAATTTGCGTTGAACAAGTACAATTTAATGTCAATTTGTTTCCATTTCAATGGAGAACACCGTCTTAATTTAACCCTTTAAAGGAATGAATTGCTGAGTAAAAAATTTTTCGTAATGTCTTGTTAAAAATTTTTGAACATATTTCCCGTGAAGGTATTAAACGACAACAAACCCGGTTTTGGGAAAAGTGGTGGTTGTTAGAGTGTAAATTTCAAAACAAGTAGTCGGGCGCAGACACTTTTGAATCTTCCCCCTTTTAAAAAAGTAGGCCCACCTGTGACCTTCAAAGTAGCACACGTTCGAAATACTGTACAAACAGAAACCCCAAAAAAAAAATATGAACGACTGATAATTTTTTGAAACCTAGGCACACACTGGCTCATAGCCGCCTTTAGTCTAAATGAATATGAGGGTGCATGGTCGCAGGGTTTGGCCCAGGCATAACGATGGACATCGCACATTACTATAGCTTTCCCCCCGGGTTTTAAGCGGCATATAGATCGAAATCCTCAATGTTTCAAAAAAAAAGTCCCGTAACATTTGGAAGTTATAATGATTTAAATATGAAGTTATAATGATTCAGGTTATATTAGAATGGGCCAGGGTCGTTTTCCCATGCCTTAAGAATCCCGGTGACCTGTTTTCCCAGAGTCTGAAACCCAAACATGGAACGAAAAATGCTCGTTTGCCCCTACGATTAACTATTTCATTTCATTTGAGATAGAAACGACGAAATGAATAGTTATTTTCAATATTTTTTTGGGTTTGTAAAATAAATAGTGAAATTCGGTTTTTTTTTTTTACTATATGTAATCCTTTCATGAAAGCAATATATAGTTTTATTGCTTTATAAAAGGAATTAATTCTGACTGAAGAAAGCAATTTTTAACTTAGTTATCTTAACGTTATTCCATACGAAAAATTGTTTGACCTTCCTTTCAACGAAGTAGCAAAAAATTTAAAAAAGCAAACCTGTTTG
>BMAV01012205.1:0-10505 GCA_019973955.1 Trichonephila inaurata madagascariensis | reverse complement strand
AAAAATTAAAAACTTTTATTAATGTTGCTCTTATTTTTTTTTTGCCAGTTTTACTATTGTAGTTATAATCTGTCAAAAACTAACTTGCCATACTTGAGATTAATAAAAAAATGTATGCATATTTTCTTTTACTCTTAAAATATACTATACTTCAACATATGCTGTAAGCCTATTCAGAGATACAGTAAGACCCCGCTTAACGCTGTTTCGCTTAGCGCTGTTTCGATTTAACGCTCTTTTATTTCAATTGTGGGTCCCCGAAATTGCACGCAGTGTTAAGCTTCTCGATATCCGAAGCAGTTTATCTGTATTTCTTCTTTCCTGTGGTGTTGTACGATCGTATTTTTATCGTTTCAAACATTTGTTGACGTTATTGTAAGTATAAATTTATATAATATAACGATTGCTATAGTGGTAATTATTATGATTTTTTAGTTTTTATCATGGGTGAAAATAAAAAACACGAAAATAGGGCAACAAGAAAAACATTTTCACTTGAAACTAAAATGCAAGTGATTAGATGATTAGATACTAGTGAACGTCCATCTCAAATGGGTGCTGCATTGAATTTGGCAACTTAACCAATAAGGACCACTCTTAAGAATAAAGAAAAACTACTGTCATCTGCAACTGCAACTACGACAAGCTCTGCAACTAGAATTACCTGTTCTAGAAATAATAAAATAGAGGAAATGGAAAAACGACTTTCTATATGGACTGACGACGAAATTGAACGCAATATGCCATTAAACCAAGACTTAGAATTTTATTTATTTTTATATGTATGTTCGCGTTTATTATATTTCTATATTTGTAAGGAATAAATTTTTGTTTTATTGCTATAAAAAAACATACTTAATGAATTCAATGGTAAAATACCTGACCAATTTTCTACCTATCTTCCCCTAGCCCCATTATTTACATGATGCGATAACCTCGTTTAACGCTGTTTCATATTACGCTCTACTTTTATGGAACGTATACCCCACTTTAAACGGGGTCTTACTGTACTTAAATCTGAACTGAGAGATATAATCTTAAATTAATCCTCTTTGACCTGGGAGACAGAGAAGGCACGCATTCGATAGTAACATTGATGGTCGCGCGGGGTGATGGTGTCTCTTCTCTCTATCTCTCAATCCTTTTTTCATAATCACTTGTGCTGTGCACAATAAAAATCGTAATTACAGGAAATGATTTAATTAAGGGAAGTATATATATATAATTACCTACTTTTAAGGAATTTTCAATTTTTTTCATTAATAATTTGAGAAAAAAACCAATCGAACTGAACTAAAATGTTTCAAATGTGCGTGACTTAAATAAATGACACAGACCACAGACACTTTTCATTAGCCTTACAGAAATGATATTTGCTGGGCAAAATGTATGGCATTTTGGCCTACAAATATTATTCCTGTAAGTTCACGTTTTCTGGTTTTCTTGTCCTTTGATAATCGATAAATAGCATGTTGAACTTTTTCTTGCTTGTGTTTTTGATAAGGTGATGTGTGTCTAGAGGTAGACTTGTGGCTTTATATCTTTCCTGATGGAGTTTTTTAGAGATAGCATTTGAAAAATTTCCTTTCAACTCAAACATTTCATGTTCATTGTTTTTCTCAAATTTTCTTTCAACTCAAACGTTTTATGTCCATCGCTTTTCTCAAATTTACTTTCGATATCATGATTAGTATCCATTATTTTATCAGGATCTTCCCTTGCTTGATCAGTTTCAACTTCATCCAATAAAAATCACAGATGAACATTTCTTTCTTTATATCCAGTCAATTTACAATTATAAACCATATTGAGTCGTAAAACACAGCAACAAGGGGAAAATATAGCCTGTTCGTAGAAAATATTCTGGAACTAAACTGGTCGCGTGGTCCCAAAGTACCTTAAGATTTGAAGGAAGGAGGATTCTATCTGAGTACCTTCCGTTCCGTACGCAAGTACTTTATCGACCACGCCAAAACGATCGTCTTCGCGTGATGTTTGGTACTAGTTTATATAGCTGTAGCACCGCCACATACCCCCTGCCAGTGATTCGGCGAATAGGCAAACGAATGATACCATATTCGTGGCGAGCATGTAAGCAGTTGCTCACTTTGTGAATTGCGTCATTTGTGTGTGACGTCTTAATTAAGCCATCACAGGCTTAATTGCGTCATTTGTGTCTGGCGGTTTAGTTGCTTTTTCAGTGGATAGAGGGCACCACGACTGCGGCGCGTGAAGTTTGCAGTTCTTTTGCATGGCTAGGGCCACCAATGTAGGAAGGAAGATTCGATCTGAGTACCTTCCGTTCCGAACGCAAGAACTTTATCTACCACGCCAAAACGATCCTTTTCGAATGAAGTTTGGTAATATTTATATAGATATCACACCACCACAGATTGTAAAGAAACGTTTTCCACTCCTGAAAAAAGAGAAAGACATGTGAGAAATACATTTTATTTCCCATAAAGATTGTCATATAGGAGGATACTGACAAGGTCATTGATAACAAATAAACAATTTCCCCAGAATTAAAGGTTTCATAAGCCTGTGCCCCATGCGACGCTCCCGGGTTAAAGTAGCCATTGTGACAAAAGTAGCAGTGTAATCATGATCGCACATTCGTGTTTGGTCGTGTAAATGGCCTGATGCAAGGTCAAATTAATCCAGGCCCCAAACTCCTCATATTGGTGCGGTGAGAAATAAAAGCTCCGTCGCCAATAGCCCTCGTGTTAACCCTTTATCTACCGCATTATGATTTACTGCAATTTTTTTCGTGTAATATATATATATATATATATATATATATAATATATATATATATATATTGAATCACTATATTGAAAATTAAAGGATTTACATAAGTAAAATATTTATCTTTGGGAAATTTATTTTCTTAGAACTAATTCAATAAATTGATACTTTCAAGCAGTGGTTCTTAAAATAGGGTCCGTAGACTTTTGGGGTTCCGCAGCGTCTTAGGCATCCACTAAGGTTAACATTTAAAGTTTAGATTTTACTCTTGTACAGACTCTGAACGGCCTTAGTGAAAAAAACTCTACTTGAACATGTATTTGGATCAATAATATTAAATCAGGTTTTTTTTTCTCTACTGTTTGTAACTACATACAGCGTAATATTTTCATAAAATTTTAGAGTCATTAGTGTAAAGTATGGAACAGGATTTATAACGAGCCAGTACGGTAATGATTACATCTAAATCATTCAGCCATGCGTTGGGAGCAAGGAAGAGGTGTTCAAAATGTCTTGGGAGTCCACGACGTCAAGTTGATACATAAAAGGGAGTCGTGGCGATTGAAAGTTTGAGAACCGCTGCTTTAAAGTACCGTCAGTACACGGAGATTTAAAATATTCTCTTAATACAAAATTACTTTTTTAACTGAGTTTTAACATTAAAAAATACTAAATATATAACCAGAGAACACTAATATTTTACACCACAAAATATTTATTTTTAAAAATTACTTTTTTTACACATAAAGGCAGATTTTACACATAAACTTAACTTGATGATATTCAAAGAAATAGATTTTCTTCCCATTAAAACACAAAAATTCATTACACGTTGTGCATTTTGAGTGAAGTTTCAACTGAATGTTTTTTAAATCTCTATATCCTGGGGTTGAAAATACCACTTTTTCTGAAGATGAACTACTGCTCCTTGAGTCTTGTTCAGTCTCTTAATCGCTTTCTTAAGAATCTAAAGAAAATTCCAGCAGATTATTTGCTTGGACTTCTTCGTCTTAAGAAGCATCTGTTAGTGCATCACTTCTTTCAGATGGTAGGTTCTGTAATAAATCCAAAGCCTCTTGAAGACTGGGCTTCTTTTTTCAACAAAACATACATTCTAACAAAAAGAAGTAATAACATCAACAACAAAGATAATAATAATAGCACCTAGAAAATCTCCTAATATATTTAAACCTCAGTTATACATAAAGAAATTAAAATTTTGTTAACTTTTGAATACAGAATAGATATTTCATTTAAATGTGTGGGGAAAAAAACAATCTCAAATTGAAAATTTAAACTTGTTTGAAAACGTTATCATAAAAATATTAAAAATTCAAAATAAATAAGTTAAACTAAAAAGAAATGACAAAAAGGCGTAACTCTATTACACTATAGTAATGACGTTACAACACAACGAAAAACAATAATAAGCTACACAGTGAAAAAGTAAACATGTATTGCTTTCCCAAAAATCCAGTGTACTGTCTGTACTTATAAGTACCACAAAGTTATTCAGCTGTAAAATTAGTAATTATATACATTGTTCTCTCTTAATATAAGTAGTCAAATCGTTTTCTAAGGTATAAACTAACATACAATCGCTAAATATTAGAAATCGCTAGGCTGTGACGTCGTGAGTAGATAACGTGCCAAAAATTTGTCACAGTCTAATTTTGAAATAAAAGATTTATTTGCTCCACAGATTACTATAATTGGAGCAATAGTCTTAATGCCAAGCCGGTGCATTCAATCTATATCACGGGGGATCAATCACTTCAATCCTTTGTCACAAGGGAACTTGTTCATCTCTCCAACGTTGTTTCCAGTTCTCCAACTCCACCGGCGTTCATGGTCTCTCCTTTCGTCCGAAAAAATCTCCTTCGATCTCCGAGTCTGATCCCGGCTTCTCTCCGCTCGCTCCAAGTCTCTCTTTTTTGAGGGCTCCCTCTTGTCTGATAAAAGAAAAACCATTTTAAACATCAGGAGCGGGTCAACAACACGCTCCTGGTCCCTTCTCATTGGCAGGCACCAAATTCTCCCCATGGCCCTGGGCCTTATTAGTGTCCTATTCGTGCGGAACATATACACGGCCATCTAATGGCACCACATTTCTCGATGGCATCTGGACCCTTTCTTTATCATACCGCCTTTGTTCCTTACACCCATTCTCTTGACATCTGCCGAGGCGACAGTGTTCTTCTTAAACAGCCTTTGCCTATTGTCAATGGGTTCCGACTCTCCTTTGACCATTATGACTGCCAGTCTGGGTGTTTGCGCTGCTCCGAAGGTAAACAATAAACAATGACCCCAGGGTTACGTACACTGGTCACTTAAACATCTGCTCTGAGCCATAAAACTAGGAGTGAATGAAAGGGAGGGGTTCGCCCCAATCGAAGACGTCACAATCTTTCAGCCCTTTGATCAAAAACAAAAAACTCAGATGGCAATAATTTGCATTCTATCACACATTAAAAGTTTTTCAGTGACTGAACGTTTCTGCAAGCATGAAAAGGTCGTGTATGCGCATGAAAATCATCTACGCACGCTCATTAAAAAATGCTGCCATATTTTACTTTTTATGCTTTAAGTGGAGTCTAAATGACAGTGGTTCAATGCTACTTGTTGTATCGTAGCAGTTAGCGGAACTGCAATGTCAGAAATAAGCAGCAGAAAAATCTTCTATAAAAATAAACAATGTTCCCTGTTCAGAATGCAGATGATTTATATTTAGTGCAGAATGTTATTATAATTTCTACATTGCTTAATTTATTTAATAAATTTCCTGTCTTATCGAACAGTTTGAGAGATGATGCTGAAAATGAAAGAGATAAAGTTGATACTATAAAAAATGTTGCTGCTCATTTACTTTTAAACCAAAATAGAAATCCTTTTTCGTTTACATTCCAGTTTGTATGCAAACATTTCCAGCATGAAGTCAGATTTATATATTCTTAGGCATTTTTGTTATTCTAACATTAAATAATTGTCATTTAGAATATTTTTTCCGTAAATTTTGAGCTCTGTCAGTTAGAATCATTACCTTTGTGCGTGTTTATATCCTTATAAGAAGAAGATTAAAATGGAACAGATTCATACATTCAAAGAATTGTTGTTTTTTTTCATATTCATATTAATTTATTTTACTATTTTATTCAATTATTTGTGCTAAAGTAATTCGATACAAAGCTTTGTAAACCAGAAGATGCAATCAAATGTATAATTCATTTTCCATCCTCCATTCTGTGAGGAAAATAAATGGAAATTATTTAACTTAAAGGGTTTTAAATAAATATGAATAACGATTATTTAAAAGACGCAACCTGAACAATAACTGATCATACGGTAAAAATTTCAATAAAATCGTGTTAGATGTCTAGTGAAAGGAAAGAAATCTTCCTTTCACCGATGAACAGTCATTAGAATTTCACAGACATTAAATATTCAAAATCTAATGGTTTATAAATGAGAAATTCTTAGAGTTAGGAAATTAAAACTGTTCATTGTGATGATTATAATTCGCAATTTTAAATCCTTTACTTTTCAAAATTATTTCAAGTTGAAATATTTAACTTGTTATAAAAAATATGAATACCTAAAATTTCTTGCACAAAATTTAGAATTGTGAAAGTAAAATGGGATTAATTCTTCTTTTAAACTTTGTCTGCTTAAAATTAGAGATAGGCTTCTCCTTTGTATTTTGAGTTTCATTAAATTTTTTTTCATTCCAAAAAATTATATATTTCTATTATTCTTATCATTTTTATGTTTTAATTACTAAATTATTTATTTCGTGTGACTCTCATAGTGAGGAAAACTTTCTCTTCTAAGGCATTCAAACATTCAAGGAAACGGATACACAGCATTAAAAAAAGCAAAATCTACAAATAAGATTTTAAATAAAAAGATCTTGTAAATATTACCAATAGTTAAGAAGAAATGTTACTTAGAGAGGAAAATTTTCAATTCATCCAATATCTCTTCTTTCTATCTTTCAATCAATGGTGTTTCATTTTAAATCCATTCAATTTTTCCCAAAATAAATTTTTTTATTGTAAAAGTTTATATTATAGTACACTATATATTACAGCACAATAAAATCCTATCAGAAGAAATTTAAATTATTTAAATTTTGTGAAAAATTGCAGAATTATAGAATTGATTTTTCCTATTATTGATTGAGTTTAAACTCTATATATCACTTTTTTCAATTTATATAAGAATATGAATAACAATTTTAGTAAACCACAGTAAGTTTAATTTAATAAAAATCGGTAAAAAAAATAACATTTTTATAGTTTTATTATTCTTTATATATTTTATACTAATTCACAAAATTTGATAGCTCTAAGAAGAAATGATCCAGGGTTATGATAACCTTTATGGTCGTGTTCCCGTCCCTACAACAAATTAAATCTTTAAAGTTATTTTACCCCAAACGAAAAAAAAAAAATCATTAGTTTTCTCGTCTTTCAAAATGCTGAAGCATTATTGTTCCATATATTTTTATAGTTTTTTTTCTATAGCTGTTAATATATGTAAACAAAAGTTAGTAAACATTTTTTAATCAAAGCAATATTTAGTTTTTTTTAAAAAAAACAATTAAATTTAGAACTTATACATTTTTGTAAGGAATTTTAAGCAAGCAAAGTATAATTTTATAAATTCCGAACGTGATATCACAAAATCTGTACCTATATTCGTTCTGCATAGATCGATAGATTGAATGAGATTCCCCGTGTTCTTCAAATTTGTAAGAGTAACCTTTTAAAACCACTTTTTGCATTTTGTAAATTTTTTAAAAAACTAAATGATGTATTTGTTTGTTATTTTGAGCCAAATTCCTGTGCAATATTCCTCAAGTATAATTTTAAAAATCTGCAATAATCCTTAAATCGAAATTTTTATTAAAATCGTACCGCACTGCTTAAAGTTTCAGTTACAAAAAGCATTTTCAATTAATGTGAAATAGATGGTAATATTTGTTACAGCTGAAAAGATTTTCAATAGTTTTGAAATAGATTTTAAATTAAAAAGTCATGAAGATGCTTTTACAACCCAGAGATTTCAGCACTTACATATCCCGTTTCTTAAAAGAACAATCGAATCTCAAGTGGTAGTATATGTATGGTACATTCCTAATTAATTTATAATAATAGTGTATTTTTTTTCAAATATTTGATAATTTATGTATTTAAATTCATACAAAATAAATAAGCTCACAAACAGAAATAAAAAAATGGAACAATAAGTTAGCTGTTATATAAATTTTCTTTAAATGTAGAAAACCAACAAAATTTTTAACATTTTTTTAGACCTTTAAAATTTTCTTTCCTGTCCTTTTAATATTTATAGTTTTTCTTTGAGCTTTCTCTCAAATTTGAAACAGTATATTTTCTAAGATATCAAGCTGAACAAATGGTGAATTATTTGTCAGCTTTTAGGAGATATATGTCTTTAAAAATTCATATACTTAATCACATACCAACCATAACTCATAGATCTCAACCTTTAGATAATTCATCATATTAATTATCTTTTGGGGTTTATTAAAACTGTATTAGCCCTTCAATATTGAGTTTCATGGAAAAAATGTAGTTTTCTAATAATACGTGCATGAATAACTCTTTATACATATATTACCTTTAAAATATAGAATGCAGTTATTTCGTGGAATACGATTGGTATTGGTATAACTAATGGTCAATCAAAGTGTGTAAAATATTAATAAATCACAATTTTCGTATTTATTCTTTGAAATAATTAGGTATTTTTTACAAATTAACCAATCATAGACTGTTAAAGGGGAAAATAAACAATTTGACATTAAAGTTCATTGTTTTTTAATAGTAATAATAAATAGTTTTTATTTTTAATAAAAATTTAATATATAGTTAGTCTTTCGAAAAGTACATTGCATGTTACGGATTGAGTAATTCATAAACAGTAATGATCAACAGAATAAGTAATATAATAATTTAGCTAAATTAATTAAACAGCAACAAAAAATAACATAATATAACGCAGCATCAGTTATAACTCTTATGATCTATAAGTTAACAAATTGTATTATGCCACTTAATGTTGTTGACAACAACAACATTTATGCTATTTTAAATATTACAAAAACTTATCCAAAACGCAAAACACGCCACTTGTAATACTTTAAAGATGCAATCACTATACTATAAAATAACTAATTAAAGCAAACAATCTCCAATAACACACGTATGTTTTAAATAATCCTTATAATCTGTTATTTCATGAAATACACACTTGTTTTATATATTTTACGCTTTAAAGTTAAGCATATACGCTACACTGTTCAAAAAAATTAGGGGAGCAAGAAAAAGGGAAACAACCGTCACATGATAGCTAGGGATTGCAATGCCGGTATTCCGGGATACCGAATACCGGTTTTTTGAGACATTTGTACAATTTTGTAATACCAGTATTCACAAGCTCAAATACCGGTTTTTCGTTATTTACTAGAATTTTTTTTAAAAATTATCTCTACTATATATCCAGGAATCATCAACCGAGCAAAATAGTATTCGTTTTTGTTTTTATGTCACCCTAACGGGTGAAATTAATTAGACTTTGAATATAAAGTTGTATCATGCAATTAAGAAAAGTGATAAAATATGTGAAGTATCCAAAGAGGCGGGGCCAAATATATTCATTTACAGTTCACAGCGATACTGCACACGTGGAGGATTCGTAGTCTGATATTCGTATCTGTGAAAACAAGGTTGTAGTTGTGAAGAAAACGCGTAATATTTCCATATTTTTAAATTGAGGAGTTTGTTATTCACATTGTATTTGCATATCATACTTCTATTTACATATCATCATGATTTTATAAATGAAAAAGAAAAAAAGAGACTAACCAATTCAAATTTGATCAAGTTTATAGTAAATTTTCTTAAAATTCTTTACTTACAAACCTATCCACATTCAGAAGAATTCGCTGCAGTTATCGATGATGATGATGACACTAATGTCAATAGTGAAAAGGAATTGTCTTTTAAATAAAAAATTAGAATTAGTGATAACTAAAAAATTTATTTCAAATACCAAAATATCATATCTATATCTCGTTTTTATTCTAACAGAAATGTTTGCCTTCTCCGTAGCTCAATGGTTAACAAATAAGTTATTAATATGAATTGCTTAGAGTTCGAATCCTGATCTGCATTGGCTTGTGATGAAATAATCTGCACTGGTAATGTGACTCTTTGGGTGAACTAACTTATATCTGAAGCCAAAGCAATATTTGAGGAGTCATAATTTTGACTATAACTCAAGATCAATACTATTTGCGTTTATTTTACGAAAGAAATTATGTAATTCGATATATACAAACACTTTATAATTTTTACACTAGGAAAATATATTAAATGACTCAATAAATAAACATATCATATTAAAATTATTTATAGAATTGACTTTCGACATCGTCAGTCCCGTAATTTGACACAGAGTTAAGCGATAGTTTTTATTCAAACATTATGTTTGCTTTCTCCGTAGCCCAATGGTTAACAAATAAGCTATTAATATGAATTGCTTAGAGTTCAAATCCTGATCTGCCTTGGCTTGTGATGAAATAATCTGCACTGGTATGTTGGGCGACATAGCCATCCTGTGATGACCATAAATGTGCCGGTTCCGCGTAGTAGAGGTGTGGATTATCAAAATGATGAGACATAGTAGTTCTTAAAACAACTTTTATTAAGAATAACATATTAAATTAAAATACA
>BMAV01012204.1:0-35505 GCA_019973955.1 Trichonephila inaurata madagascariensis | reverse complement strand
AAATTTAATAAAATAATAATTTATTGGCATCAGGTAAGAAGAAAAGGAATAAAAATTTTAATATTAAAAAATTTTAAAATAATTAATGTAAAAATTAATCATTATTCAGTAAGTAAGCTGTAATTTTTTTTTACAAAAAAGTTTCTATCTTCATTATTATCATTATTGAAATATTGGGAAAACAGCGCTTTACACATTTGAATTAAGGAATAAAAATTTCCGAATCTCTGAGTTTTTCATATATCGAGCAATTTTTTTTACTCAAATGTCATCTTAACACAACCCATGCATCTCCAAGTTTAAACCACATTCATATGACGAAATCGTTTCTAAAGCTGATACCTTAATCTCGCCTAGCGCATTTTGTGTACGTGAGGACTCTGAGGTCGTGACATAATTAACGTGCGTCAGCTCGCATAATCACGAACGATGGTCTTTGGTTTGATGTAAGATGTCCGCACCCATTAACTTGTCAAAAAAAAATTGTGCGTCATACTACTAATTGGACTAGAGAGCTCGGAACTTAAACTTTGATGCATTATAAAACTTTTTTATTTACCTGTTTTCTGAATAGTTCTGCCTTTTTGTATTTGTGAAAATAAATAATTTATGTAATCAAATTATGTACCGTAAAATCTGGCGAATAATGCGTACTTTTAACATATAAAAATAAGATCTAATTTTAGGGTGTGTGTTGTATGCTGGTTGTAGAAATGAGAGCATTAAAAATAAAAATAATAAGCACACACACACAAAAAAAAAAATTAGAATTTCTGAATACACCGAAATATTGTTTATTTACAACAGATGATATTCTTTATGAACTTAAAGGATTGTAGTTCTAGAATTATACTACTTCCCCCTAAAACATGGGATAATATCTTGAATAAATGAATTCAAAACACGTAAGAGTAATGTGCACGTACATTACAGGTTTCTTCGTAAAAAAAGGGGGTGCGCGCTATACGGTGAATATACCTAGAAATTAAAATTGCATTTAGAGAGTATAGGTGCGCATTACACGGCGCTACGCGTTATGCGCCGGATTTTACGATACTAACCATAATTTTGCAATATATTTTCAGTGTATCACATTTTTTTACATGATGCATTTTGTACTTTTCTTATCGCTTTGCAATCACGCTACTTAGTGAGTGATTTTGGTGTTTTATGGCGCAAGAGCCAGTTTTGGCTATACTGCGCCAAACATTCATAGGTCTGTGGTCTGGACGGGAAAAGAAGAAAAGGAGAAATTGGATGACAAGATAGAGGGTCGAAAACAGAGAAGGATCACTGGGGTACCCCGGGGTCGGGACACCCGTCTTTACCAAAGATAGTAAACCCCTTGGGAAAAGGAAAAGATTTCTAGGGTACCTCGGGATCACGCTACTTAGCAATGTCGTTTTTATATTTAAACAGAGTTTTGTTTCCCATTTTTATTTAAAACTTTTGTAATCAAATGTAAAAGAGAATATGAGTTAACGACGCAAATGGCTGGATATATTAGTTGATTTTGTACATGAATTTTTAATTTAGGCATATCTCAAGAATACTGATGACAATCATAATTTTTAAAACCCCTCCAGATAATGTGGACAATATCTGGGTAACACCTCTTTCTCCCAACATTTATGGCTTACTTCCGGAAAACTTCGAATTATTTTTGAACGCGTAGCAGACTAACGTCATTCTGCGTGGCTCACTTGCTAAAACCGAGACTCGAACTTACGGCACAATTTCAATTTAAATCACCTTGAAACTCAAGATTTCAGCCATTGGTGTATCTCATCTCTTCTACCACGGTAGCTAAGTAACTATTGTTGTTATAACTCGTGGCCGACGTTGCCGAGTCTCGGGTTCTAAACCTTATGCCACTAAAAATATGCGATGTAGAAGGGCTGATGCATGCAAAATCTGTCATAGCTCAATGTATTAACGTTGGTGTGGTGTGAAAGTTTGAAGAGTGGGTGCCAATATGATGTAAATTAAAATCAAATCAAATCTCCTTATCTCGTCTAACCAACTGGAATAAATAGGTGAACGAAACAATACTATGGGCAATCTACTGTACAGAGATGTGGTCAAGCTATAAAATTGAAAATATTTTAAGCAAACGACTGTGTTTAACTGTTTGAAAGAATACATGGAAATATATTTTAATTAAAGTTTCATGTACGTTATCATTTCAAATTTTGACTATGAGAAAATGTCCAGGAATTTTTAAAAAGAATTGTGAAAAAACTTTTAGTTTGACTTTTTTTATAGAATAAAATCTAAAAGTTATTTCTTTTTGGAAAATAATTTTTGAAATATATTATTAACTGTAACCTATTAATCTAACGAAAACATTTTAATACCAAATTGAACGATTTCAAACAATCCAAATTTCTCTCCGTTTTCAAAATTTTATACATTTTCAGTCATTTTAGAATGTGTCTCTGTTTCTTTGAAATCCTTCAAAAATTCAGCATTCGTAACATGTTGATTTAAGAATATAATGACAAAAAATAAATAAATAAAACACAAAAGGAAAATAACTTCAAAAATAAAATATTGCGATGAGAACTAGGTTATTAAATACTATTTCCTTACATTATTAATTTTACAAATTAATAATTTCATTCTTAGTGCAAAAAGTCCGAACTTCTTGAATATAAATAAAAAAAAGAGCTTCAAAAAATGTTCTGAGTCAACATTTTTTATAAAAAAAGAAAATTTAAATGAAATAAAATATGTGCCAGCTAATTTTAATAGTATTCAATAGGCACCCTCCTCATAGTAATGGGAAATGAGCAGCTTCAATTAATCCAAAGACCTGGGGGTACTAAAGGGAGAAGGCTGACTTAGCTCCTATTGCCTGTTAACTTTAGCTGAACATAATGAAATGACCTTCACATCTAGGATGACCCTACCAGAAGTTTATACTCCTGACGTACATCGCCCCTTTTGTCCAGTTACACCTTCCCGCCAATTTGAGTCAGCTAGCAGATCTTGAGAGGGAATTACAATCTAGGAATGCAACTGATGGGAATCGTTGGGCAACTGTTGGGGATACAACGAGCCTAAATAAATTGGATCTTGTGGTTCGCATTTATTCTAGACACTCTATGTACTTTCAATGGGTCCCCTGTCACATTGGATTGAATAGTAATGAGATAGCTGATAGTTTGGCTAAGTCTGCCACTGCTGACAACATGCGGGGTAACACTTGTCTAACTTTCGCCGAACTCTCTTCCATTAAACTGATAGAATTAAATGCAATTTGGAGAAAACCCCTACTCCCCCCCTTGGAATTTTGGGAAAAGTCCTCGTTGGTGTCATCAACTTAATATTCCTAGGAATCAGCAGACGGCTCGATAACACTTTTTTAGTGGCCACATGAAATCTCTTACTTTTCAACAGGCCGGAAAGTTTTTCCAGTCTCATAGGTGCGAGACTGATCAGGCTTTCCCTAGTAATATCCTTAATTGCTTGAATTTTACTACTACGAAGTCTTAGGATATCCTATTTTATTTTTTGACTTTTGGGGATGTTTGGTTTTATGGAGATGGTGTAGCTAAAAAAAAGCTACACCACACATCTGGGTTAAGAAACAACAACAGGCACCTTCTCAATCAATTACTACCGCGGCAGCCTACTAGTCTCAATTAGTTGATTATGAATTATTAATATCAAGGGATTTTGAATATTTTCCTGCTTATTTAGAAGATTATCATATTTCTGAAACGGGATGAATACATTTCAAAAAATTAGAAATCATTAAGGATTATATTTAAATGCGTATCTTACTTCCAATGGATAGTTTACTAACTATTAACGCACACTGCGAAGAAACATGAGATCCATTCGCGATGGACCTCATAATTTAGAGCTATAGTCATTTGATAAGAATGACACATGTTAGTTGATTCCCCAACCCTCAAATCTTCACATCTATGTGAGGACTTAGAGCCTCGAGCGATTTAACGAGCATCATTCTCTGTATATAACAAATTTTTAGGGGGATTCAACCCAGGACTCGACTAAAGCAATGCCTTCTACACATTCATGGATCATGACTCAACAACTATCTTGTACTTTTCTGTTTTCTAAAATACTTTCATGCTGCTTGTTCATAATACCCTTCTGGGTTTCGAAACTATATAGTAAAACAATTAAAAGAACACAGCAAAAAAAGAACATTAGAAAGCACACAGAAACAATTCAAGTTTTATTTACATGCATTGCAGATGTTCTACTTCTAAGACCTTGGTTACACGATGCTATAGTACCCTTCCTGCCACTCTTTATTCAACAATGAACTATCAACGTTATTGACAGCACGTGTTATCCTTCCATGCAATTCTGTTACATCATGTGGCAAAAGTGGGTACGGAAATCTGGTCTTCTGTTATAAGACCAAGTTTTCGGATAATACGAATAACACGAGAAGGATAACATGGGCTGTCAATAACCTTGATAGCCCCAAGTTGAGTAGAGTGGGGCAGGAACTGGACTACTGCTTGGATGTATGTCGTGTAACCAAAGGTTTTACACATAGAACACCTGTACAGTTTAGGTTAGGGATGGGCGGACTTTTCCAGGGTACGGGCTGCTTCTAATATTTTCAAGGTGTTGCGGTCCACACAGTGGTGTAGATGTGTCCATTCTGTATTAACTGTATGCTTTCTTTTCTTAACACTGATTTTCGATATTGTGCCCCTCTTTTGAAGTATGGTAGATTACTATTTTTACCTAAAATGTCTTGGAGGTCCACGAGTCGATCGCGATCGACTTAATGCCCATCCCTGATGTATTTAAATAAAAACTGAATTGTTTATGCGTGCTTTCAAATGTCCTTTTTTTGTTGTTGTATTCGTCTTAGTCTTTTTACTATAACGCCTAGAAAAGTGGGAAGGAATTATGAATAACCCTACATTTATTTTAGCGCTTAATCAATAATTTTTCTGGATATTCAACAAAAACTTTATAAGAACACTTTCGGAAAAAAAGCTTTTAAATAGAAGTTTGATTATTTTTTTATTCTTTCAGATACGCTTTGTAGCCATTCAAGTAAAGGACAACATATTCTCTCGGTAAAGCAATTAACAATTACACAGGATTAATATTATAGGCTTAGATTCAAAAAGTAACTAGTAAATGAAAACCTAAACTGAAAAAGAGATTAAACCAAAGGATCTCTTACTAACGACAAATGCATCACGACAGATATTGTCTGAATGTTTTTGGCAGTCGTTTAAGATGTTTGGCTATAAGATCGTCTAGTATATTTCTAATTGGATCTAATTTTGTGTACGATGAGAACACAACCTTAGCACAAAGAAAACACATTTTGTACTCCCAAAAATAAGAGTCCAGAAAGGAAAAAAAGTCGTTATTCACAATGATTATTTTTTGGAATTACCATTTTTTCAACATTATCATTATCCACAGAAGAAAAAAAGATCTACGCCTAGACCATTACGGGTGTCACATAACAGAAAGTAAATCTGTCGTCTCTTGTCTCGCCAAACAGATGCCAAGTAATAATATAATCAGAAGCCTTATGTTAAACCGGCAGCCACTTAAGAGGTCGGGTCATATTTCGCGCTGATGATCAATGGGTAACGTTTTGCACAATAAAACAGGGTGTGTTCCTCACCCATAATCAATTACGTTGGATTAATGTTCAATGTATGTGTTGAGAAACGAAAGTGTATTAATAATTTTGCAACGTTGTCAAAGGTGATTTCTTTATGTTGTCATTTTAGGTGTAATGTCAAATTAGATTTTGCAGAACTTTATATAACACGGTTTATTGTTTTGAAAAAGAAAAACATAAGTAAGAACAAAAAGAAAAGAAAAAATTGGAAAACATATCATTAAAAAAAATTTATTTAAAGGAATGTTTCAGAGAAAAGGAAAAATGTGGAACATTTTTTTTTTCTGCTTAGCATTTCAAATTAGTCAACTATCTAGGATCTAGTTCAGGGATGGCGAGCTAGTAGCACGCGTGCCATCAATGGCACGTGACACAATATTTTGGGCACGCCAGCGATCAAAATGGTTTGCATTTGATTTCAAAATAACTAAGTTCACTATGAAGTATTACGAACAAACGCGAGTGATAGGTCACGGAGTGGCGGGAACACATTCGTTTACTATTGTCTTGCCTTAGTTACGTCGTCGACTACAGTTGCTTATGATGCAAAATTTGTTTACACATATCATAGTCAATTTCGTTGGCACAACTGTATTTTAAAGTTTATTTGTGTTAACGTTCACGATTTTTAGCTGTTATTTAACATGGCTGTTTCAGCAAAAGAACTAAAAGTGCTAGATAGTAAGTGCAACAGGGAATTTCAAACTTGAAGAATCTAGAATTATGGCATTATCAATAAAGGTGGCATAGCAGTGTGTGTTTTATGTTATGGAACAGTGGTTTGCAGTACATCGTCTGTAAAACGGTATTTTGAAACAAATCACATATCCTCTCGTCAAAAAAGTGAACCGCAGCAAAAATAATCACTTGCTTAGAAATCATTTGGCAGATGACTCCAATTCAGCATGCATTCTACTAAAAGTAACATCTTACAACCTCCAAAAGAGCTATTTGTCATCCAATCTGCAACAACTGAAGTCCCACTAATGTTACTCTTTAATTTGAATTACACGTATAACTATAACATTTACAACTATACAGTGCACACACACAAAAGGCATTTTTTCGTAGTAAATAAAGAGTTTGAGTTGTTATTATTTAGTTTTATTATTTTCCCAATAATCACACAACTCACTGAGGCACGTCTATACCTCATTAAACACTTCTTTCGAAAAAAATGGCACGTTGATCCATAAAGGTTCGCCACCCCTGCTCTAGGTCCTCGTTGGTAGTGGGAAATTTCGAAAGGGAATTACCCCAGCTCAGGTATCCTCTTAATTTGAGCGAAGGTTGAAAATGTGAAGTCCGTTGCTAGTATCTCTCGAATGGCTTTAAAGGACGAAATTAATAAAAAAATCAATTGAGATGAGTAAAGGAATTAATTATCTGATCATCGCAGTCTTCCTTGTTTTTATTTGCAAAGGTCAAAACCACCCAAATTAAACATTGAAAAATCTCTCTAAGCTGAGAATTTGAAAGCATATATTATTAGTTTCTATTCAAATTAAATTAGGCTTTTAATAGTCTTAAATTAATCAAATTCAATTGGTTTTGTAAGATTTTAAATCAAGATAAATTTGCATAAAAATTATGTTATTTGATGATGCTCACTTCAGCGACGAAAAATATAATTATTTGTAGTTTTAATTGATTAGACAAATGATTAAGGGAAGTTTATAATTTTATTTAGTAAGAAAAAGTCAAACCTGTCTCAAAATAAGTTTCCTGATTGAGTGCGTAATTTCAGTTTTCTATCTTCACAATTCTTTACCTACTTATAAACTCTTCCTTTTCTCTCTAACAAGGGTGGAAAATCTTGGATATAACATAATAATTTTTCATTTTTTTATTACAAATATATTAATGCTGTTGGCAATTTTTTCTGCTAATCATGATGATTTCTTAAAAACATATCTGAGAATGTCTTTATTTTTACTCTTTTCAATAAAACAGAAGAGGTTTTTTTGTTTATGTAGTTTCATGTTTTGTACTGATTGTTTAAGAAAAATGCATTTTTTTTAAAAAAAGGTAATGAATTTTAGAAAAAAAAATTATTGTTCATGTAATCTAATTGTATTATTGCTATTATATTACACGTTTTTTGGTTCCATTTTCTATTTTTAATCTCAATGATAATCCGAAAAACTGATGGAAAAATCGCAAAACAGCACACTGAAAAATGGAGCGATGTTCAGTTTCCTGACAGAAATAATTGCTAATAAAATATCGTTTCATTTCTGAAATGCCATTGAATATTCTTTTAATCGAAATTTGCATCCCTTCATTTGAAAAATCACGTATATTTACTATAATTCGGCTACTCAGATTTTATTACTTTTGTGATGAGTTTTTCTCGCTTTATTTGAGAGGTGTATATATCAATGCATAAACTTGAAAAAATGAGGTAGAATTTTCCAATGACAAGAAAAATAAAAAGGATTTACTTAAAAATTCTATTCCAATATCAGCTTATTTTTGTTGCAATTAATTTTATATGTGATAATTCGAATAACGCTGCTATAAGATTGAATTTATTTGATAAACTAAGCTTAATCTCAACTACACTCATGTCCAAAATTAAGGTCACCACCATATTCTTGTAACATGCTCCTTTTAATTTTGTCGATTTTCGGGAACAAAAAACAGTAAAAAACTAACTATTGAATAAATAATTAGCATTAATTAATAAAATTAACCATTAATAACAATTACTTGATTAAATTTTACGTACTATATACTTAGAATTATAATCAATCGGAAAAAAAATCAAGGGCTTTATGGGGCGTTCGGACACCCCCCTTGTGTGCGCCACTGAAGAATACACAAACATGAAATCTATGAAAACTGATGAACTATTTTCTGTATTGACACGAAATTTGGCACAGAAGCATATTACAATATCAGAAAGAATGTAGCAATATAACAACATGGAAAATAATTTAATTTTTAACTATGATACAAGACGTATTAAAAAGTGTGAAATCATGATTCAGAGATTTACCCCGGGAAAAGTCTGTCTAATATGGATTGTGTCCACTGTGATCTGCTATACAAACCTCAAAACGGGCAGCCATACTGCTTATGAGGAGGCCAATAAGTATTAGTGGCAACAAAGTCCATTTTTCCAAAAGTGGGACTTTTAATTCAGGGGATCCTCGGTGGGGAGCTACTCTGAGAAATGGTCTTCCTAGACCATACCAAACATATTCAATAGAATTGTATCGGGGAAACTCATAGCGAATATCCGTTCCTTCATGAAATTAATCAACAATGTGAGTTATGTGTGTCCGCGCATTATCGTCCATAAAAGTGTAGCCCGGGCACATAGCACCCAGAAAAACCCCACATAGAATTTCAGGAGCTCATCCCTATAGTGCTATGAGTTGACACAACCCGCATCAAAAACGTACAGTGGTGTACGACTGCTCAACATTATGCCGCGATACACAAGGATTTGTTTGTCACCAAGACTTGATTTTTGTAGCGTAAGAGGATGAAAGCGAGAGAGAGAGAGCTCCATTTTCTCCCCAGGTGAAGACTCGATGAGAATCACTTTGTCTGGTATATTTTGATCAATCACTGAAAAAAAAACAGGCTACAATTCTTGCGGTTTATCCAGTATTTATTGCCACAATATCCGGTCTTTCCTTCTGGATGAAATCAAAGGGACACACCAGACTTAGACCCCGGTGTAATGGCCAGTCTCTGAAAGACGACTGTAGACTGTTTGCCTGGAAATTCTTCTTCCAGACACAGCAACAAGGTCACGAGAAAGCTGAGGAGCAATTGTCCACTATGTCGTTGTGCACTTAATACAAAGTAATGATCTTATGCCGATGTCGATGCTCGTCAACCTCTTCCGACCTTTGGCTGGCCTAGACTGTTTGCCTGAAATTCTTCTTCCAGGCACAGCAACAAGAGCTCACCTAGTAGCTGAGGAGCAATTGTCCAAACGTCGTGGTGTACACTGCTCAACGATTTATCCCGGGATGCGTTTTGCTTGTCAATCTTCGACTTTTTGGCGTAGAGGATAAATGCGAGAAGCTCCTTTTCCACCCCAGGTGAAAAACTCGAGGGAGAAGTCACTTTCGTTGGATTTATTTGATCAATGCCGATAAAAAAACGCTCTCCGATTTTGGTGAGCTTTTCCGGAAAAATTTATTGCCGAACAATACCGGCTCTTTCCTTCTCGGTAAATCTTAATACAAAAATGATCTTAGACCGCGTGTGTCAATGTTCCAGTCTTCGACTGTAGACTGTTTGCCTGGAAATTCTTCTTCCAGGCACAGCAACAAGGTCACGAGAAAGCTGAGGAGCAATTGTCCACTATGTCGTTGTGCACTTAATACAAAGTAATGATCTTATGCCGATGTCGATGCTCTGTCAACCTCTTCCGACCTTTCTGGCTGTAGACTGTTTGCCTGGAAATTCTTCTTCCAGGCACAGCAACAAGGTCACGAGAAAGCTGAGGAGCAATTGTCCACCTATGTCGTTGTGCACTTAATGCAAAGAAAGTGATCTTATGCCGGTGTCGATCCCTCTGTCACTCTTCCGACCTTTCTGGCTGTAGACTGTTTGCCTGGAAATCTTCTTCCAGACACAGCAACAAGGTCACAAGAAAGCTGAGGAGCAATTGTCCACCTATGTCGTTGTGCACTTAATGCCAAGTAGTCTGTGGTGACATTTTCCGACCTTTCTGGTAACAGTATCACTTGTTTGTAATTGATTCTATAAGCGGAAGACCAATTTCGCGGTCTATTTGTAACCTTCGAGCCACGTTCGCTTAATTCTGACCAGCTTCAAGTTCTCCATCTTAAAGAATCATCTAAACTATTATGAGAAGCCACCATCACTGCAAATTGTCTAACTTTTCTGTTTTAATGCAATATTCATCTCAATATTCAATATTCTCAATAATCAATTTCTCAATCCAATAGTTATGCAAAAATTGACTCTAAACAACATTTTTCCTAAGCTGAAGATTGACGTTGTACACTACCCATTTTTAAAAATATATAAAATACAAATTGTATCAGTCTTACGGGAGGAATTTTAAAATTATGACGAAAAACATGTCTGTGACCTTAGTTTTGGACATGAGTATATATTACGCCATTTTAGCAATTCCTTAAAATCGTGGATTTTGTCAAAAATTGGCAGAATTTTTTTTTTGTTTAATTTTTTATGTCAATTTATGTTAAATTCATAAAATGTTTACTTTCTAATTTTTTTCGTTTTTTGATTACTAGTATTTTTACTTACGTTTGCAAACTATATTTCTCGAAAATTTGAAAGGAGAGCAGGGAAAGTTACGAAGATAATTAATTGAAATTATTTGAGTAGGTTTTGTTTAATATCTTTCTAATTGTTTTGACCATTTAAAAAAATACCACCTTATTACAAAATTTTCAAATTATATAAGTGTATTTTTAAGTGATTTTAAAAATAATTGAGATAAAAAATATTCTATTTTTTGTGAAAATTTAAATACTTCCAATTCCTAGGTTCTTTCTAAAATAAATAGTGATATAACACGAAAGTGTTCAAAAACAGAGAATTTATTCGTAAACATTTTGCTCAAAGTGGGAGCCGCATTCATGTAATTTTTTACAAAGTTTTAAAAGTTTTTTTTCCCCCATTTTGTTAATAATTTTTTGCTCTACTAATTTTGGGTTTTTTCCCCTTATATAATGTACTTAACAAGTCTAAAAACTACAAAAAAAAGGGGGAAATTCTCATATCTCACATTTTAAAAATATTCTACAGACGTATTTGGATACCCTTACTAAATATAACATTAAATGATTATTAAAAGACTATAGACAAAGATTTGAGAATACAACTTCAATGGAGAAAAACTGTAGAAATCTAAAATTCCCCCTCCCCTCCAAATAAATAAAATAATCATAATAATTTTCTTAGAAATTTGTCGAACGGCACGTTTTATATTTGGTATTGATTAAATCAGAAATTCTATTTTTTTTTTCATTGTAAAAAGTAGGTAAAAGAAATTAGGTTAAGATATGAAAGTTTTTAATTGCCACGGTTACCATTAGCAATATAAACACCCTTTTTATCAATTGCGTTTGCATTGTTAGTATCCAGTTTGGACAAGTTTGTTGTAAATCAAACTTGTCAGCTTCTCTCAAGGTATGAGATAAGTGACATTTTTAATCTTGATAATCACAGTAATGGGGGGCTTAAGAACTCGATAGATATGTTTGCCCAGTAGGAGGTAAGATAAAGTTATATTTTTTTTTATCAAAACAGCATACCTTTTGTATCTGCTTGGAGAAAGTATTTGTTATGACATCGACCTTTGCTTATAATTTGAAAAAATATAGTTTGTTTATGTGGAGAGGTAATATTATATTTATCAATAAATATGTGTGGATCAGGTTTATTTAGATCAGAGGTTCCCAAACTTCTTTGTCTTATAGACCCCTTGGCATTTTTTTCGGTTTGGGATAGATACCTACTTACCTAATATTGAATTTTTGCAAATTTATTAACTAAAATGTCTTTTTGTCTGCTAGTATAGAAATGCTTACTTTAAGGTATGTGACTACCTTCAGAGCACTTTTTTTGAAATATATATATTTTCAACTAAATAAACCCTTTTTTATTTTAATGGGGCATAAAACTAAGAATTTAAGTACAATTTCCACAAAATTAAAAATAATTTTGGATGTATTGGATATTTTGAGTGAAATTTTAGTAAAAAACTGCAGTTACGGTTAATCTTGTATTCAAAATTCTAATTAATATATTCGAATAATATTTATACAATTCATAAATAATAACCTTTTTTATCTGTGTTTAGAGCTATAAGATATGTAATACTTTTGAAAGTGTTTGAAAAATGTCCTTTTTTATGCAAGAACTCAATTTTTTACAAAACACTAATGTTATTTTCTCACAAAAAGTGCAATAAAATAAATAAATATATACACAGTCTTGAACACAGATAAAATAAAACATTTTCTGAAAATTGAATTTAATATTTTAAAATGAAATCCTGTAATGAACTTTACCGGGAAGCAAAAAATTGAAAAACATAGTTTCTCAGAAAATGCATTTAAAGATTTTAATGCAGTATAAAAACATTTCTACTAATTGTACTTTTTTTAAACTAACCATATTATTTATAGGTCAAGCTCTCTTTAGCTTTATATTTAACTGATTCGGACTTCTTTTTAAAACTTATGCTGTTTTCTGGAGAGTTTTATTGACTATAACAAAAAAACTGTTGTTTTTTTAATGAAATTTTGATGAAAAATGGCAGTTGAACAAAATTTTAATAAATACATGGGAACAACATCTTTATATGAGTTAGCAATTAAAAAATTGCAATACTTTTGAAAGTTATTTAAATATGCCAAACTTTATGCAAAAACACGATTTTTTAAAAAATGAATGATTGTTTTTCATAAAAAAAAGCAATAAAGTACATGGATATATACATGGATATTAGATTTTGATTTATAAGACAAAGAACTAAATAAAACATGTTCTGAAAATTTCTATTCAATATCTTAAAAATATTTTGTGTAGGGATCTGCTTCCGGTTTTGCAAACTCCATTTCCGGTTTACTAATTATGCTATAACTGTGTTTTTAAATATCGTAGAAATAAAAATAGAGTGTTTTTGGAATCTTAACTTTATGAGATATAAAATAAAAACATAAAAGAAATTTCGAAAATTTTCACCAAAACGGCGAATTTTGGATAGTCACATATCTTAAAAGATTTAAATTTCTAACTATAGTGAATTATAGTGTTTAAAAAACTTAAAAACACATGTTAATTAATTAAATTAAAACTTAATTAATACATAAAGTAACTGAGCAACAAGGAAATGCTTCTAAAAGGAGGAATCAATCTTAGATGTCAATAACAAATTTTAAACATTTAGCATCATCTTGTTAGATTTAACCCTAAATCTCATTGGTTAGTAGAGTCCAAACACTTTCTTTCTTATTTTGTTTTGGAGTTTGGTAACCGCACTGAAACTCCGCATTATAGGAGAAGTAATTAAATACTTGCTCAACAAGACATTTCATAATTCAGGATGAATAATAGGAACATCTTTGTAAAGCCAAGAATACTCACATCCGTTTCTAAACTTTACTTCGTGTGATCTTCGTTAGTGTCTACTCCTATCAGTTCCTCTCGTAATCTAACATTCTTTTTTTTAAGTGACTATATGAATTCATTTCCTACTGTGGCATCACCATAGTCTCAAAGCATTCTCAAACCTAGTTTCAAAATCTGAATAAAGAGCATTTAAAACAAAGTTCTGCTTAAAACGTCATTTTCCTGGCACATTGTCTGTTACCAGTTGAGAAACTGGAAAAATTTAAACTAGGTGCGACGTAAAATTTTATATTCCTTTAGCTTAATTCTGCCAAAAAAACGCTCAAATGATAGTCCTTGTTTTAATAAAATTTATGCTATTGAATAGTAATTGCAAATTAATTTCATCAACTTCAGTAAATATATCTGTTAAATAGGTAAATTTGGTTTCCACTTGATTAAATTTTCTTTTAAAATTAAAGTCATGATCTGGTTTAATGAGAGCCACTATCGTAGACTCCTATTTATACTTCATGGACCCCCAATTTGTTTCTCCGTTGACGTGGACCCTTTGCAGGTCTTCATGGGCCCCTGGGGGTCGATATAGACCACTTTTGGAATCACTGATTTAGATGAATAAAAATCCGAAGTAGTAGATCCTTAAAAATCTGCTTTAAGCTGAAATTTGTCTAAAAGAATTGATTTATTTATACAAAAATACTGCAATATTTCTCTAAATATCTACCTAATGCTCTAAAAAAACTAGGAATATTGCAATGAATAAAAATTAGCTTTTTACGCAAGATAGTTTAAATATCGACCTCTTGTTCTAATTCTTTAACCCTTTCATGGGCCATTATTTCTCTTTTTAATTTCTCGCAGTTTCTATTTTTTATGAACAATTGAACAATAGCATTTAAGGAAATATATTTTATTTTGCAGAATTTTATGTTTACATTTAAATTTTAGAAGTGGGAAGAATATTTCCTAAGGAACCATTCACCGTCATAATGAAAATTAAATTTAATGGTGATTATATTTGCCATGAAAAGATGAGAAGTGTGTTGCAGTGCACAAGGGGACATTACATTCTGCGCATTTGTAGTGGGTCCCCTTTTCTTGTCCCTTTCTGCGACATTTCCTACATCGTCTATAGTTGGAAATCATCTTTGGTATATGATTTCTCACACTGGTTAAGCGGGCATCATCCAGAACTACGAACTTCTTTGGTTGGAAGCTAGTAGGACGTCCTTTCCTTTTATTGAGGAATATCCATCTATTATACATATAGCTGACGAACTAATGCTGTAAGGAAGGTTAGCTGGCCTAAACTTCTGTTTCTTTTGTTCACTTTCCACAGTATGAAACTATTTAAGATGGCAAGTTCAATAAGAAGATAAAAGATACGATGTCACCATTTTACAGATCTTATTTTGTAGCTTTCTTTTCTTTGATCGAAGCGATCAACCCCTCACATGACATCGCTGTATATAGACAGCTTTTGGACAAAGTATTTCTTCTTTAGTACCACCTTTTTTGTCCGATTTACAGATATTATAATCGCTGGAATATGTGCCAGTAGCACAAAACGGTAGTAGGAATAAGTCTTCCCATCTTTATAACCGCAAGGCCAATATATTATATTTGGTTTTGTACTTCTCACAGGTGTATTTTGTAAGATCATGTAGATGGGAAGTAATCTTCCCGAGGCCCACAAAAGGGGTAAAGATAGAGGTTGGCGCACTTTTGGAGAAAAGAGCCAAATTGTAAGGGGAAAAAGATAACCACGGTATTAAAAGGTCGCATATACGTGCTCAGGCAGATAAGTGGAGCCTCCAGTAGCAGTCGCGATCAAGACTGTTGCACTCCAATTAACATTTTCGACTATAATATTAAAAAAAAGTTTTACCCAAAGCGACATTTTCCATTATTTCCAAAATGAAGAACTTTTGAAGATATAACTATACTCAATGCGAAAGCAGCCAACATAAAAATACCATAATGTTAGAATTAAGATACCAAGCGTCGTAAGAGAAAATGTTCCTATCAATATTACCGTTAGAACTTTATTTTGAAATTTCATGGTCACACTAATAATCATAACTGATTGTTCCAGCATATAAGTCATGTAGCATTCTTTCACTCTTTTAATTAACTAATAAACATATCACAAAATACGGAATGTGATTTTGTCACTTCTGTTGTAGTCTTATGTATATCTCTCCTAATATATTTAAAAGTGCTCCCAAACTCATGAATGCAACGAAAAAAAGTTGCTATAAATCATTTTCAGAAATGTCTTACTATTACGGCATTTCCACCAATAAATTAGAATTTTACTGCCTTAGAACTAATTTTAATATTTTCACTGATTCTCAGTAAGCTTTGTCCAAGAAGAACAATTTAATACATAAAACTTAAGCCAGTCAAGGGTTTAATTTTAGAAGCAAATACGTTAAATAGATAATTATAAAGGAGAAAGAGAAAAGAAAATTATTTTTAGTAGATGTAATTATTTCTGTAATAATTCATATAGCTAGAAGTCTGAAGAGCCGCAACCTTCTACATAAACCGATCCCAGCTTTAAGGGGAGGAAGGTTGCTCTGGCTACGTTTGGAGCCGTGATTTTGTAAAAACGTATAAAGGAATAATTTTTTATATGTTTAGTGTTGAATTAGAATATACATATAAGATTGTTTTAAGAATATTATTACAAAATAAAATTATTTAAATGCAAATTTTTTTTGGCAAAAAATTAAGAGAGAATGAGATATTTTCAAAACATTCTCCTTTTATAAAAAATGCTTCTATGATAATAATATATTGCCTATATATGGATAAGACTTCTGTACACAGCCTGAACTAGGATTTTTGAAATGCATAATTTAGGAATGGATTTATTCATATTTTAATATGTCAGCGAGTGTAGGGAAATTTCAGTGAAAAAAAACACCGATTATTGTTCCAATTGATAATAAATTAGAAAATATTGTGAAATTTTCAAAATCCTAATTCAGGTTCTGTAAAAAGTCTTAGCTATATATAAGCAAAATATTATTATTATAAAAGCATTTTCCATAAAAGGAGAATGTTTTCAAAATATAGCCTTTTTACTTCATTTTTTGCCAAAATTGCATTCAAATAATTTTCTTTGTAACAATATTCTAAGAACTATTTTGTATGTATGTTCTAATTCAAGTGACACTAATATATAAAAATTTATTCAATTATACATTTTTTTTTTCAAAATCGCGGTTCTAAAACGTAATCTAATACCTTCACATGTTGAATTATTCTTAAATTGCTCTTCACAATGACGAGTTATTTTGCAGTTATTTCGTAAGATACAATACGCCAATTTTTGACAGTCAGTAAATATTCAGATTGTTATTCCTTATGATGTTTCAACAGCTTTAAAAAATAAAATATTTTATTTTGGAATGACTGTAGCTATTACCTTAAAATATTCTCTGTCACACTATTTAAATGCTCTTATTACCAATGAACGTGCAGTACACATTTTAAAATATTTTTCTTAATCTAGATATCGTATTGTCATTAAAAAATATATCAACGAATGATAAAATTTTCATATAAAATAAACAAAACAGCAATTCATGTTCTTCGGTGGTTCATAAATACGACATCTGTCGCCAATATCTCTCATCAAAAATGTAAAATTGTTGAGGGATGAAAATCATCTTTACTATATCTAGTTTTCTTGGAATCTTCAAAAAAGAGAGAGAAAGGGCTTAAAACTTTTTAATATTTGTTCTGTACTTTTTTATATTTTCATGCGTTTAAGGAATTTTTTTGCAAGCACCGACGATAATTACAAATCTAACTAAATCAAAGATTACCGCTAAAATGCATTCACGATTGCCATTTTAAGTTGTTTACCAATTTCCTTAAAGCATTTTGCTTACACGAGCATGCTTTGAAAAGGCAGTTACCGCAATCCATAACAATAAAAGGTCTCGACACTGGCTCAGAAACTTCTTTTTTTTAAATTACCCCGAGTTACAAATTACTTCAAATCACGCCAAAGCACTTTCCTTCGCGTTACTAAGGTGTTAAGAATTTTCTTCGGCGAAAGATTTCTTCTCAGAACAACACACATCCACCTTAAATCATTTCTTAAAAAGAAGAAAAGAAAGCCAAAACACAACAAAAGATCGCCATTTCTTTTCTTTTTTCTTCGAAGAATTCTTCGTAATCAAACGCGAACACAAAGGGATCAAACGATAAGGAACAGAAATAGAAAACATTCGAAGAGAATAGAAAACATTTCTCGCATTATAAATATCATAAATCGTTTGGCGTTTTTTTGAGGTCGATGTCCTCAAGGGAAAAACTATCGATAGAATACTTTTTTGGCGGGAAAGTTAAGTAAAGATAGTCTGATTTCGGTGGTCAGTTCGCGTTTTATGCAAAGTCAACAGTGACAATGATACTTGGACCATTGGTAAAAGGTTCGATCGTGATCGTCAAAGAATTATTATCCTCGGAATCAGTTCGGGAATTTGTTAAGGTGGTGTTGTGTGTGATTTTCATTTTCATTTTTATGATCTGTGTGTGGCAAAACATTCTTTTAAATTTATCTTTAAGGCATAGATCGTGTTCGTTTCCATTTAATGATACGAAGAACCTGTTAAAGGACTTGCTGTTCCTGATTCAGTCCTTTGTCCTAACCAAAGACATCATCATGACTTCAAATTGTTTCCCACGGTGTATCTTGATTTGCGTACTTCACCCGCACGGTCTAATGGTTACGTACAGTCATATGTTGTGTCACTTCTGGGAAAAAATATAGCAAACTCAATTTGTAAATTTATTACATATGCAGAAGGCTTTTACTATACTTGTTACTTATCAATAATACTTATGATTCTGTGTTTACAAAATGAATGAGAAAAAACCTAAAAATAAGATATTTCAATGATAAAGCAGAAATAAGATATATCAATAAAATGAGAAGTTTAAATTATTAAATCAGAAAAATAAATGTGTTTTTTACAAGAAAAAAATTAAACACTACAATTATATCGGAATTCTTTCTTGAATTGTTAACTATGAATAAATTATTATAATACATCGATAGGTATTGATAAGAAAAAATTGCTGAATTTTAGTATGAGAGTTTCGCTTTAATTAAATACGTTTTATAAAAGAAATTATTCACAGTAATAACTATTTCGAAAATTAATTTCATTATTGATTAAAGGTATTTTGCCAGGTTCAATTTTCAAATGACTAAAACAACAAATCCCTAGGTGGCTTAAGGTATCCAACTACGTTCGGAACCATGATTTTTAAAAAAGCGCATAAATGTATAATTTTCATGATATTTAGTGTCACTTAGATTAGAATACATGTATAAAATTGTTTTAAGGATATTATGACAAAAAAAAATTTATTTAAATACAATATTTTGGCAAAAAATTAACTTAGAATAACCTTTTTTCCAAATCTCCTTTCGTAAAAAATGCTTCTATTCTATTAATATTTTGCCTGTATATAGCTCAGACCTTTTGTACAGAGGCTCAACTATGATTTTTGAAAATTTCAAATTATTTTTAGAGTTACAACCATTTGAAATAATTATCGGCGTATTTTCTTAAAATTTCTCCCTTCTGTTTTTGTAAAACATGGATAAACCGACTTCCGAGTTATGCATTTCAAAAATTCTAGTTGAGTCTCTGTAGAGAGGTCTGAGCTGAATACAGGCAAAATATTAAAACAATAGAAGCATTTTTTACAAAAGGAGAACATTGGGAAAAAAAGTTATTCTAAGTTAATTTTTTGCCAAAATATTGTATTTAAATAATTTATTTGTCATAATGTCCTTAAAACAATTGTATACATGTATTCTAATCTAAGTGACACTAAATATCATAAATATTATCCATTTACGCGCTTTTGTAAAATCACGGTTCCGAACGTAGTCGTATACCTTAAAGATCTAGATGAAAGAAAAACTACAAAGGAGATCATTCTTTATTTTCAATACATGTACTGTCGAAAAACATTCCTAGAATTTTATAAGTGTACTTTGCAAAGATTCCATAATAAACCTATTTTATTAATTACTCTAAATTCATTATCCGTTAACTCAGCATGACTCGAAATTTGAATCCGCCTGCTGTTTCGGAACCTTCTCAACTCGTTAATTCCGGCATTCCGAAAATTTTTAATAAGCTTGTTATTGAAACACGGGTAGCAAGCACCTTACGATCGATTATGCAATATCACAACGGGACTAGACCTTAAGTAGTGTTTTCGCCCTGTTTCTTGTTCTCCCCGTCACCCTTTATATTAAAAGGTGAAGTCAACAAACGGAAACGGATATATAATCATGAGGAATGTAGAATAATTAAACTTCCGTAAAGTACATTAATTAATAATGATAACAGTACAACATTCTGGCATGCATTATCTCATCCGTTTGTTTCAGTGTTATTATAGAGTTCGAATAAAAAATATTTAAGAGAACAAAATTGATTTTAATCAATATTGTTTTAGGTTTATATGTATAGAGGGGGATTCATAAAAAAGTGTGTACTTTCCAGAAACTGTAAAACAGTAAAAATCACCCCCACCATAGCGAACCGTAAATTAGATATATAGTCGAATATATATTGCGAATTTTTCTATATAGCGAACTTTTTTTTTTAACCCTTGAATATTCACGATTTTCTGCGAAAAAAACCCGATGGGGAAGTCTTTTTAAATAACAACTTTTTCTTCTGATTCTTTTGTCTCCTTTTTTTAAAGTATTTTTAAAATTTTGTTTTTTTTCTTTTGACACATTTTATGAGTCATAAACGAACTGGTTTTATTAGATCCTAACCCCCGCCGAGGCTTAAGGGTTTTGGGCCTTTTATCCCAAGGGGGTGAACCTTTAACCCCCCCTTTCCCAGTTCACAGAAACACCCGATATCCTCGTTCACTTTCAGAGGTTTTCCCGCGCCCTGTGTTCTAAATTTTAAAATAAAGTATGTTTAATATTAAAAAAAATTGATGCCTTAAATTATAAAATTTTAAAAATTCATTGATTTTTAGTATAAAATTATTTTTTTAATAATGAAAAAAACAGTGAATTTTCTTTTTGAAATTTTTTTTTTCTTTTGCTTTCGAAGGGTGTATAAAAAAAAACATATATTATTTTTGGGAAAATTACTTTTTAAAATTAATGTTTAGAATTCAAATTTTTTTTAGGCTTTTAAAAGCATATTAAAAAATGCCCTATGAGGAATTTTAAATAACGAATTTTTTCCCTGGATTTAGTGGACTTTTTTCTGGCCTGATTTAAAATTTTTGTGTCTCTCCCGGGGGAAGTGAGGAAAAAATACATTTGTGGGTTTTTACCAAGTTAAAAATTTTTTTGATGAAAAACTTTTTGTGTTTTTAATTTTGCAAAACTTAATTTTTTCAAAAAATTTTTTTTGGAATTTTTTTCTTTCCGGTTGGAAGTACGTTGCAAGAAAATTAAAAACCACTTCATTTGGATGGTACACCTCCATACTGGACGGCCAACGTGCGAGATTACCTCGATGAACATCTCTCTTACCGATGGATTGAACGAGTTACGGGCTACAACATACCACTTATCCAATAGCCATCTAGAAATTCAGGAAAACTTTGTGATTTCTTCCTGTGGAAGTACGTAAAAGACAAGATACAGCGTATCACAAACGCCATCGATGGACTTGATTCAGATACCTTAACACGCGTTTGGGCGGAAATGGAATATCTGTCCAATGAGTGTCGGGCAGCTAAATGTTAACACAATGAACATCTGTAACTGACCCTTACAAAAATTTAATAATTATCTCATACACCTCTGTGACAAGTAACATATAATATCTTAAATCGTTTTTGATTTATAGTGCATTGAAACTGTGTACTTCTTTATGAATCTTATCATATCTTCTCCTTGAGTTAGACCTATGAGATTTACGATCATAAAAGTAAACAAAGATATTGGTTGGTTTCGAATTGATTGATTTGATATTGTTAATGTCGTATCCTGTAGAACATGATGACTATAACTGGAGAATCTTATAATTCTGAAGTATGGTCAAGTGATAGGAACAATACTTCAATTCCTCGCTCCACATCAACGTGAGGAATTGGAGCCAAAATAGATTTAACGTTCATCGGCCCGTCTACAGAATGGGTTTTAAGTGGCGCCAGGACTCAAACCCACTATTCGACAACATCAGTTACGAGACCGCGACAATCACAACGGCCATTGGTTCACACAAGGGGAAAAGTCCAGGGGGTCAGGCCCCTCAACCCATTACCTTTGATTTTTTCTATTGATTATTATCCTGATTATATGGTACGCAAAGTAATTCTAAACAAAGGTAACAATAATTAGTTTTAATAATTCGCGTAAAACCCGGCGTATAACGCGCACCTATACTTTTAACCTGCAATTTTTAATTCTTAGATATATTCGCCGTAAAACACGCATCCCTTTTACGAAGAAACCTGAAATATACGCGTGCAATGCTTTTATGTTTTGAAGTCATTTATTTGAGATATTATTTCAAGCTTTAGAAAAAAAAAATAGTATACTTTTAGATCTACAACACTTTAAGTTCATAAGGAATGTCATTTCTTTTAAATAAACAGTATTTCTATATCTATGTTGAAGTCCAATAATTTTCTATGCTCATTTTTTAAAGCTCTCATCTTTATATCCGGTGTATATAACGCGCACCCGTAAATTTCGATCTTACTTTTTGAGTTAAAAGTGCGCGTTATACGCCGGATTTTACGGAAAGTAATTTAGTAGGTATATGTGTAATTAATAATTTATTTTATAAATTACTGCTAATTATTTATTCAATAGTTTATTTTATATTGTTTTTATTACTCTCAATGGATAAAAAATCAAAAAGAGTATGTTTGATGGCGTATTGGGGTATGACACGAGAATAGTGGACTTTTGACCGTCTTTGAAAATTTCCTGTGGGCGTCCCTGACCACGGCCATAAAAATGATGTTGAAAATTTTAATTCGACTCAATTCAATTTATTACTTGCTAAAAAGAGATTTGATTGTTAATCGAAGAAACAATGTTTATAGTAGAGGTGAATGTGTTTCTAAATATTACCTTCAGAGGAATCAGTAAAAGGAAAGGTATTTAAGAGCCCTTGATCTAAGTAAATGCTCAATTCCAGCGGTCGCCAAAATTTTTGACCTCACGGACCAGTAAATTCATAATTTAAATCGCGCGGACCAATAAAAGGATTTCTTAAGTGCTAAATATATTTATATAATTATAATGTTAAATATATTTATATAATTATAAATGTTAAATATTATTACTTATTTTTATGTGATTTAAGAACACATAAAAAATGTACCTTTTAATAAAATGAAACAATTAATTGTAATCAAATTATGAAAGCTTTATTAATAAACCATAATAAAATAAACAAAAGCTATAAAATCAAAACAATTAAAAAATGGTTTAAGTTCATTAAACCTTTCGCATTATTTATTCCTATAAAATGGCATTATTGTATGAAGTAGCGTTTTTATAACTTTTCACGCATTGCGATGAATTGAATTATGTTGCAATGCATCTTAAAACATAATTTAGATGTGATTAAATATATTTCACATTTTTCTAGGGACCAGCTAAATTTTCTAGCGGACCACTGGTGGTTCAGGGACCACAACTTTGTGACCTCTGCTGTATTCTCACAATAAAAAATAAAAAAAAAAACTGTCTAAATTATTTCTTAAATATTTACATATATATCGAAGTTCCCAATGCGATAATTGCTGGATCGCAAAGCTTATTTCAATTGCAAACGAGTCAAAACTCTTAATTTTAAATTCATCGCACAACACACGGCTTACAACAGAAGAGAATTATCCGAAAAGAATCCACCACACATTTACTTAGTAACATGCAACCTCCAGAAGTCACTGGAATGAAAGAGAAAACACAAAAGAGCACACACACAAACACTGTAACAAAGGTCATGGTGTGCCAGAACCTTGCTTCACCCTTCTTCATTGTCCCGTGGGGGTGTGGAGAACTTTTTCCATTCCAATCCAGCCACATTACATCTTTGTTTCTTACCAGATTCCCAAAGAACAACCTGGTTAAGGTTGCATTCGTAATTCAATCCGCATTTTCATTCATTCAATTACATCTAATTGGGTTTCACGTTTCCGACGGGTTTCGGGATAAGAAAGACTTGCCAACTTCGCCAAGGACTAGTTTCTATCTAGATTTGTGTGATGTATTGCTTCCGAATGTTGGTTGTCTTCTCTAAAGGAGAGGTCGCTCATTTTAATTGAATAAGATAACACTGTGGAAGGGAGAAGGAGGAAAAAAAGGACAAACTCCTGCAAATTGTATTCGGCTGTTTTAAGACTTGTTTAGGCTATTGTTGGCGAGAAAGAACTTTTGAAGTCTGCCTTGTTTGTTATTGAATAGGATTTTTTCTTGTATAAGCGTGAAAGCAAATTAATTTAGATTTAAGGTTCTGGGAAATGGAAAAATATTGTTGTGTGAAATTAGCATACAGATGTGAAATTCTTGTATAAATTAATCGAGGCTTTGAAGGATATTTTGCATTGAATTTATTACGTTTTCTAACAATAAATATTTTAAGTTCTTTGTATTATAAAATTGAAAGAAATAGGACATATATGTGTGTAGTTATTACTAAAATAGAAAATATTTACGTTTTCGATGTGGTTTTAAATTAATAGTATAAAATTGTTTATTGCTTATCGAGAATTGTTTATGTCCATGCAAAACACACTATAGTAGTAAATAAATGTAAAAGCATTATTTAATAAATTTTCAAGGCATCCCTAAATACAGTGGAGTAACGGAGAACATTTGAGCCCCCAGAAAAGTCAAGTTTTGGGCCCCCAAATTGGATTTTACAAAGAGTACACTTGGAAGACAAAGAGGCACTTGGCGGCAGTGAAAGTTTGGGGCTCTTAGAACCCTGAGCCCCGCAATGTGGGGGTGTACGTTACGCCAATGCTTAAATATCAAACTGTGGCTCATTTTCTTATTAGGTCTTGTAAGTGAGTATTTATTAAAGTCGCACTACAAAGCAATATGAAAGCTATTTGCAGAATACCCAGGGAGAACCGATGGCTATAGGCATCAAACCTCGTAATTTTGAACCATAGTCAAATGAGAGCAGCTCAACCCTGAGCTGGTACTTCCATCTCCCATCTTTCACATCACATCAATGGGAGGACTGATTCTCAACAGATTTAACATGCAAATGCTCCTCCACACGGCGGGTCTTCAATGGCTCTAGACTCAAACTCATGACTCGCCGTCCACAAGCTACCGTTGCCTTTTATTGGGTCTTGGGGGTGTTAATTGTGTCTCGAGGGCTGAAAATATAAACAATTTTCAAATAGTTATAATTCTTTGAAAAAGAAAATAAATAATTCGAATCTCTTACACATTATTTATAAGGGAATAAGGTTTCAAAAAAGCACAAAATGTTTAAAATATAAGCATAATTTTAGAAATTATAAGCATATGAAAATAAGAAACATTCCTGTAGTAAATATTAAGTAATTTTTATATTGCGCATACTATTTTCTAAAATAGTAGTCTTTGATGTATAACACTGTTAGAATTATAAAATGTATCATACTCTTTAAACTCTACCTAATTTTAGTATTATATATCTTTTTTATTTACCAGTATTAGAAAAATTGAAATTTTTTTAAAAAATTTGAAAATGTATTTTTTTATTTTTAAAAATACAATTTATCATTTTATTTATATAAAAATATCTACAGTGTAATAAGGATACATTGAACTTCATAAATTAACTTATTGCTTGCAATTAGAGCTACTCGTTTAGAATATATCATGCACAACGTAAAACTTAATTAATATTTCTTACAAAAATGTTTCGCATTTTCATATGCTTATAATTTTTAAAATTATTATATTTTAAACATTTTACACTTTTTTGAAGCCTCATTCTTTTATAAATAATGTGTAAGAGATTCTAATTATTTAATTTTAATATCAAAGAATTATATCTATTTGAAAATTGTTCATATTTTCAGTTCTCGAGACAAAGTTAACACCCCTAAGACCCCTTATATTTATGGGACTGCACAGCATACAAGTAGTAAATAATTTAGGAAAAAAGTAAATATTTTTTATGCAGATTGAAATGTGCATTCATTTAAGTGTTATAAAATAATAGAATTTTTTTTTCAATTTTTTCTTTAGATTACGTTTTTGGAGTTTGACCTCTCACAATAGCACATTATAAATTTCTTGATCCCCTCATTTAACCCACTATTTACGATTTTAAGTTATTCAGAATTTTACGACAGTAAAATACAGTAATTGTTTATCTCAAGAACTACTTCTTAATAATTTGGCTTTCTTCTTAACATACTTTTGTATTAAATGATTTGTCCACTTTTGTATAAGAACAGGGATTTGGAGAAAATTATTTGATTTCTAATGGTTTATGTTAACAATGTTATAATCTGTTGTTGTTGTTACTTATGCCACATGATCGATAACAACATCAGATCAAGGTCCGCCAAATTCCTCGCGGCGAAGGCCTAGATTTTTACGTTTGTCGTTAGCCTTAGTTTTGAGCACCATGCAGATGACAACACGATTTTGCTCGGTTCCACCCCAATTTTGGGGAAATTAATGTTTTAAAAATGTGTTAAATAGTATTGTAGTGAAAAAAATAGTTCAGTTCGGTTGCCATGGACACGGACTCACGCGCCCTGTCGCAGGCGACTTGCCAAAAATAACTTCTTTTGTTTTCCTTGCATTAAATTTAATTTTTGTGTCACGCGCTTATTTTTTTAATTAATTGTAATTCTTTCTTATTTTTATTTTATTTGTATTTATAAATTTAACTGTAATTATAATCAAAGAAAGTTCTGGAACTTTTGATGGGAATATATAAGGAAAGAAAATATTCAGTTTAGAGAATAAAGTCTTGAGTTGTGTCTAGCAAAAGTTGTTGTCATTTTATATAAGTATCGAATTCCATATAAAATTAATCTACGCGACAGTATGATTATTATTCATTACTGTAGTGTTCTTAATTTAAAATTTGCATAGCATTCAATAACCATATGTATTAGAATTATGTTGATTGAAGATATAATATTTCTCAACACTTTATCTTTTTTTTTCAGCCATCTTGAAAAAGCTAACGAATTGCCACTATTAACGTATATTATAATTTTAAAAAAAATATATTATAAATCAATATAGTACTCGAAAGCTTTTAAAAAAATGTTCACAAATGTAATGAAAGGAATAACTTTGAACTATTGATCTAGGCAAGCTCAATTAATCTTACCGCCATTACTTTCTTTGAACGTAAACGCAATCAACAAAACCGTGTAAAAAAATGAAAACACGTAAAGAGTTCAACCCGGTTGAACATCCTTGTGTACTTTTCCGACAACCCTCTAGGTCCCAAGGTCACAAGGCTTCTGCAAGGGACTGAAAACGACCACAACTTTTCAAGTGGGCATGAGTTAAAATATGCGACCACTTTTCCAACAATCGTTTGTGAAAGGTTCCAAATAAAGACACATGTGAACGCCCTTCTTGCGACGCAACTTCCAGTCAAAGCGTAGGATGCCTAAAAACTGTGTGGGGTTGTAAACTGCAAGAAGAATGAACTCAAAAATGCACAGTTATGTCTAGAATACGGAAAAATTATTTTCGATTGCAACAAGAGAGGAAATAGGAAAATAAGTGCTTTGCTCTGAAATTGAAACTTTTATTTTGCTGATGTCATCAACACCAGTTTATTTCAGACACTGTGATTGGTGTTTCATCTAATTTTATTGCAATCTATTTGAATGATTTAAATGAATTTAAGTGTTTCAATTTTTGTTTTTGTAATAGTGTTCAAAAGAACAGTCAACAATAAAGTGTTTATAGTGCAATGAATTTTGAAAAACATCTTTTTCGGGAGTCAATTTAAAAAAAATTAAGGTAACGTGGGTTATTTTTGTATATTCTGCTTTATAAACTTTATTGCTTTTTGATGCTTTATAAACAACAATATAAATAATTCAATAAATAAAAACAAAATGTGAATATAGTATAATACATGCTGTCAGAGCCCCAGACCAGATTGTAGTTCGTTACGCTGATTATCATGCCGAGTGTATGGAACCTGTGTGACATGGTGTAAATATTCTGCAAGCTAAAAGTTCGAGATGTTAGTGGTAGGGAAATAGAAGTGCGAGGCCCCCGGAGGATATCCCTCCGGGATACTCTCCCTCAAAACTGAAGTGGAATGCAGCAAAAACACAGTGTTACCTGCAAAGCTGCTACAAAATGACAAAAATATATTATAATAAATATTAAATGATATTTTATACAAAAATTAGTTACAAATAGCTTTATAATATGGAATACTATATATTATAAATAAAATTTTATAAAAAAGTTATATAATTATATATAAAATATATTATAATAATTATTTATAAAAATTTTTTGTATAATTAATATAATAAAAATAATATCTTCTATATATCATATATTAATTTAATTTTTATAATCATATAAATATTTAATATATGTCTTTTTAAATAAATTTATTTAATTGTAAAAATAATTAAATGAATTTAAAAAAAATAAAACAAAAAAATCATTTACACGACTCGAACCTTGGCCGGTCGCGTGGTAAACAGGTACTTTACCAATCAAGCAACTGCATTGCTGGAGATAATTGAAATTTAATTGTACAAAAGCTAAGCATGAATTTCGAAGGCTTTTTTCTCCGAATTGACTGACCATTCGGCGCTATTACATTGGGGGTTGATACACCCTAAAGGAGTCCCTAGTACACAAAGTCTCGTAACCAAATGAATTTCCTTAGTCGTTCCTTCCCCTTGTTAGATTTATGTATTTTTCCTGTTTTTGAGTGTATTTAAAATTGTCCAATTTATAAATACATGCATTATAATACATTGAATTTTCAATCTTGTATAAAAGAATCCATAATTGAAAAAAAAATTTCTTTTCCCTATTAATTTACAGAGGCGAAATTGTTTCAATTGACAAGATAGTAGCCGATTCTATAACTTTGTGAATTGTTCTTTACTCGTAAATTTTATTAGATACCGCATCTTATATGTAAGATGTCCATTGCAAGTGTTCCATTAAGTATTATGAATCTCATTAATGGATTTCTTCCATGTGTAATAGTGATCTATGGAAATATGAATTATATTTTGGACTATTTGAAATATCTTCTTTAAATACAATTTTGTCCATGAGCAATATTTACATTCAAAAAGTCTTTAAAGGCTTAACTGCAAGTTTTTAAGCGGAGTTTTATTACAAACATCGAGAACGAGATGACAACTATTGTATGTAGAGAGCATAGAACTTACAAGGTTTCAGTAATTGGTTACTGTGTGATTCACAATTACGAAACTCTCTTTTCCAAATTCGAAAATTCATTTCGGACCCGTTTGTCAAAAGAAAACTAAAGAGAAAGGTGTTTAACTCTTTTTATGTGTTAAAAGAAAAATAGTTAATTAAGTTAGAATATTCAAAATATTATGTTAATAAAGAAATATCTGCAAAAATATTAATAATTTGTTTAGGCAACTAAAAAACAAAAATCACGTGAAAATATTTTAGTTCCAGAAAAATAAAATTGAATTATAGCGTCCTTATAACCTTATGCAGCATCGATTAATGACTATTATCTAATTAGTATGCAACTGTTATACATTGTCTAAAACTCTTTTAATCATAATGAAAGGAAGCAGTATATTAATCTCTTTTATTGCTGTTAATAATCTAGGGTCCAAAAATGTATACTTTGTTACTTTATAAATATTTTTTCATTTACATAGAATTTTTTTCAACGCTTTTAATATAATTATGCAAAGATTAAGCTCATAATTTGATTTTAATTTTAATTAATCGGTATGAGATATATTCGTTGAACTTCAACTCTTTGGTCAGCTAGTCATTAAATATATGAGAATATAGATCCGTTTACATATTAGAATTATTTAACACATAGCTGCGAAAATTCAAGCACAAAATAAGAGGTTTGCTTTATTAATATGCGAAAGTAATATATAACATTATTTATCGTGTCATGTAAAAGTAGCTGTTAGCTATTCTGCTGTTAAAATTTTTCGTTAATTAGAATAATGTCACACTTATGTATAATTATAATGTTCATTAATTTATTACTGCCATAACATCAAACAATGCATCGAAGAAAAAATATCATATTTAGGTTTCCCATCATCTTTGAATTACTACATTCTTAAACTTCATAACAATAATCTTAAACTGAGAATATAAAAGATAAATTTTAGATTTAAAATAGTATAGTGGTCGAAATATTAATTAAAAAATTCACCTTTTGAAATATTTAAGTGGGCGTTTTGGAAAGAAAAAAATAAGTAAGTTATAAGTTATATTAATTTTAATTAAAAAACTATTTAAAATAATTGTCATTAAAGCTAATGACTCCACACAATTCTTAAAACAAATAAATGAATTTAAAATGAAATTTACAAATAAAGTGAAGATATTTTGAAATCGTGAAAGTAATTTTAATGTTTGGGAATTTCATTTTTTTCTTGAATCTAAGTAATTGTGTGTCTTTGAATGAGATAAAAAACTCAAAATAGCAAATAATTGTGGCGTCTCAAACCAAGATATGCTTATTCTTTGGATGGTCTCTTCAATCGTAATTGGAAATGCTGAATAAAAGGAAGATGCAGCTCCAATCACAAGGAAGGAAGTCATTTCCTTTACAATCCGCATGTTAACAGTAGGCGAGCGGCCTAATGTAATATGTACTGGTTTTTAATTTTATTATAACAATAAATAAAAAATAAGTTAATTGCTGCTAATGGTTTCACTTCTGATCATAATTTCATATTAGAGAATATATCATCATCCAAATAATAATAATAAAGATCTGTGTGGAGTTGTATTTTGTAGTCCAGTTCATGAAAATGTATTTGAAATCTACAAACCCATAAACGGATTACTACTAAATAAAATAAAAATCTTTAAAAATTTTGAAAATAATTTAAATCAATTGAAAGAAATTATTTCTAATGATTATTAATTTTTGTGTTGAAAAGAAAATCCATAGAATTAAGACATTACACGGACGAATGGCCATTTTGAGCTCATGAATGTAAAGTTGATTCTACGGATTTGGAATTTTTAGTTCTACGTTAATTTTTAGATTTCAGAAAATTAATCTGAATTCGTGAAGTAGAGTAGAAAATCCTTAGAATTGACATTACTTTGACGAATGGACATTTTTAATTCATAAACGTAATGTTAATCTTTGCAATTCTTCATTACTTCTCTAATCTAGACTATTGTGTTTGTATTAATGTAATTACGTGTATCCGAATGATAAAAAAATAAATATTTCTCTAGAATTACATTCTATCTGTCCTGTTGAAAATATCTTCATCTCTATTTTATCGATTCCGTTGTTAACTTTCAGACCTTTAACGGAAAATGGTTAGATGTAATTTCAAATACCGGTAGCACAAAGGAAATTTTATTATGTTTTGCTGTTTCGGATGCACTCTATTGCATTAAAATTCATATAAGTTTTTCCAGATTTGAGTTGAAGAATAAATATTCTATTGTATTAGCAATACTGTCATGAATTCGAAATGTTAGATAAGAGTCTCACAAGGACCTATTTCTCTTTACCTCTTTTTTAAAAAAAATCACAAAAATGATGAACTACTTTGTTACAATTTACAATTGTCAAATTTCTGAAATCATTACATGCTCTGTATAGAACAACACATTGAAAAGTGACAAATAAGTATCTCCGATTTTCATGAACATTGTATTAATTTTTAAATTAAATCCTTGGAAGGAACGAGTTTGAATTTACAAGTTCTTTAGGTTTCAATCATTGAGTATTTACAGGGTAAAAATAAAAAACAAATGATTCAATTGTATTAAAAAAACATTTTGCTTTTTTAATTTTCATTAAACGAGTTCAGAACAAGTATTTTTTCAAAGAAAAAAGTGTTAAACTAACTTATGCTCTAAAATGTAGATATCTATTTAATAGCGAATAACAGAAAATCGCACAATAATATTGATCAAACTTTGTTGCACAGAATAGCAATAATTATTTAAAATAAAAATTGATTCGATGGAGTAAATCAGAAATTCTTTTTAAAAACTCAGTTCTTTTTCGTAGATGTTGTTCGAAATTATTTATGTTTGTATATATATATATTCCTATTTTTCTTAAGTAGAGCTAAAATTTCTAAATATTATGAGCTACTTGAACTGATAAAATTTCTTTTTTTACCGTACCTACTTTTACGCGAGTTCACTAACATAAACCATCCTATATAAAACAATGGAATCCTTAACAGAAACGTAGATATCCATTCGCAATGGCCAAACCTACTAATCCCTTTCTTCATATAGTTTAATGGCAATCAAAGACTTAACCAGTCTATTATATCAGTTTTTGCTCCAAAATCAGCAGATATCGATCTCCACTAAGCCAAGTATTTAGATATAGTACTAAAAGCTCCATCTTTTTCGTGCTGTGCCTTGCATAAAATATAATCCTCCAGTGCCTAATCGTGTGTTCTTAATTAAAAACGGTTCTGCAGACGGCCCATTGAGGACAGTGCGTGTCCAAGAGGGATGAAGATGACCCAGCGAGATGCAAAACGAGGGCTTCTTTTCAAGGTCAGTCTGGTATTAATCCGTCCCCAGGATAAGAACTAATTGAGGATTGGCCTTCATTCTCTGTGTCTCGTACGCTAGGAAAGGATTATACAGATAATGCGGTGTGCGTTGGATGATTTAGCGCGAGTTATTGTTTTGATCAATACACTCTTTGTTTTTGAGTTGTGTTTTTTTAGGAACGCGATATCTCACTTTGCTGAAAACTAAAGTTTTAAAAATGCATACCTTTTGTTAAGTTATGAATAGCTGTAGAAGATTTCAACTTCTACAAGTCCTCCAAAAGGGATTATCTGGTAATGAACTGTGGAATTAATATCATTTATATGGTACAGAACAATAAGCGTAAAGAGTAGAATATATTTATAGCAAGAACGCTTTAGATTAAAGATTGTTTTTTCTAATGTCAGAAAATAGAACTTAATTTGCGAACAAAAAATATATATTAAAAAATTTCTAGAATATTTTTATTTTAGTGTTGTGTAAAAGATGTGTCATATTTCTTATAAGCTATTTTTGTAAATTAGTTTTTCCCATTTAAAAATGGATTTCTTAAAATTATTATTTAGTTGGCAATGCGAAGTAAATTGTTTTTTTTCTTAACCTTTTCCATATTGGTATGTTATACTTGAGAAACAAATTTGAGTAGTACAAATTTGTTATAAAACTCATCTGTTATGCTGGAGATGACAACAATAAAATACTCTGCAACACACCGTAGATGGTAAAATTAAATAGCTATAAAACACTGGAACATTAGAAATCTCACTCTGCAATAATTTTCAAAACCATGTCCATTTACCAGTGCATTTTGTGGTTGCAAGACGTGAGCACTTTATTTTTCCGAACTGAGATGCATTATGAAATCATGCATAGGAACAGTTAATTTTAACTTACTAATCCAGTTGTGTGAAATGTCAATGTCATTACGATGTAATACCTCTCAGTTCATACGTAGATTAGTTCTTTCTTTAGTGTGAAATTTCAGACAAGGAGCAAAAAAAACGTTGATTGTTCTTAACATCAGATTTGTAGAATCGACTTGAAGGAAAGCTACACATTTTAGTACCTCATTCTGAAAGAAAAAATGATTGTATTATTGTTACACTTTAAAGAAACGAGAGGGCTAAAATGAAAAAAGGAAGACAATATTTAATTTTGCGAAACATATGAAAGTAATTCTTTTTTTGCCTGTTGGAAAATTTTTAAAAATTAGCACATTTTAAAAGATTATATAAAAATTAAATCTTATATTATAACACATAAAATATAAATATAAAATGTTGTGTGTGTGTGTGAATTCAGCAATTTTTAATTTCCCTAATTCAATACATTTCCCTGAATATATAAATACGAGTTTACACTCAACAATATTCAAAATATATCGAGTGCAAAGGATTGACATACTAGTAGTAAAAAAATGTATCGATAGAATAATTTCACGACAAAGGTATATTACGAAAATATTCTAAATGTATTAAGTTATACAAACTTATAATGATATTGCTAGAGTGATATGTGTCATATGGTAAATGGGCTCTAAGATTTTATCTTCTCTGTAATATAAGGAGAAGACTAATCTCTAAGATTTATATTTTAATCTTCGTTTAAAAAAATATTTTAACTATATTTACAACTAATGAAAAATGTCATTTAACATAAACGGAAGAATATACTTATTATTTGAAGGACCAATGAGATCAAGTTACATTCTTAGAAAAAATTATTACAACAAATTGAAAAAGAAATATCTTGTTACATATAAAGTTTCCATGAAATTCCCAAACTCAAACTCAGCGACGTAACAGCCCATGAGGGCTAGGGCCTACTGTGCCTATCCCAGTATACGTGACCATTGGGCGATGAAGTGCATGAGCAGATGTCCCAATTTAGGTGGTCAGTCTGAAGCGGCCCCCCCAGTGTTTGAGTCTCCAAGCAAGCTTGGTACTCATTTATTGACTCATTGCAGTAGGGATGAAAGGCTGAGTCGACCTTGGCCAGCCTGGGAATTGAAACCGGGCCTGTGGTGTGGAAGCGCGATACGCCGCAGTACGACCACTAATCCTAATGAAAAGGTCATATTATTTATTTTGAATGGGCCTGCCCAGTCAAAATATATATGACCCACAATTGCATTATTATAAAAAAAATTATCAAAAAATACAACTGGGCAGTAGAAATGTAAAATAATTCAAAATTAATAAATTGTTAAGGTGAAGTTAAAAATTAATATTTAGAAAATACTATTCTGATGGTGTTAGTTCAGGTATAAAGTACAAAAAATAACTTATTTAAATTTGAACAAGTAAATCGTTGTTTCCATATGAGAATTATTTATATAATAAACAAAAGTTTTCATAGAAAAGGGAAAAATGTGAAAGAGAAAGAGAAAATCTATTACATCCTATTTTTAACAATTTCTATACTATGAAAATTGAAAAAATAAATAAATAAATGAAAGTTTTTACTTTAGATTCTTTATAAAAAAACAAAAGAAAGTAATAGAAAAATCTATTAAATATGAATAAAACTCCCACAAGTTCCTTTCATTTGAAATTAATTATTCTTAAATAGTAAGAAAATATGCTTTTTTAATAATTGTATATTCAAGACTATTTATCATTGAATATATTTATAATATTTTGCCTACTGTATTAAGAATGAATTTTGTTTTAGTATTAGCGATTATTCACTAAACGATTTTCTTTTAAAAATTATTTTCAATAGAATCTTTCACATCATGTTGTTTTCCAAAAGGATGTTATTTATAGTCATTTTACCTGATCTTATATTATACATATTCTTTAAATGTCTCATCATTCTAGAAAGAAATTATTCGTAAACAGAGAAATCTTTAATTTTTGTAAAAAAATTATTATTTCGTTATTACAAAAGTAACTTTAGGCGAATACGAATTCATATACAAAATATACATCAGGACGGATCGAAATTTTTTTTTCAGAATTTCAAAACCTACCTATGCGGAAAAAATGTTCACTAGTATATAGATAAAAGGATAATTTTTTCCCAATTGGGCCTTTAA
>BMAV01012203.1:0-94955 GCA_019973955.1 Trichonephila inaurata madagascariensis | reverse complement strand
GTTTCCAGTTCCCCAAAAAAGATTTAAATTTTGTTTAGAAGTAAAAACATTTTCTACTTGAATACAAAAACCCAAGTCTTAAAGAATGTTATCGGAAAAGGAGAACTGAAAAACTATTGTAAATATTTATTGTGGTCACAAGCGGTTATTCTACAGTAGAGGAGTAAATTCCCAAGATTCTAAAGCAGAACAACTTCTCAGTGAACTATATAAACTCTATTTATTTTCTCTTTCAATATAATTCGGTTACACTCAAAAAGCGTGGGACTAACACCATGTTACAAGTCATTCTCTTCTAAGCCGCTCTCATCAATTCTGTCCTCTTTGGTCAAAAACCGCGCAATTTCTGTGGGTGGAGGGATTGTCCATTGGAATCCTCCACATTGGAAAGGGGAAAGCGTTAGAATTGTGCCAACATTTACACTTGTTATAACAACACCAAAATAGACATGCTCCTATACTTTTCAGAATTTACTAAAGAAAATAATATGGATTTTTTTTTGTTATGTATTTCATTTAAACATTTCTCGTCATGAGGTAAAATTGGAAGTAATTTTCGAAAAGATTTTTAAATTAAAATCGTAAAACCTTTTTTTTGCGGTAGATAGGGACCGAAAAAGAAATCACAAAAATATTCAAAAATTTCATAAATACTTGCCTATAAAAAAAATTTTGTCGACATACTAAAAAAACTTTTTTATGGGGTGCATAGGGACCGCATAAAAAAATCCATAAAAAAATGTAAGGATATGGTTGCTCTATGGTGACCATTTTTTTGGTTTCAGCGGAATTAGAGGTTGGGATTCTCAAAATGATCAGACATTTTAAAATTCTTAATATGACATTGAAAAAAAAATCTCTCTAATAAATTTGATAAATTTTTAATAAGTGAGAATCTAATAAAAAACACACAGCAATAGTTAAACTGGATCGCGTAATTTTTGACCACTTATCTAAATAATTATATTATCCATCTACTTTTTAATTCTGAAAAATTTCAAGTTTAATATCAAATAATAAGTCCCCTTAATCCAAAATAAGATTCTATCACGGTGGGGAAAAACCTGAGGGGGCGGGGGTTTCACCTTGTAGAATGCCCATATCTTGGAACTTTACGATGGCCTCAATTCACACTCGTATCTCTTCCCAAAAATAACTTTCCTAAATTGCCATACTGCTTACGAAAGTTCTGTTCTTTTTAAAAAAATTTTCTTATTTGCATTTCATAATCGTATTTTACTTCTTGGATTTTGGCGGAAAAAAATTTTTTTGTTCTTGGCCCTCAAAAAAGGGTTATGTTACAGAAAAGAGCTCGAGCCCGTCCAAAAATTTTTAACGGAAAATTTTTGAAAATTTCCAAAAAAATAAGTAATTAAATTACACATAAAAAATTTGAAAACTTTAAAATTTTTCATTTTATACACGGAGGGTCACAAAACTATACATAATTCCTCTCTCATCGTAATCCAAAGCGCGCATCTTCCTGTGATGAATTAATTCAAAATCTCTTTCGTCACTTGAAGATACTATTTCAATTGGTTTATTTTTTTGACACCGTACAGTAAGTGATAAGTTCTTGTGAATCAGGTCAGTCAGTTGATCATGTGCTTGTGAACGTCGCGATTGCCAGATATGCATGATCGAAGCTCTTTTTGGAATTTCAAATTCCTTTCGGAATAGTATCAATTTTAAGAAATTTCTTTTCCGATTTCTTAGAAAGTTGGATCCCAGCATATATTGTATCCGCTGTCAAAGAATCCGGTTTTCTTGTCCGTCTTCATAATCTATCAAATTATTCATAATATCACTGTCATTGAAAGTTTCGTCTTCAATCAAGTGCGTGCTGCTAGTGCGTTGAGAGAAAGCAATGGAACTGTAAACTCGAGAAGCTGTATATAACCAATGAAAAGAGCGTCTTAAAGTGTGTGTATGTACATTGATAGAAAACATTACAGGTACACCAAAACCGTTGAAATTCATATACCGCATTAAAAAAAAAAGATCGTACAAAGAAAATCGCATATAAAAGGACCGCACAAAACCAGGTTCTACTGTAATGCTTTAGATTATATACGCGATACATTTTAGAGATTAGATTGTGAAGTCGTAATGTTATGAATTGGTAATAGTTCACAAAACCTAGAGAAGACTATGAAAATATTTATTTTCAAATTTCAAAGTTTCTCTTTACTGATTGGTGTTCTTTTACAAGCTTTTATTTAGTTTCACCTGTCCCGTTGTCTGTCTGTCGGTCTGTAATCAAATCCTGCAAGTTAAATTTGATCCACTTCCCGGTTTCCGATTGAGCTGAAATTTTGTATACATGTTTAGTTTGGATGACAGTTTATATTTCCGATATCGCAATAGTTAAAAGATATTAATTAAAGTAATTTTTTCTGTTGGAATCTTGCAACTCAATTTTGAACCTGATGCTTTCAACCGATTGAGCTGAAATTTTTGTATACACGTTTAGTTTGGATAACAATACATGTTTTGACCATTCCTATTCCGATATCACAATTAGTTAAAAAGATATTATTTAAAATCAATCATTTAAAAAAAAAACCGAAAACCTTTTTTTTTACGATTTTTCAAAAAATACTTAAATTTTAAAAACATTTAAAAACTTCGTCTTTTTTAAAGATAATCCCCCAAACTTTTTCATTTGTAGAATAGTATTACCCAAAATTTTTGCACTAAGATTTAAAAATTGGTTTTAAATTAGGGTTTAAAATTTTTTGTGTTTTTCGTTTTAATATAGTTTTAATAAAAAAATGATTTTTTTAATATTTTTGATTAATTTTGCTTTTTTCAATATTTTTTGGTCTTAAATGTGTTTCTTTGGCGGCTCGGGAAATTTGTATCATATGTACGGGGCCCGGCGGGAAAAAGATTGAGTACCCCTGAGTAGCTGTTCAAAATTAACCGGAAAAACGACCTTAACAATGATCCCGAATGAAATAAATAGACTGAAAACCTGTCCAGCAAAACTAAAAGTTAAAAATAAATTAAAGTAAAATTTTTAAACAAGTTTTAAAATGCTCTAAAGAATAAAAAAACTTTCTTTTAAAAATTTTGATATCTTATAATCATTACACAATTTATGATAAAAAGTTGTCGCGAGATTTTTCATGTGTAGATAAACAAGCAAATTAAATAACTAATCTGTTATTTTAATTTTTAAAATTTTCAAACTAAGTAAATACGAGTACTTAAATCTCACCCCACAAGCTTTTTTATCATAAATTGTTAATGACATTATAAGTTGATAGCAAAAAAAATTTTTAAAAGAAAAGTTTATTTTATTCTTTTTAGAGCATTTAAATAAAAGCTTGTTTTTAAAAAAGTTTTTTTACTTTTAATTTATTTGTAATATTTAATGAAGAAAGTAACTCTAATTAGATTAGTAAAGAAATTATTTATGTTTTGCTTAGTTATGTCAGGAAATATTAATTTTTCTCTCGTAATTATTTTCTCTTCTCTTTCTCTTTTCTAAGAACAGTTTTCATGACGGAAGATAAATTCTGTAATTAATTCCTGATTATGTAATCTCAAATTGTACATTTTATTACTTATCTTACAAACAAATACAATAATTTTGGAATAAAAAGAGTCATAATATGAAACTGAATAAATACGTTTTTAATGCCTGAGGTTCAAAAAAGAACAGAATCCATCAGAATAGTCGTAGAATTAACTGAAAATGTGTTTCTGGCAAAATCTTTTATGATACATAAAAATATCATATTTCCTTTCAGATATGTTTAGTGATATAAAACATAAAATTCAATAGGAAAAACATTTCCAACCTCTGCCAGACAGTGTAAAAATCAGAGATGATTCTAAGGAATATATTCACCGGTTCATCAAAACAAATAATATTTAAAAACTTTAAACAACGGGAATTCTATTTATGGAAATGAAAGGTAAAGTTCAAACTTTTTGTGTAGATATATGATGATACTTAATACTTTATTTATGCTGGAATTTTCTACATATACTATTGATATATTCTTTATATGATGTCTATATAAACTGTATTATCTAATCTCTCAATCAATTTATATTTAAGGAATTACTCTTCATTTCATTCTCATAAATACAAATACTTTTATTTCTTATTATATAAAATAGAGCATCTTTCGGAAATATGTAATTTTTTCCATCTCATTCAGTGGTTTGATTTATTGCTGATAAGGACTAATGCATCTTCTTTTATATTGAATTCAATTTTTGTTGTATAATCAATTGATTAATTTGAGTATAATTTCATTATATTCTTTAAAAAGAGACTTATTTTGATCATGATATATTTCAATAGGTCTTATTTTTGCTAGTATCGCGTATTTTGTTGTAAAATAGGATCTTTTGTTTATATTTTATTACAATAGACAAGTTATAGAATTTTAAATTCAATGATGTATATGAACTTAAGATATTACTCAAAGAAGTTAATTGATTTATTTCGCCTCATTCAGAGACATGCAGTGAGTTTCAATTGTTTATAAGCTTCATTGTTGATACCCTGAAGAATTTACATTTCATCTACGAAAAAGATCCCATATTTAAGAGACTTTTTGTACAAAATCTTTTCTGAAATATTATTTATCAAAATTATATCATAAAGTGTAATTTTTCTATATATCTTTCAATAAAATTATCGTATTTTCTCCAATGCACTGGTAGAGTTTTTATTCCTGTATGATAACAAGGCGTCGGGTTTGTACGAAGACAATTGTTCACAAATTCTTCTGTTTTCTTTCGACAAAAATCTTTCTCCTCCTAAGAGTCCTTTCACGGGTCAAGTGTCGCACATAATAGAAGAAGCAGACAGGAGATAATTTCAAATAGAAATCACGTGAATCCCTTCACACGTGGTCAACTGGTCATTCCCTCAGACTCGAAAACCATTTCTCCTCTCCACTAGTGGATTCTATTAAAGGATATCATGGAAACTACGGTCTTCACACGCGTCTACTTGTGTATTGAAAATAGAGAAATCTTGTGAATGTGACTCAATAATTGTACCAATGAGTTTGGCACTTCCTTTTCTCTTACGACGCTCCATTTCCCATCAGCTTTGTGTTCGTGTGTGAAAGGAATTATCTCCTCTTTTCACACTAGAGGAGTGATGACAGAAAACGAGTTGACTGGCGCGGAGTTGCCTCCTGCGAAACCGGCTATAGGCTTCTTTGTGGGTTGATTGAATATTAACGTCGCACTGTTCAGCTAAAACGAGGGCTTTTGGGGAGGGCCACGTAATTTTTAACCATGGACAATGACGTGGATGACACCGAGCTGGCACCCCTCTCAACTACCACACCAATGGGAGGACGTTTCAGCTCTCGACAGATTTAACGTGCATCGCTGCCCTACATGGCGGGTCTTTAGTGGTACTGGGTTCGAACTCGTGACAAGGCAAGCCACGATCCGATATCTATACCACTCGGCTACCGCGGCCAGGCTTCTTTGTGGGATCCAAATTAGTAGTAGTCCAAAGGTGTGCTAAATCCATAGTAAAACGAGGATGTTCGAGTATTGTCCAATGGGCTATTTTAGTTTTTAAGCTACACCATCTACATAAGATCTTGCATATCGTCCTGTGGATAAGAACAATTCAGATTACAATAGAAAGTCTTTAGGAGACGTATGCTGCCATAGCTTTCTCTAAAAGTTCCAGTACAATATTACAATAATTGTACGTTAATCGTGAAGAAAATTAACGTACACTCTAGACCCTCTGGGTCAGGTAAACTAATTATAAAAACTTTTTCTCCTGATAACCAAGTTTTTATTTTTTGATAGAGTAATTTCGCTTTTTGCGTGCTATTTTACACCGAACCACTTTGTTTCAGAGAGTAATGGAAGTGTCCAATTTTCAAGAGGAATTAAAATTCGCGACAATATTCTAATCCATGGGTGTAGAGATACAAATGTGTTTGTAAAATGTCTGATCTTGTAGCTTTTTCATTTGCATTCAAAGTTCGAGGCATATACCTTACTGTGTTTTTGTGAAACAACATGTGAGACTTCAAGTAATGAATGGCACACTTCTATTTCATGCACATACTGTTATTAATTTTATTAATTGTAAATTATTAGACATCAAGAATAAGATAACGGATTTGTCGAATGTTCACTTCAGCTGGACTTGTTTTCGATCGAACCAACTTTTCAGCTTCTTCAAGGTTATTTTTAAACAACTTGTACTATTTACATACTTAAGTTCTTGATAAAGTATCATGATCGAACTGGACATTAAAACTATCAACATTTTAATAGATTTAAGGTATCGCGGAACCGTGATTTTACAAAAGCGTATAAATGGATAATATTTATGATATTTAATGTCACTTAGATTAGAAAATGCACATAAAACTGTTTTAAGAATAGTATTACAATAAAAAATTATTTAGGTACACTATTTTGACAAAAAATGAACATAGAGTGACCCATTTTCAAAATATTCACCTTTTGTGAAAAATGCTTCTATTATAATAATGCTTGTATATAGCTCAAACCTCTGTATAGAGGCTCAACTAGAATTTTTGAAATATATAACTTAGATGTGGGTTTATCATGTTTTACGATAACAGAGGGGAAAAAATTTTAAGAAAAAAACGCTGATCATTATTTCAAATGGTTGTAACTCTGAAAATAATGTGAATTTTTCAAAAATCATAGTTGAGCCTCTGTACAGAGGTCTGAGCTGTATACAGGCAAAATTATTATTATAATAGAAGCATTTTTCAAAAAAAAGGAGAACATTTGAAAGGTTATTCTAAGTTAATTTTTGCCGAAATATTGTATTTAAATAATTTTTTTTCGTCAAAATGTCCTTAAAACAATTTTATACATGTGGTCTAATCCAAGTGACACTAAATATCATGATAATTATCCATTTATGCGCCTTTTTAAAACCAGGGTTCCGAACGTAGTCGGATACCTTAACACTTTCATTTTCATTAAAAATTTAATAATTGTTCGTCTTCCAACTACAACAGGTACTTTACATCCAATAATGATGTTTTCTATGACTAAATAAGTGAACATTTGAAAACTAAGTAGTTTAAAATGCTAAAAAATGAAACATATATGTCTGTTAGGTAAAAAAGCTTGATTGAAAATGGAATATTTAATTAAATTATATGGTTGTAGTAATGATATTAGTTTTTTCAGGATGTCGTTTTTTTTATTATTATTTCAATAAATTAATCAAATTATACAATACTTTTTCAAAGTCACATAAAATTAAATTTGCTTCTCCAAAGACTGAATTTGGAGTGTTAAAAGGTAAATTTATTATGCAAAACAAATTTCATACTGGAAGATGAGGGAATTTGTTGCAAAAGATGAATTTAGTTTGTAAGAAAATGAATAAGGGTTAAATTTGGAGCTTGAAATGATAAATTTGTTATGCAAGACTCAAATTGGAAGAATAGTTGCTAAAAATTTTACTTCAATTGGAGGACAATTTTAAATGAATTGCATATATAAATCACATTTGCTTAAAGTATGAAATTTAACAAATAATGACCTTGATCTGACGACACAGTCGCCAACTAAGCGGGCATAATATTTGGTGACTGATCCACAGCATAATTGTTACATGCAAAATTAGCAAAAATTCAATTTTAACCGCCAAGTCTTCGACGACAAGTTGTTGACCTTGACACGAGTATTTTACTGGAATCACCAACCGATCGGTCCACAGCTGCGCCGTGCACGAGTTAGACCAGTGATTCCCAAAGTGGTCTATATAGACCTCCAGAGGTCTATTGCGACCTGCAAGGGGTCCACAACAGCGAAAAAATTATTTGGGAGCCCATGAGGTGTAAGTGGGGGTCTATGATAGTGACTCTCATTAAAACAAATCAGGACTTTAGTTTTAAAGGAAAATTTAATCAAGTGGAAACCAAATTCTACCTATTTAAAAGATTTATTTACTAAATTTAATTAGGTAAATTTGCACTTACAAGGAGACAGCCTAAATTTTATTAAAACAAGATCCATTTCAGCGTTTCTTTCCAGAATTAAGTTAAAGAAGTATAGTACTGGAGATCCGAATTTCCTCAATTTGTCACAGACAATCTGTCAGGACATGGCCGGCTCTAGTAGCTTTGCCGCCGGGGACAAAAATGGACAGTGCCCCTTCTCTAAAGCAAAAAAGTATAATTAAAAAAGATGAATTGTTCACATTGATACACACCTATAAAACTTGAATAATTTTTAAGAACAAAAAGGTAGCATAACAATTACATATATTATTTTAAATCTTACAAAATATTTCGAAATTAAGAACACAGTTACCTGTTATTATTTGAAACGAGTTAAATGTAAGAGAAGAAATCGCCCATTTCAGTAGGCCAATTTCTTCTGAAAAGAGTCTACTGATGGTAGGGATCACAAGCGATTATTTTAACTTATAATTACAATCGAGACTAAAATGAAACATTTCCGTGACCCCCATCTACCAAAAATTAATTATCCTTGTTCCATTTGGGTTTTGAAAAAGGGCATCGTATGGGTAAAGGAATGTTCATTGTGAAATCTGGGCTGGGAGAAAAATTACTAGTGAAAAATTTTAAAAATGTTAAATTTCATGATTTAAATGTATTCCCCACCCCAACCCTTCAAGCAACAGAAAGAAAACGGCTTAAAAAATACAGGTACCAAATAAGGAAACAAAATAGGGAAAAAAAAACCGAATTCCCCCCCAATAATATTTTAGAAAATATATTAAATTGTTTGTAACAAAAAAAAAAATATTTCTCAAATTCGATCCAAATTCCGCCCTGGGCACGGATCCGGGTTTTTTCCGACTCAAACCGCCCCTTTTCAGAACCAGTTCAACATTTAAACCCTTTTTTTCGATTTTTTAAAAAGGGTTTGAAATCTTTGACTATGTAATGCCCCAGTAGGGAATGGATTCATATAGTCATATTGAAAAAAAAAAAATGTAACATTACTGTAGAAACTTATCGGAATAAGCACTAACGAAAATCTTAAAGTTTATAAGCGGATGCAACAATTTTGGCTATAAAAAGACAAATCTGTTATTTTTCCCGAATCATGGAATATCGTAAGAAAGTGTTTAATTGTTTTCCTGGGGGGAAGGGTTTCACATGGTTGTCGACCCCCCAAAAAACGGGAATCCCAAACAGAGGTTAAATTACAAGATTGATACCAAATGTTGAAAATTTGTTATTGTAAAACCAGATTAAACCTCCCACCTTAAAAAAATTTTTTTTTTTTTTGTTTTTTTTATGTAATAAGTTATTTTTTATTTATCAATTAATTTTAATTTATAATTAATTAATATGTGCTTTTTAAATTTTAAACACTATATTTCATTACAGTTAAAAATTTAATTCTTTTAAAGTAGTAGTAACAGCTGTCAAAATGACATTTAAGTTGATAAATTTGCAAAAAAATTTAATATTAATAGAGGGGGGCTACCCCCAAATGAAAACATCAAAGGGGTCTATGAGACAAAAAAGTTTGGGAACCTCTGGGTTAGATGATTGGGACGAAAAAGATTCCATATCGAGCCAGTCTTCAAGCGCGTTTTGTGCCTCTCTTTTGCTGTTTGCAATTTGTAGAAGGGGTCTATGAATACCTTTTTCCTGGATAGAAAGTCATTTTCGCCGTTGATTGACGTTCTGAGCGATACATAGAGAAGATTGTGTTTCAGCCATTGTTGCAACTGATATGCATCCATAATAAGCTTGAATGTTATTTGGAACATTTTCCATGGATGTTGAAATATGTCATTTGTCGTGATTTATTGAGAATGTCTTATACACTCCATAGAATGCATAATAAATATTAGAGTTAGGTTATGATGATGCCGTCTAGTGTTCAACTCCTGGGTCACAACTTCGGTGACAGCTGTTGACCTTGGCATTAATGTTACTTTTGAGCCATCAACTTTCCGATCCCCAGTTTCCCTGAGAACACGTTAGATGATTGAAACGAAAAGGAATCCCTATTCGGGTCAGTCGTTAAACGTTTTTATTCTTGTTCTTTAATGTTTGCGACTTGCAAGAGAAGGGCATCTAACTTAAAAACTACTACAAGCAACTCAAACATTAAAAATAATTTTTCATTGGTATAATATACTTCTAAAATAAACATTATTGGTGAAATAAAGTGTGACTTGTAAAATAAGCAAAGGGTACCTAAAGAAATAGTTCTGTTGGTGGTTAAAGATAAGCGATGCCACAAGATTATTTAAACGTTAACTAACTTTTGGTTGCTATGGCAAAATTCACCTATCGCTTTTAAAAAAAAGCATCGTTTATATTTGATTCATATTTGTTTTTTTCATACCATAAATTATCAAAATTGAAAGAAAGTGCTGTATAATATAAGAATATCACAAAGGTAAGGATAATAAATAGTATGAAACAATAATAGCAATGAATTTGTAAATAAATAACAGCTGAAGAGCTTATGAATGAATAGAGATAAAAAATTGATAGCAAAATTTCAAACTACATCAACCAATATTTTCCCAGGCAAAATTAATATTTTAGAACTGTACAAAAAGGGTGTATTTATAGAACTGATTTGATATTGGTACTCTATGAATTTTTCCGCCGAATTGTTCTAAAATTTCACCAAGTTAGGACGATAACATTTATCGTGGTATCTCCTCAACATGTGTTGTTAGAGGTGAAGATCTCGCTCATTATATTAGGATTCCCGGGGTATCCAAAGGCAGCACGGGTGGAAAGTCATTGAATCAAACTAGAAATGATTACAAGCAATTAATGATAATGATTTACTTCAGTTACTTCTAGTGACAAACACTAGAAATGACTGCACGATCTGTAGACAAGACAAGACTCTTTTACATATCTGAACAAGATGAAACTCTTCAGTTTTGACTAATCAAAAACAGAAGGAATACTGAATTATAGATATGACACTGCTGACACGAATCAGTATGGGACAATATCGTCCAAAATCATCTATAATAATCTGTTTTGTGTGTTGTGTGTTGACTATTTATATCATTCGGTAGTGACATTCACTTGTATTAAGGCTTTGTTCTAGATGTCAATTTGGCTGAATGGAAGAGAACCCGATTTATAGAAGACAGACCTTCCGGGTAGCCCATTGGTACTACATTACAATACGATAACAATAGACTGGTCGCCAATTTATTAGGTGCGATTCCCAAATCACGCCAAAACTTGTAACGAACCGATATCAAATCATTTCTATATTTATTTATATTCTATATTTTATTTGTTACATTTCTACGAGTTTTGACCCTTTTCTAATTATTACCAATACGTGTGTTTTGCTTTTTCTGATTTAGGTATGGATGTTTTGACATGAAACTTTTCTGGCAGTATATTATTATTATTTTTTTCTCTTATTCGCTCAAATTGATATTAAATACAATATTAATTAGTCAAGCTAAGTTTAATTATATATAATGCTATATATTGATATTTTAGAGTCCTAAACTGTTATATTAATGCTAATCTTCACATGATATTTTTGTTACCGTTGGAAACTTAAATCGCATTTTATAATAGCATATATATATGAATACCGTATTTACTAGAATCTAAGCCGCAATCGATTCTAAGCCTCACCCCAAATTCTGAACAAGTTTTGGGAAAAAAGAAAAAAAAATAGTTTATCGATATCCAATTTTATGAAATTAAAATAAATTTAAAAAGAGAACTAATAAGAAGTGAATAATTACAAACTTTTGTGCACAGCATGAATATGTAATTGCTCCATCCAATGAATTTTTTCCTTCGATTCTAAGCTGCACCCATATTCAGTATCATTAACACTGAAAAAAAAAGTGTGGCTTAGATTCAAGTATATAAATACGGTATATATATGTTAAAGTCATGGTTCTCTTACAAAGTCAAAAACTGATTTGTTCAATCTTTTTACAATAGTAGTCTGAAGTGCACGAATGTGAAACAAGGCAGAATGATTGTGCAACAGGTACGAGCTGTTTAAATGCGATCATTATTATACAACAAGCTACATGTTATCTTCCATGCTATTCATAGTTCTATTTTACTATCTCGCGTTGCTTGGCTGTGAAGAGGTTACACTCACGGTGACCTTTAAGGACGCTATCTTCTCCACGATGTCTTTAGTGTCATCTAGAGTGGTATAGGGGCCTATAATCACAGCTTCCAGCAGATTGTCACCGTCCATTGAATCCTTCTTCAGACCATCGGATCTGTGATCATGGAATCTGCTGGGTCAGTGGTTCTGTTGGAGAAGCATACGTCTTTAATTCCTGGTGGAATGGGGTAGAGTATTACCGGTTAATTCATAAATGGTATGACCAATTTCACAGGATCATAAATTTTTATCGAATAAAGTTATTTACATGGAATTTTCAATGTGGTTTTCTTTAGCTACAGTACACTTTTCGTAAGCGTTTTCGCTAAAAGAGCTTTTTCGATCATTTTGGGGATATTTTTCCAACTCCCTCTTAAATTGCTTTTGAAGACCTTTTTTTTAAAAAAGGCTCTTACTTTATGTCTATTTAACTGTTTTTTTTAAGTATCCCCATAAAAAATAATCGCAAGGAACACAGACAAGGGATGGTGATAGTCTTATATCAGGAGGCAGAAAATTTATTTTTTAATTTTTCAGCCTTTTATAGTTGATTTTACAGTATGACTTAGTGCAGAATCTTGGTGAAAAACAAAGCTTCCTTGAGGGTAAAGACATTTAATTTTTTTGATCAAGTGATTCAAAACTTTATTCTGATAGTATTTAGTATTAATTTTAAAGTTTGGTTTAACAAAAAATGGTTTTGTTAAGCCTTGAAGGACATTTCCGTCCATGCCATAACACCTGACGGCCAACTTGCATTTTTTAAAACAGCCGTGCCTTTGCGACATTTTTTGCTTGAAATACTCGTATATTAAATCTTCGTTTTACCAGTTGTTAATGACAGATGAAACAGTGCTTCATATCAAAAGATACCCCTGATTTGTATCTACCTTTGCGTGACAGTAAATGCAGAGGCCAAGAACGTTTTCTTCATTTTTCTACGGTCTTAACAAACATTTGATGACGGACTGGAAAATTTACTTTTTTATAGCCAATTTTTTTTATCTAACGATAAATTGTCGATTGCAATATTTATAGTTTCTTTGCCATAGGTTTTTGACGCAAAGAATTTTCTACAGCGATAATTCTTTTCAACTTCTTTTTTTCTCTTTCATTTGAGGGCTTCCTTTCGTTCCCATTTTCTCCCTAGAGCTTTTGATTGCGAGTCAAATTTTATTCCTTTTTTGAAGTTTAGATAGAGATACAACAGAAAAATGTCTTTTTTGATTTTTAAATGCTTTATTATTTACAGAATTTGAACAACCATCCTTCAAAAGCTGTAAAATTTCGTTCCGGGTTTGAGGATCCAATTTCAGTACTGAAATTTACTCCTAATAATAAAAATGGTTAGACTGGTAATTTAAATGTTCCATTTTTCAAATAAAACCAGTAGTAAAATGATAGAAATTCATCATAAATAGTTATATGCTTTTAAAAAATTGGTCACACTTATTTTGAATCAACCGGTATAGTTTACCTCTATAGGTTTCCTTTAATCCTCTTTTATATAACTTTAATAGCAGTAACTTTCATAGCCAGATGTCAATTTGATAACATCTGGTAGTCTGTTGTGTCATCCTGATTCTATTTTCTGTAAAGATAATATCAGGCACCATGCAACTTGTCACAAGCTCGTGCTCATAATCCTTCGGTTACCATTTCTGTAGAATTAGTTAACCGGGAAATAAATGCATACAGTAAATTTAATTACAAAATAATTATGGATCAGTCCATGCATATCTCCCGCCTGGAGGGCACCTGGTAAGGATTGAAATTAATGATTATTCCTGTAGGAAGAATTTATATGCAATAAATCCAGTTATCTATAGAAAGCAATGTTAACAATATTTAAATAGCAAAGATTCTTGCATTTCCAAATCTAATACATTAGACGAGTGCTTCTCAAACTTTCAATAATTGCGACCCAATGTTCAAACATAATTTTTATCGCCCCCTTCCTTACAATAACAGTGCATTGAATTCAGTAATACTGTACTTTGAATGCTAAAGCTACGATGCGACTTTAACCTTTTAAGTGCCACTGGCGTGTATAAATGTCTCGTTCACCCAAAGCGTTGATTGCTTCAGACCTATATATACGTCTTTTCGAAGTACGATCTTTTCTGTGCATTGCTATTCATTAAATTATACTGAAGGTTTTGGAATGCAATAAAAGGACCTTGACAGTGTTTGCGAAGGATTTACTTATTTTAGAAAGAGTTTTTTACTTATTTATTCTTTTCCATCCCCTCCCCCCTCAATGCATGACATACGCGTGTCTATGTGGAAAACGGTGACATTGTGGAGGGAATGAGTAACTTTTTATCGGCAGTTAAGAGATAAATTATAAACTGTACAAATTATCAAGATAAATGTTAATTTTTGTACATAACTTTATATACGACTAGAGCCCATGGAGTCACTGGTAATTATTAAAGTATCCGACTACGTTCGGAACCATGATTTTAAAAAAGCGCATAAATGGATAATTTTCATGATATTTAGTGTCACTTAGATTAGATTACATGTATAAAATTGTTTTAAGGACATTTTGACAAAAAAAAATTATTTAAATACAATATTTTGGCAAAAAATTAACTTAGAATAATCTTTTTTCAAAATGTTCTCTTTTTGTGAAAAAGGCTTCAGTTATAATAATATTTTGCCTGTATATAGCTCAGACCTCTGTACAGAGGCTCAACTATGATTTTTGAAAAATTCACATTATTTTCAGAGTTACAACCCATTGAAATAATTATCGGCATTTTTTTTCTTAAAATTGCTCCCCTCTGTTGTCGTAAAATATGGATAAACCCACTTCTAAGTTATATATTTCAAACATTCTAATTGAGCCTCAGTAGAGAGGTCTGAGCTATATACAGGAAAAATATTATTATAATAGAAGCATTTTTTACAAAAGGAGAATATTTTGAAAAAAAAATTATTCTAAGTTAATTTTTTGCCAAAATATTGTATTTAAATAACTTTTTTTGTCAAGATGTTCTTAAATCAATTGCATACATGTATTCTAATCTAAGTGACACTAAATATCATGAAAATTATCCATTTATGAGCTTTTGAAAAATCACGGTTCCGAACGTAGTCGGATACCTTAAACTTGTTTTTATAGCATTGTTAAATTAATTATAAAATACATTGTGCAGTACTAATACATTTATAAGTTACTTATATCAGTGCAAATGTGTGTATTTTATTTCTTATTATGTCAAAGTGTATTTTGTTTGTTAACTTTCAGTGAATTAATAATTTTTTAAGAATAATCGTTTGTTTACGACTTTTCAATATGTTTGCGTTCCCCTTGTGGAGTTATCACTCCCCCTAGGGCTCCACAGTTTGAGAAACGCTGCATTAGACAGAATTGTTCTATTCTGAAATTCATTGGTATAATATCAGCTATATATTACTTGTAAAACATTCATTGGTAAGGTTTTGTAGGTTTTCCTGATTTTGAGGATATATTCGTTGAATCTGATTTAATTTATTTATTTAGATTTAAGTGAAATTGAGTCACCCCAGATTCATGCATTGTAAATTATTAAGGGCTTTGTATCTATTTACAGTCAGAATTTTAAAATATTATACTGAAAGTTTTTTGAAGTAACTTCTTTAGGCGCGTTTTTCTGGAGAGTGAACTTGAATGATGCGTTTTAAAAAGCCAAGCATTGTTACGTTCAGGTTTGTAACGCTCGTAACAATGGTAACAATACTACTAAATCATTTGGGTTTAATGAATTGAGTAAAATGTGTAGAGCAGAAAATTAACAAATAATTCTAATGATTACAATTTATATTTCACCAAATCAAAGCGCAGAGAAAATTATCGAATTCATTCACAAAAATTTAGTTGCCTCCACTGTGAAGCCGAATCAACTCTTCTGAACAAATGCCTATTATTTTAAGTAGGGATTTTAATGTAGATTTTTTTCAAAAGACAAATCAAAGCCTTTAGTAGATTTTTTTAAAATCAAAATTCAGTTTAACTATGTCAAATGATCCAAATGAAATCATGACAAAGTATGAACAACGCTTGACAGATTTTTTTTAGATATTTAAATAATTTTGAATCTAAGGTATTTATAACTTATTTCAGCTACCATAAACCTATTGTTTCCTTCTTAGAATACAATTAATTCACAAATATGATTGTATATTTCGCAAAAAATATTGCTTTATGAGTAAAGACATATGAATAAATAATTTCATATGACAATACTAATATCCCCTTGTTTTTTATTCACCTAACTAATCCCTGAAGTAACATTACAAAATTTGAAGTTATCACTTCTATCATGTGGTCATAAGCACACGCACTTTTTTAAATTTCCAATGGGCTGTGGATTGGTGTTTTACCATTGCAGAACCTAGCACATTCCCCGAAAGCTGGCATCTCTTTTTGGTGTGGCACCCTATAGGCGGATACCACAATCGCCGCAAGTAATTTTGACGTCCAGTTTCCTCCCCAGAGAGAGGCACCTGAGCTCTGACGATTCGAACCTGCGCTCGGATTTAATTTTGCCTAGAGTACTCAAGCCAAACAAACCCTCAAATAATCTTTTATATGCCGTTTAATCATACGACATGGCCGCTGTCGATTTTCCGCATCTTGAAAAACCACCGACTTGGACTGGAGTTGAACCCTCAACTTTGGATGCAGAAGGCCAGCGACAAAACAACCACACCACACAGCCGGCAATGATATTATTATACCTCCGACCAATATTGTATTTAAATAACTTTTTTTTATCAAAATGTCCTTAAAACAATTGCATACATGTATTCTAATCTAAGTGACACTAAATATCCCGAAAATTATCCATTCATGCGCTTTTGCAAAATCACGATTCCAAACGTAATCGGATACCTTAAATAAGAATTGGGACAGCATTTTATTATTCTAAAGATATGCAACCGTCACTGTTTTAAACGTCTGAAGATAACTGGCACTATCGTGTCTGAAAAGAATCTCAAAATACCCGAGGATAAACAACACACAAATATTCACAAATTATCATCAGCATACCGTTAAGGTCTTAAAAGTTGCTCATAGAATTACTTGAAATGCTAAACTTTTACTTTTACTACAACACTTAATTCTTCAAAAAATTTCGGTACTTATCTGCTTTTTATTACTGTAGTAGTCACATGTCGTACATGATCGTTCTTGAAAACATAATGCACATTTATGAGGATGCAAAACAAGTCAATAAGAACGAGACTCATGTTAATGTTGATAGTAAAGGGAAACGTGTTATTACATCTGTCATGTGACCGGGATGCCTCGTGAATTGAGCCATTTATTAGCTATTTTTTATGATACCAATATATTTTTATGTACAATATATACTACTACAATTGTATTATATTGCAATATATTACAATTATTTTTTTAAATGATACTTTTTTTTTGTAAAATACAGAAACAGGAAGAAGTAAATATAATTAAAAATAATGTCAATTTGATGACAGCTCAATGAGAACTAAATGAAAATAAAACTATTTTTTTTTATAAGACATTGAGGTTATAATAACTGTTTAAGTGTTCAATGCTCGGCTTTCTTCTAACAAAGTGCGCTTATTCAAAATTGCAAACATTTTTATTAAAAAAAAGCAATTTTTTTAAAATGTTAAGGTAGTTATATAATTTAGTGTGCGAATATACTCGTATATTGTTATTTATTGTCGAAATTGCAAAAGAAAAACGTCAAAACTCGTAATAGACTTGTGATCTGATTAGCGATTGAAAAACTAGCGGCACATAAAAAAAAAGATTAATAACAGATATTTTATTGGAAGCTATTTTTTTATCTTCTGATCTGGGATTGGTTGCTTATAATTGGGTAATTTTTTTTTCTTCCAGTACTAAAATTTCTTTTCTGCGTTTCAAAACCAAAAACGCCAATTTACACAGCTTTTTTTTTCGTGCGTCTATTATATGGTGAAAGCAAATTTAATTCTTCTACTTAATAATTACACGCAAAAGCAAAGGTCGTAATATTTGCTGCATAACTGTAATTACAAAGTGATAATGACAAGATCAATTTTATTTCAGCATTCGTGTTACATCGTTTATGTAAGTATATATCTCTGTTTTATAGGTCAAGGGTTTTGAGTCGTTCTTTTGCAGCTGGTAGCACTGGGCTCGGCACATCTTAGGATTTTCTTCCATTTGATGGTAAGATTATAGAAAAAAAACCTTTTAACAAAAATTTCTAAAAATATTTTTCATTAATCTTTGTTAAATTTTATCCATTTAAAAAAACCCTTTTAGTATCGTCTCTTGTGTAAAAATACTTTTTTTAAATATCAGCATGCTCCCTACATGTCATGTTAAAAATAAATTTAAGACAAAGGCACTTTTTTAAAAACTAAATGATATTTTTACATTTATATGTATGCATGTAGATATATATATATATATATATAAACGTAAGCGTAACCCTACATTACCTTCCCAAGTCAATGACAACTTTAGAAAACGTAATAGTTTTGCACTTAAGATCATTGATCTTTTCTTGTTATATGATAGGTCTCATGTTCTTAATTATACTTTCCATAATTTTATTCCCTTTGTTCAGCAGAATATCTTACATGAAACCATTATTCTTTCGTTTTATGATAATATATATATATATATATATATTTAAATATATATATAATTCAATCACAACTTAATAATCAATTAAAAATTGAAATTATATGAATCTAATAACATTAAATACCATTTCAAAATATCAATGGCGAATATAGAAGATAAAATTCCAACGTTTTCAAACAAAATTAAAAAGTTATAAAATAAAAATTTATAAAATATCCAAGTGCATCCTCGGACTTGGACCGATAAGTGGGGTTAAACTAGTTTGATGGCGCCAACCTTCCCCATATTGCAACTTGGTAAGTTAATCGGAAAATATCCAATTCTCAAAAATTTAAAAATTTAAAATAAAAAAGTTCAAATTAAACCATTAAACTTTAAAAATTAAACTATTCGCCATCGCATTCTGAAAGATAATTATATTAAAATATTAAAATTCTAAAACAATTAATTGCATAATATAAGTGAACCCTCGAACACCAAAGATGACGCACTCATCTTTAAAATAGTTGTATAGGTAGAAAAAATGTCTAAAATCCGAAAGTTCACATTAAAAACCAAGTATGTTCACAAATGAATAGCGTAAATCATTAAAAACTCACCAAAGAGCATCCTATCAATAATTCAATTCACAATTTTTGAACGATTTTTCTCTCATATTTAATACAACAATTACCACTCCTATATTTTGCTCATAACACCCACTAATGCCATGTCAATCCAAATCTATATAATTCAATCACAACTTAATAACCAATTAAAAATTGAAATTATATGAATCTTATAATATATATATTATAAGATTCATATAATTTATAATATATATATATATATATATATATATATATATAGTATTATCACTAAATAGAATAAAAAAAAAAAGATTTTAAATCACAAATCTTTTGTTAAAAAAAATAAGAGTAATTTTTAAAGTATTTCTAGAAAAATGAAATATTTAAGATAACAATCAAAAATGATAGTTTTAAATTTTATTACTTTTTCATGTGATGTTAAATTAGCTTTCTTATTAGATTTACCTAAAAATTTAGAAATCAATGTATTTTGGAATTAAAAAAAATTAACTAAGCTTAAATATGGGAATATATTTATAATAATAAGGCCACAAAAACATTAAAAATATCCTGAATTTTATAGATCAAACTATATGAAACAAACTATTAACATTACACTTTCTCTTTTTTTTTAGCCACTAAAAGTCAGTTAAGTTTTTAAAAAAATCTTAAAATTTAAGTAACAACAACATTTGCGTGCTCTTATTGTAGATCGAACTAAAAAAATTAAAAATAAATTATAGTTTAAAAAAACTAAAAAACACGCATTTATGTTTAATCGAACTAAAAAGTAAAATATAATTCTTAATATAAGAATAAAATGATTAACGAGAAAATTAATGTCATTGGGGTGAAAGCGTGAGGTGCTCTGTATTAATTTTGTTATAATTTCTTACTAGTTCTATTCCGAAATGCTGAGTTAGTGTAAAAATGTAGTACAAAACACCCCATACTTTTACTCCAAAAACATTAATTTTCTCGTTAATCATTTTATTCTTATATTAAGAATTATAGTTTACTTTTTAGTTCGATTAAACATAAAAGCGTGTTTTTTAGTTTTTTTTTTAAACTATAATTTATTACCTTTGAGTTCGAATTACTGTAATTTGCGATGTTTGATTTCATTCAAATTGTCAAAGTTAGAAATTAAATGTTATATTGAAATATGACTACTTTAAAAGCATTAAATTTAAACCACAAGTACATATTAAATATGGGATTGCAAAAATTTATTTATAAAATATAAATTCATTTTAGGGATTTTTGTAAAGTTTAAATTTTTATTTTTTAAAATTTTTTGGGATTGTATGATTTTACACCCTAAATTCATTTAGAGGTAGGATCTTAATTTTTTTTCCTTTTATTGTGCAAGTATTTCTACCACCTTAGCATTCATAGGTAAGCATATCTATCTTTTTCTTTCCCTTTTATATCGAACATGATACACGCACGAAACTGGTACACCACACTATCAGGCTACCGAAAAGGTCAGAACTGAGGTCCAAGGGAAATCCGTTTTGACCATTTATATTCCAATATTGCAATTAGTTAAAAAGATATTAATTAAAAACCCGTGTTTTACACCTGCTTGTTGTTTCTACCTCCAAACAGAATGAAAAACCGGGAGGTGAATTTTTTTTTATCCCCGACGTTTTTAAAACACAATCTAATTTTGCTTATGAGACTCGACAAAAAATAATTACAGAATTGGAAAGATCATTTACTTCGCCACGATACAGTATAATTTATTTTACAAAATAATGATATTTTCTATTTTTTACAATTTTTTCTAAAAGGAGTCAAAATCGATACGTTTTTATGAAAATGATTTCTAAATCGTTCCGTTTGTATTTTCTTTCGCGTTAATGAAATGATATTCTACACTAAAAAAGTTCATGCTTTTCTCTTTTAGAATCAGTCATTTAAAAAAAAATAAAAACTTTTTTTGTTTTTTACGATTTTTCAAAAAATACTCAAAATTTTGTGTTTAAATACTTAATAACTTCTTTATTTATAAAAATGATCTTACGAAACTTTTTTTTTCCGCGTGTAGAACAATTATATCCGTATTCTGTACAAGGATTGAAAAAATTACTTAAAAATTACGGTTTTTTTAAAAAAAATTGTGTTTTTTGGCTTTTTTCCTTTTGCGAGAAATATTTAAGCATTATTTTTGTTAAATTTTTTGTTTAAAAATTACCGTTGTTTTCAATCGATACATGAAGTTTGAAGGAATTAACTTAAAAATGAAGCCCTAAAAAAATAATCAAATTTTAACAAATAATCCAATTTTACAATAGCCAAGGTTTTGGCGGCGAAAACATGTTTGGCGCCAAATGACTCTTTCCCCTTCTGCCCGTCACGTTTTATGAAAGGTTACACTAGAAAAGAAGATGCGCCTATAAATATTGAAAATCACCAAATTTGGCGAAATTGAATATCTCTTTCTTTTATTTTAAAGGTCTTTTCACTCCTTTTTTTTCTGAAAATTTCGTGGTGCGATAGATTTAGTGATTTAAAAAGTAAAATGCTGAAACATTTGGAATGTTCTGCAAGTTTAGTTTTTGGCAATAGATGGCATTCTATGTCCATAAGATTTGAGATACATGGAGATCTGACCTTCTAGTCGAAATGAGAGAAATATTACTCACATACACGTGGTTTTTGTTTTATAAACATAAGGGGAAGGGGATTTTTCGAATTGAGTGCTTTACGACTGCTCTTGAAATGAACATGTGGTATTTGCTGATAGTGAAGATGAGAGATTTTTTTCGCTATAGCATTTGATTTGGGTTTTCAGTCTAGTTTTTAATGGATAATTAGATCTGATAGACAAATTTTTTTTTTCCTTGCTTTTTTACAAGGCCGACTTTTACAAATGCTGACAATAAAATGTTTAAAAACTTGTACTTAAACAGAAAGTGGCTGAAGTAAATAAAGTATATTAACATGAAATATACAAAGCATATGCTGTTCGTATAATATACCAAAAAAAATATTGAACAACGCATTTATATTTCGTTATTTTTATGGATTTAGGCTTAACTACACAAAACCCTCCGGCCTGTGAGTGACACTCGCGCCGGAAATCTCCGGCCCTGGCGGTACGCACGCGTTTGCGTCCTCCTTCCCGAAAGGGTTAAACTGATTTTATTGACGAATAAGACTATTCAAATATTTGTTTCTCAAATGCCTTTAAAAGCACTCTCATTCTAGTATATATTAAACCTATTTCTTTAAATGAAAAAGTTAATTTTATTCATTTGTTTGCGTTTTTCTATTCTAGTAATGAAGTATGAGTTACAAAAGATTAAATAATTGTTTTTAAAAAAGCAAGAACAAAAAAATGTGTTTTCACTTAAAAGAATCACTTTCCTTATCCCTAAATGCTACCAAAACCGGTTGTGAGACATGACTTAGATATTTATGTAAGAAATATTCTTTAAAAATAAACTGAATAATAATAGACAACTATACATCCTTTAGCAGGTATAATTGTTTAGAAGTACATTTGTAACTATGTGTAAATGTGTATTTAAACCAGTTAAACTTTTATTTTACTATGTCTTCAGAGAATGTAATTTAATTGTACATTTTTTTTTTAATTACAGAGTGATGTATCTGACAGTGCTGATTGCTGGAATACTATTTCAATTTGCATTGAAGATTTCCGGTCAATGTCCAGAAGACTGTCAGCCAATCTCGTCTTATGGTAGATATTCCCCAAGAATTCGTCATCTGTATCTGAAACCGCCATATTTGCAAAAATTTGAAGAGATCCTTGTAATTGGCGATGTACATGGTTGCTATGACGAACTTCAGATGTTGCTTAAGAAGGCAATGCCACTTCACCCAGTGTCTTGAAAATATTCGTAGGAGATTTAGTAAGAAAAGGACCGAAGAACTTGGAAGTTTTAAGTTATATAAGAAATAATTCTGAATCATGTTTGTCTGTAAGAGGGAACAACGATGAAAAATGTCTTATAAGGCTTTATTCTGCTCAAGCATCAGGTAATTATACCTTAAAATCTCAAGACAAGTGGATGGTGGGTTTGTCGCCAGCAGACTTAGAATACTTAGAAGATCTTCCGTATACCATTTCCATTCCTTCTCTAAACGCTATCATTGTACATGCGGGATTTATTCCAGGAATCCCTATAGAGAAACAACACCCGTGGACATTGATGAACATAAGAGATATAGATCCGGATTCCGAATGCCCTGGTGGTTATCGTCCGATTGTTAAAAAGTTTGCTGGGCATCCCTGGGCTTCCAAGTGGAAAGGTCCCCAACATGTGTATTTCGGACATGACAACAAGAAAAAGCTGCAATTGTATCCTTTTGCAACTGGTATTGATACCAGTTGCTTTCGTGGCAATTATTTGACCGGTCTTTTTATAAGTGGCTTTAGGGCTGGAGCTTTTGTGACTCAGAATGCTTTTAGACCTTATCACTATGATTATTAATCATGGCTATTAATATTGGAGCAAAAATCTTGCAATTTAAGAGCAATACTTGAACTTTGATTTTAAATAAATATTTATTTAACTAAAATATATTTTAAGGTATACATATATAGCTATTTATTTAAAAGATAAAAAAAAATGATCAGTAATTTTAGTTAATATTGGGCCTTTTGAAGTTCTTAGTGTATGAACCTATGATTAATAAAATACTGATGACATTTAAAAGAAATACTCATTTCATACTCGTTTAAATTTTTCAGAAATGAGAGGATTGGGATAAAAACAAATAATTTTCAATGATGAATTCAATGGCTATGACAAGGTTATAAAATATTTTCCTTCACAGCTTGTTTTGTATTTACAATAACCCTTTAAGACCCAGCTCGCGCTGTCGTGCTGTTTTGTGCGTTATCTTATCTCTTTATGGCTCGAAATATTTTTATCTTTAAATGCTACATTCTTTGTGTGATTATTAATACTATTCTAACTCTAATGACACTGGAAAAAAATAATAAAAAAAATTTGCTGCTTCCTCCCCAGTACGGGGAGTGTTCCAGAAAGAATTTGCGAGCTGGGCCTTAAAGGGATAATTAGATTACCGGCATGGCGCAAACATGTCAGACCCTTATGCTTTCTTCCTATTTTTTTAGCTAAACAAAATGTACAGTTTCTATGTCAACTCCTTGTTGTATAATAAAATGATTTTATATTTTCCTTTTCCTATATATAATCCAAAACCAACTATCGAAGTGAAAAATATTACATTTAATCACAGGTCTCGTAGTCATAAAATGTTTAAAAAAACGCACACACGCTTAATTTATTTTTTTCAAATTTATCTTTAATATAATAACTAAATTTATCTTTAAATTAAACTATTCTCAAAAAGAATATGAGCATAAATAAAAATTGCACAATTTAAATAATAATCATAAGAGTAATTTTTTTTTCACTTATATTTTTGAATACAAAGAAATTAAAATTCCTGCTTATAATTAAGATCTGGAACTTATTTTCCTTTAAAATAATTAAGTAAAGGTTATACAATAAGTAAACTTTAATTTTTCTTATTTAAAGAATTTAATTTTAATAAACTTATTTGAAACTGAGAAATTATCAAGAAATGATATCAGCTATATTGCATGAAATACACATATATCTTTTATGAATTAGTATGTTTTCATTCTCATGTGATTATTTATTATTTTATTTTCCATATATCATTATTCTGTATCTATATATTTTTTTGATAAAAAATTCCGTCTGATGTAAACGACTTTAATGATAATGATCAGCTCTTGTTTATATGAGACATCGGAATTATGTCCAGTGGCTGCAGTAGCCTTGTGGTCAAAGTAACGAACTCGTTGCCAGTGTGTCATGAGTTCCCGCCTAGTACTGTTGAAGACCCGCCGTGTAGGGGAAATGCACGTTATATCTATCAATGATCAAACATCCTCCCATTGGTGAGGAAGTTAGGAAGGGAGATGTAGAAGATTGGAGAGGTATACAGCTCATGTGTTGTCCTCGTCACTTGACCATGATTCAAAATTGCGAGGTCCGTCGCCAATAGCCCTCGTGTAGCTGAATAGCGCGACGACGTTAATATTCACTCACGGGATTATATCCAAAGATTTTACAGATTTTGATCTCACATATACTTGTTTCAATATTACACTTCAGTGTTGTTTCCTGAATTGTGTAGTTTAATCTGCATTAAACATTAATATAAATTGGTAAAAAGAAGTTATTTATTTAATATACAAAGCACGTCAATAGTACATTAGTTCGTTTACAAACTTGATATAGTTATATCCCGTACGCAGTTGGTTCAGTATTTATGTAAACTCATTTTAAGTTATATATCAGTATCAATTTTTTAAAAGTAGTTGAACAATTTCCTAACACATACACAATTAACAGTTAATAATATTTATTTCAAAACATCATTGATTAAAAATATTATTTCATTGCAATTTTTTTAACTGTTTATCTATATCAAATGAAGGTTTAAAAAAGGAAGGTTGATAATTTTTACGGGAAAGCGATTTCCTAATAATTTGAAAGCATTAATTTTTTAAGAAACATCTTTTTATATTCAGAAAAATGTATAAGTTTAATATTGTAAATGTAATTAATATATTTAATATATGTAATAAATATAAATGTATATGTCTGTGGTTTTCATTGTAGAATTATTACTGATTTCGTGACATAACCATGATAGTAACTACAGTAGAATATTCGATTTAGGAGGTTAGTATAATATATTTACTTATTTCTCTCAAACTTCATGTTCAATTCCAAACAGAGAGATTGCATAGTTTTATTTTCATCATTTTATTAACAATAAAATCACGTAACTTACATAGCAACAACTGGAATAAAATATAAAATCAGACGATAATATAGCATATAGCAATCGATTGTAGAAAAATAAATCAAAACACGAATTATTGTTGCCACTGTCCCAAAAGAATTAATTAATTACTCCGTCTTTAACTATCTGAATATTCTCATCGGATATCCCTTAAGACGAGAAATATTTTTCTCTTTAAATATTAAATTCTACTGGTTATTAATACTATTTGGACCCCAAAGACACTGGGAAAAATAATAAAAAAATTACCGCTCCCACCCTGGAACGTAGACGGTACTCGCACGATAGTGCGGGTTGGGCATTTTTTGTAAAATTATCACCTGTGAAATTTTACGAGTTATATATTTTTTGGCTCTAAGTTGATAGATTGATTGATTGATTGAATATTAACGTCGCACTGTTTAGCTACACGAGGGCTTTTGGCGACGGACCACGTAATTTTGAACCATGGTCAAGTGACGTAGACGACACCTGAGCTGACACCCCTCTCCCTAACCACCACCACACCAACGGGAGGACGTTTCAGCTCTCGACAGATTTAACGTGCATCGCTTCCCTACACGGCGGGTCTTTAGTGGTACTGGGCTCGAACTCGTGACAAGGCAAGCCACGATCCGATACCTATACCACTCGGCTACCGCGGCCACTCTAAGTTGATAGAAGAAACAACTTAATTCAACTAAAATTGTTAAAAATAAGGAAATTATTGATGTATAATTAATTCTTTTGTTGACTTTTATTATTTATTTACTATGAAAATCTTTACAACATCATTTCATTTCATAAGTATAAATAAACAATGCATTTTTCACAACATGTTTTCGAACTGCTTTTGCAGCTTTCAAATCTGCACTTGTGCGAGGCCTGGAAATCTCATCAACACATCGAAAATTGCTATACATGTCATACCTTTTATCCTGGCATGGCCTTTTTGCAGGCGGACTATAGCACTTCGATCATTTTGCAGGAGCAGTTAAAATATTTTTGTTATTATGTGTAGATGCTGCTAACGCGCGCGCGCTTCAGCGATCTCTAATTATTTTAAGAGAATCCGTTTTGAATTTTTGGAGGAATTTTATTTATATTACATCTTGTTTGTACTGAAACCAAGAATTTTCTCCAGCTATAACAATGAAATTAATGTTTTCAAGAGACTTTGATGGTAAAGTATGACCCAAAGTTGTCTTTATATAACAAATATTTTCCATGTTTTTTCATCGTTCTTATCTGAACTTGATTCTGTTTCCAGTGTACGTTGTTCATATGCTTTACCTGCAGCATAGTCATCATCCGAAAGATGACTAAGTTCAGAATCTGAACTATTCATCAATTTCAAAATTTCTTCTGTGTGAGGATTCGTTTCTTTTTAGACACCTAAGAAACTTTTTGGTTAAAATTTAGCACAGTATTCCATAGAAAATAATAAGAAGTAACAGAAAAGTTTATTATTTAAAAAAATAAAAAGATACCTTACCAACTCCCACGGACACCCCATTTTTTGAGGGTGGGTGGGTGGGAGAAGCGATATGGATGCAGGTATCTGTGAGAGAATAAAAATGCCATACCACTCAACAAATGTAGGAAAAAGAAAATTAATTGCAAAAAAGAGCGAGAGAAAGAAAAAAGGAACTCATCCATGGCAACCCCCAAGAAAATTTGGTATTAATTATATAACTATATATATTTCCTTTTTATTTAGGCTTTCATCAAAATTATTGAAACATAAAAGAAAACTCACAGGGCAAGTACTTACATTTGCAGCTGCAGTGACTCAAGTAACGCCCAATCCGCACGATTGTGCGGGTAATGAAATCCTGAGTTCTACAAGCAACATTAATAGAGTATAATTAATATTTTTACGATTTTACAATTATTTAAACATTAAGACAAAAGTTAGTATCTAAGCAATTATAGAAATACACTGAAGTGCCAATCAATTAGGGATACCCATATAACGAAATGGGTCCCCTAGGGCCCTTTGAAAACGGCGCCACGACGATGCAAGTTTCCCACAATTTTTAAACGTTCCAGGGGAATACCAATTATTAAAGCTGTCCAAAATTTCGTGGTTTCGTTGGTCTAAAACGAAAGTGCGTATTTATCAAATGTTATATAAATATTTCTTAAATTTAAAAAAATTTTGAAAGGGGAAAGATGGATTCTTTGAATATTATAACTACGCATTCTAGAATACGTCTTAGTGCATCTTGAATGTTTCGCAAATTTCTAAGCTATTTAAATTGGTTTGAAATAAGATTTGATCTTGTAACTTCTTCTTTGGTTGTAACGTGTCTAAAAAATTTCGTTCTAATTTTTTAAAAATAATTTCATGAATTTTGATCGATGCTGATAGCAGACTTTTCATAAGTATGATTGATCAATCAATTAACAAATAGATAATTGTGAACTTATTTTGTAAAGTTGGTTACTTTTCAGCTGTGTGTGAAGTATTTTTACATTCAAAAACAAATAACATCTTACAAACTTTCTTTTTTGAAAATTTTTTAATATACTGTGCGTTAAGGAATAATACCGCTAATAAATTTGGTGATTCCAGAAGAAAAAGACGTAATATGTAACTTTGAGTGTGAAATGGTTCATATCGTGAAATAGTGTTTATACTATTTACAACTTCTATTATATTTGAAAATATAGCTTGAATTTTATTAAAATCTTTTCATTTTTCTAAAACGTGCATAATGTGTCAAGAAATTATAAAATACCATTAGATATAAGATACAGTACATCATATCAGAAAATTATAAAACGTATAATTTAATATTTTGGAAAGCATTTATATGAAAAGCAAACATGCAGTTTTACTGGGATATTCTAGATTTATTTGAACATGTTACAGTATAAAGAGTTAACGAGTGCAAAATAAAAAAAAAAAATGTTATTCTATAACAGGGCTGGCAAAATCTAACAGAGAAATTGGATTAATAACGTATTCTAAAATTAGAATGCCATAATTAAAAAGAATGATTTATGATACAGGTCAATAATACATGTACAAATTGTAATTTTTTAAATGAGACAATAAAGAAACCACATTCTCAGTCTGTTTATTAGTGGTATAATATATATTTATACTATATATTCCTAATAACACAAGCTTCCTTCTATATACAGCTAGAAACCTTCAAAATTCATAGGAGGAATGATAATATAGAACATAAAAGACCCATGAACACATTTAAATCGATTAAATTACAAAACCATTGAACGAAACATACTGATGGAATTCTGTATGTTTTAAAAGAAAAAAAAGTGAGTTAAACACTAAGAATTCATGATATTAGCGTGTTATATCGTCGACTAATTTCGTTAAATCAAAAGACATCGCCAAATGCCGCAATATACAACCAATAATGGACACCATAGCCGTACCCGTTTGAACACAACAATAAGGTTGAAAGCATTTGGGGACATTTTTATTAATGTGTCTTTTTGTTTGGGAAATTTAAATTGAAAAATACATAAGACCCAAGGGGGTGAAATACAATTGTTGTTGAGCAGCATATCGGAAAAGTACTAAAAATGAATTTTAAAAAATATATTTTCTCAGCGAATTCTTACGGGGACTCAAAAAAAAAACATATTAAAAATTAAAAAAAAAAACATATTAGTAAACTGGGGTTTTCGCGCACCGGTGTATAAGGGGACCCTACTTTTCAAGATGCATTTTTTTTAAAATTTTGGTATATTCGCTTATAACGGCACCCCCTTTTTTTTCGAAGAAATCTGAAAAATTGTATACATTGCTCATGTTTTTAATATTTTTTCGAGGTATTATACTAAACTTTTTAAAAAAAAGTATACTAAATACATCTCTTTTTTTTTTCATAAGGCAAGTCATTTCTTTTAAATAAAAGTATTTAATCCAATAAAGGATTTTTTTTGTTCATCTCTTTGTTATTCTTAAAGTATTTTTCTATCCCGGCTTAACCGCCCCTTAAATTTTATCTTATTTCTTGCGTTAAAAGTGTGCGTTATACGCCAGTTTTTACGGTAATTGGGATCACAAAATAATAATAATTAACTCTTTTTAAAAAACAAAAAAATTTTCCCCTGATCCGCGATCAAAAAAGGTAAATATATTTTTTTTTTTTTGGAGTCGTTAAGGATTATGTGAGGCTCGTTCGACAAGTGACAGAAAACCGAATATGTAAGGGCACAAATTTTTAAAAAAATAAAGAAGGTTTATGCTCTTAAGGAAGACACATTTCTATTCTCCTTTTTCTCTGTGAAGCAGACTCATTTCATTGAGCGATTTATGCTCTCTAAATACGTCAGTGAAAATATACGTCTTCGTTCAAAGTACTCACATTGACGTGGTGTAAATTTGATGAGTAAGTGCCAGTTCAGCTGTCGGTCATCTGACAGCTTATTGGTTGTGTTTAGCTGACCTTTAAAATGGGTGGAAAAGATAAATAGAAAAACTAATGAACCACATTCTATTCAAAAAGGTCGCAAAGATGATCTTGTAACTGATAATCATACAATGAGTAAACTAATTGACTGTAAAAAATGAGCTTTTATAAAATCATATAAATTAAACTTTAAATAAAGTTTAATTTAATTAGAGCGTAAAATACCCTCTGAGGTGTCCTTAAATAGAATGACTTTTTGCATGAATTAAAACATTTCAGTAGTTTTTCTGTTAAGGGGAACGGTTAATAACCATAAATGGTAACATGAAATAATTGGCCAATATAGTATATTCACCAGACTTATTCCCCATTGCTGCAGTTTAATAGCTATACGTTACCTACATTAGACATTTCGACCCAGAAGTAAGATTAGTAGTTCATTGACAGAAAACTACCAATAAATTTATTTGTCAATTTCTTTCTGTACTATAATAACAAAAGCGGGGGTCTCTTCAGTGTCACCAAAACTTGACTTTCTGCGACTCGATAGAAATAATGCCAGATACAAGTAAGCAATCATAGTCACATGACTATGCTAATTTGTCTGTTTAATTATTTGATGTATTTCTTTGACTTTTTTGCAAATGTTTAATTGATAACCTTTTTAAGTTTAGTATATTTTCGATTTAAATGTGGAGGCATACCTTAGATTTTTTTTATAGAAATAATTTTTTAAGATAAATATGTCAAAGCAGTTTTTTAGAAATTGCGTATGTGGTTTTATTTCATTACAGTCACCGAGAAAGGCACGTGTAAACTATTCAAATATTTGTTTTCCAAGAACCGACAGTAAATTTATCAAAACACAGAGAAGTGAGATTGTTACACACTCGCACTCAAACACATATAGATATGTAATATAGATATACATCCCAATAAGGGACGCCAACCAGACCAGACACATTATTCCTTAAATAGAGAGGGGGGTGCCCTTTTTTTTAAAAGGGATATATGAGAGCCGGGTATTTTGGAATACCATTTAAAATACTTTTTAAAAATATAACTTTATATCCAGGTTTTTGGAAAAAAATCTCCAAAACCACAAAGGGGGTATACTATAAACGATTGTTAGGAATTCCCAAAAAACAAAAAAACTAATATTTTTTTGTTTAAAAAAAAATTTTTTTTTTAAAAAAAAATTTTTGGAGGAATGGTAGTATTATGGAAAAGGTTGTTTAATACATTGGAAAACTAATTAAGACTTCATAAAACGTGGGTATATTAAATTGGAAAAAAAATTTTACCCTACCAAGAAAAAATTCGGATCGTAACAAATTTTGGTATTAAGGTACATATGGGGGAGATAGTAAAATTAGAAAGCAGCGTGATTTCGCATTACGAAACCCGGGAGAGGGCTTTTGTCGTTCTCCGGGGAGTATAAAACAGGTAAACGGCTTGTTTGAGGTGCTGAATCGTTTAAAAAGGAAGGGGCCGAGGTTACATGCCATTACACCGTTTTCGAAGACAATGGAGCAGCTGGCTGTCGCAGTTTGAGAGGAAAATTTTGGCGTGAGGGAAAGGGAGGGGTCACCCAGGCGAGTAACCCGTCAATTAGGCCGCCTGATTGTGTTGTGGGGGAGGTGCGGGGCCCCCGGGACCCGGGAGAGATGTCATTTCACGAAGACCAAGCTCAGACGCCCTCGAAAATTCAGTCGTCAAAGACCACCACATCGTAAGAAATGCCCCCCGTACAGCCAACTGCCCTCGGCCGCCCTCCAGGCACGTGGGAGCCCCTTTTTCACTGGGGGCCACTGGGGTTCTTCTCAAACCCCGAAGGCACCTGGTTAAAGGTTTTGGGGGATCGCGGCGCCCATTACGTGCACCTTCCCCTTTGGACGCCCACCCATGGATCCCTTGGGTTTTGGGAGGGTGCCACCACGAGCAAAACCTGATTAAAAGGAAAAAAAAACCAACCCTGTCTTTAGCGACGAATCCAGATTCAATCTAAGCAGTGATGACAACGTTCGTGGGGGAGACGCCTCACCTTGCTTTGTTTAAAAGCGATACACCGCTCTCACAGCCTGTGGGTGGTATGGGGTGCCATTGCCTTTTAATAGCGTTCACCCCAGTATTGATCCATGGGCACCATGACAGCCCAGGGAAGGGCCATGAATCCCGAACCACATTTTTGCCACCATGCAACGGTTCCCCCGGAGCCATTTTTCAACAAGACAATGCTCGCCCTCACACGGGGGGCCAAAACTGTCTACGCAAGTTTTTATTTCTTCCGGGGGGTTTTCCCGATCCCCAGATTTCCCCACCACCCTATCTGGGATCATTTGGGACGGCAATTTGGGGATCCTACGAGTTTGAATGATTTTAGAGGCAAGGTTACAGAAATATGGAGCGAAATGCCCAAGACATACGAACTTGTATGCTTCAATGCTCGATCGTACGCACGTGATTGCGCTAGGGTTTTAACAGGGGATTAAATTCCCTTTTTTTTTGGGCCTTTTTCATTGAAATAAATGAAAACCCTTTTTTTTTGGGTTTTTCTAATCATTTACTTATATCAAAAAATAATTACGTATGTAAAATTTCGTTTTATTTTGACGACTCCTTGGTGAGGCTAATTTTTTTGTCCATGAGTGTATTTTGAACTATAAAAGCCATACTTGTAAGAATACATGAAAGTCATTTCTGTTTTAAATTTAAGGTCACAGTCGAGTACAGTCAAGGTGAGCTCACAGAAAACAGTTGAAGCATTGAATCCAAATTTTCCCTCATTGATTTTCAGAAAATTTTCCGTTACCAAATTTTCCAACACAGTGTTCCTTTTTTTTTGATTCCCCCTTGAGGGGAAAAGTCTGTAAAAATGGAAATCAGAATTAAAGGGGTTGGCGGAACACCCCAGTACCAAATACCTCCGCCATTTTGAAAATAAACCCGTTAAACTTTTTTTTAATGAACCTTTTAAGGACAAAATTTGATTAAAAACGACCACAGTATTACAAACTATAATTCTTTCAGTATACATTATGTGACTTAATTTTAACGTTCAAGTCACATGTGTACTAGTAAGTTAAAATGTTTTAAAATTTACTTGCAGAAAACACTTTTGTAGCGAGTGGTATAGCAACAACCAGTGGTCAACTCTCACTGCAATACATTACGAGAGTCATTCTTTAGTACGTCAAGGTTTTCTTCGCTTTAGCGTAAATAACTTAAAACTGGATTATATTTCAATCTAAACTACATATTAAAAAAAAAACTAGTGTGATTAGAAACTTTAACTAAATGCTTTATAAATAAGTATCATAATTGCAAGTACATTTGTTTGAATTTGAAGTTAATATATTATGAAAAATTAGTTAAAGTTTAATTATTGAAAAATATATAAAATTTGGGAACAAAAGAGTTTGGGTCGAAAAAAATTTTATTAAATAATGCTTTTGCGACTTTTGGAAAGCCTGTGACTAAAGATTTTTCCCCACATGGACGTTAAAACTACCAATTATCTTAAGTCCTTCAGTGTCACCAATAGTATCATGAATTTTTTTTTTAAATTTAAGTATTTAAAAGTTATATTTTAGCATTTCATATATAATGTTTCTATTCAAGAAAATGATACGAGATGAAATTTTAAGCGTATTATTCAAACAATTTTTAAAGTTTAAATTATTTTAAGAAAGTATGGAAAATTTTAAAATTCTATTATTTCTGTAATTATTAGTTTTTTGACCTGAAATTTTTTGGTAACATTCTTAAGGATGTTTTAAACAACTTCGAGCGATTTTACAATACATTCAGTAGTTTTGAAAGAAAAGGTAAATAAAATGTTGATATGCATGTTAAAAAAAAAAAAAAATTCAATGAAAAAGCCAATATTTCCTACAATTAAATTAAAAAATATATATATTGAGTTAACAGCAAAAAGGATCCTTAATTTTGTTACATGCATTATATATAACACACAGGGAAAAAATGGAAGTGATTTGAAAAATAATTGTTGACGGAGAAACACTTTGAATGCACTAATATATCGAAAAAAACCAACTGAGAAAAACCGCTTAGTTTTTTTAACTTAAAATAAGCTTAAATAAACTTAAAATACCCCTTTAAGACATTAGCTATGTATTTTTCTTTAAAATAATTGCACTTTAATATTATTTCAACCCATACTTTCTTATAAATGTTCAATTTTTAGAGAGTATTAATTGCACAAGAAAATTCAAGGAAATTGTTAAAAAATTTTTTGTTCTGTCATGAAAGAAATTTTATTTGTTTTATTCACATAATATTGAAATATCCTATTTTTATGAAAGCCAAATGATGAAATTATTAATCTAAAATGTCTTAAATCAAAAATTTTACATCCACACATTTCACGAAGAAAAAAAATTACATTATTGTAATGCCTCAGAAATAGAAATCTTTTTTTATATAACATCCTCCTTTTTTACAGCTATTACTTTGCTTTTTAAAACAGATTTTTTTTAAGCAAAAAGCTGTTTTTAACTTTTTTTTTAATCTAAAAATAGGGTGTGGTTAAATTGCCTAATTTGTTATTTTACAGTTTTCTACTGAAGTTCCTTCCTACTTATAATTTTCCGAAATACAAAAGTGATAAAAAAAATGCAAATAACATGACTAAATAAAAATTTTAAAAAACTATATTTTGGTCGTTTTTAGGGTACCGAGTTTTCTTAATTGGAAGTTATATTTTAACGTCTATGTATAGTTTTTTATGTCTCTTTTGACTATGATTTGAAGTCCTGTAGTTCAAGACAGTGAAACTGCTCTTATGCCTTTTCTTACAGTAATACTTCCTTACAAGAATATTTCTTGCTCTTACAGAGCAAAACCAATTGAACAGTACTGAATCAATTTCACATGATTTAGTTTTTCTAAATTTTACAACCTTAATACGTTCATTTGATTTAGTAGTCTATTATATTATAATTTCTGTATTTTTGTTAGTAATTTATTGTATTTTTATTCTTTAACACATGACTTACTTGGTTTTTACGTATGCTAAATTAATACCCTAAAAATCTCACTAAACTTTTCATTTTTCGTTACATTAATATCCGTACATCAACTTTTTGATTTAATGTTAATCTTTTTTCATATGAAGCCCTGTTAGATAACGAATGTAAAAATAGAATGCTAGTACACTCCTAGTAAAAAATAAGAATGATAGAATTGTTTTCTTTATTTACATTATTGGTTGATGGTCCAGTCATTTAACCATCTTTTTTCCTCATTAGTCCCTGCCTTATACAGTCTTTCGATTTCCTAAAAATACAGGTATCAATTTACATTTGAAAGAAATTTATTTCAAACCTACGGTATTGCCAAGTGGTAAGCGCAATAATCTCTACTCAAATTTCAGTTTTTAAAAATCACAGTTTATATTTTTAATGTAAATTCAAGGAAAAAAGCGCACCACCACGAAGTGCAATCGCTTCATCATATGAGTTTCTTTTTTGTCCTTATGTCAAGGCACAGAAGCAGAGCTACTAAATCCTAGTATTTTACCCCCCTTTCAATCTCGTTTTCTTTGCAATAGATTGATTTATAATGCCAAAAATACATTTCATTTAAAAAAGAGATATAGAGAAAAAATTTGAAAATAGTATCTTCCACTGAGCACAAACTTGCCTTTCAAACATATAAAGATTATAAAGAGTATTTCTATTTTTATTAATTTCTATTCCTCTTTCTTATGTTTGAAGCTTTTTTCAGTATACCTTAATAAGATATAAATACATTGAAGTCCTTATTCAAAGAAATGAGAACCAAGAGAATTATCCCTTATTAACCTTATTCAGCCATTAATCATATATTAAATTGCTATAAACCTAATTTAAAGTCCATCTACAAATAGAAATATATAAGAACAGTATAAGTCAAAGTTAAATGGCCACAGTAGTATAATAGAAAACTTTTAGTTCTTAGGAACTAAAATTGTAGCATTAAACATACTTTTAGGCCATCAAACCTTTCGTTTTATTTGTAAAAATTTGTGTTTCAATTTCTGGTTGCTTATCCATTGCAGAATAAATGAAGTTTTAATAAATGATATTAGACTTTTTAGTTTGGCAATATGTTTTACAAAATTAGTTTAACTTCTCAATGCCAAAGGTTGCAGATCGGCCTCATACAATACAGTAGTTTTGTGACAGCATTTGTGTAGACCAGTGATTATTCGAGCTACACAAAGCCGTATTCTTTCCAATTTATTAAGATTTGCTTGAGACCACTTAATATATTTGAAAGCCATACTCCAAAACAGGCCGAACAAATGCTATGTAAGTCATTCTAAGAGTTCTAGAGTTCACACCCATATCCCTGCCAGAAATAAAGAGCGTAAACCAGCTTTTTTCAAACTGTGGGGCGAGCCCCTCTAAAGTAGCATGATAATCCTACCAGGGGCGCGAGCATACCGAAAAGTCGAAAATAAAAGTTTATTTAAGAAAAAATATTAATTTACTAATAGGAAGCAAAAGAAAATACATTCTGACATAATAAATAAAATAAATATCTACACTGATATAATACACTGAAAAATACACCTGTCCCACTGAATTAGGGTTACCTACCTAGTAACGAGGTGCGCATCCTCTGGCTTTGATAACGGCTGCCACACGCCGAAGCATAGATTCAACAAGTTTCTGGAAATGTTCCACGGGAATGGCTTACCAAATATTGGCTAAAGCTGTCCGTAATTAATTAAGGTTCGTTGATACTGTGTGATGGCCTTCCACGCTGTGTTCCAAAACATCCCAAAGATGCTCAAAAGGATTTAGGTCTGGGCTTCTAGGTGGCCAAATTATTACAGGAAAGTCAGATGAATGCTCATCCAACCAGACAGTAGCCAACCAGGACTTGTTAGAGGTACAGTTGTGTTGCTGGAAACTCCATTACCGTGCGGATAACAGAACAGCATAAACGGATGAACAGTGCCACAAAAAACACCCCAGACCATGATTGAGCCACCACATCCTTGTACAGTTCCGACCTGACATGCAGGATCCATGGCTTCATGAGCCTGACGCCATATTTTCAGCCTCCCATCGGCGTTAAGTAGTCGGAATCGAGACTCATCACACCATGCTACTCGTTTTCAGTCCTCTCTACACTCCAGTCTCTGTGCTCTCTTGTCCAAGCAAGACTTGCAATCCGATGGTGAGCATTGAGCAACGATACTCTCGTTGGTCGATGGCTCCCGAAACCTATATGGTGAAGCGTGAGTTGCACAGTCCGTTTACCGACTGTACGACTGCCACCGTCATTCAACTGGGTGATAATCTGAGTTAATGTTTGGCTTCGCTGGCTATATACCATGCTCCTGAGCCGTCTCTCTCCATCCACTGTCAAGGCTAATTGTTCTTTGCAGTTTGTGCGATCGATAATTTTTTTTGTCCACCATTCTTGTATTCTTGGTATACTCTTGACACTGTAGACCATGAAAAACCTAGCTTTCAGACGATTTCGGAAGTTGAATGGCTCATGCGTCGCGCACTTACGATTTGTCCATGATCGAAGGCGTCTAAATCAGGCAGATTACTCATATTGGCAATTCCAACAAGTAATTCAGAACAACCACACAGTACGCGCTATATATGCAGCTACCACAGCGCCCTCACTTGCGCATAAATGATGCACAGCGTTACACAATTTGCATAGCACTATCACTAATTAAATTGGCACTTAAATTGGGCCCAATACCCAGTACTGTCAATGTTTTTTCATAAAAATTATCAAAGCCGGTTAATGGACTAAGTTAATATAAGTTAGTTTAATCATGGGCTTATCAGATACAAAATTATATACAAAATTTAATACTTATCTTGATAATTTGTACGGTTTATAATAAGAGTCGAACTGTAGCTTTAACATCACAATACATTATTCTTGAATTCAATACATTGTTATTGAATGGAGAGGGGTGCGATTAAAATTATGATTGAAAATTGGGTCACAAACATTGAAAGCTTGATAAGCAGTGGACTACCAGGTGTATGTATAAGTATTTTCCGGTTTAACTGACAGATGGCGCTAGGGAAAAGTATGCAACGTATTAATTTGACACATACGTTGTGATCCCCCCCGGCCCCGGGGGTATCATCTTTCATCCACGCGCCCCTAGATTTGTAGGAATAAATGTTTGGGTATCAAATTCTTTTATCATAAATCTAATTTATTATTGTCTAAATATATATTGATCAATGCAACACAAATCTTACAAGAAGGATATAATCAGGAGTGATACAATGTAGTTTTAAGTTCTAAGTAAATAGCGCCTGAAATCCTAATCAATATCTTTATGAAAATGTATCCTAAGAATTTTTATCTGCCTTAGATTCCTTAACACACTAATGTCCGTTCTATAATTACATTTCTATAATTAATATCTTAACAATATCTCACTGCGATTAGCCTCTCAGCTTTCTGTCTCCTTCTTCTATTCTATACTTCTACTATTCTACTTATATTATACTTCCATTCTACTACTATCCGACTTCTATTCTATTAACACGCGAATGTTAAAGCTCCAATATATATCTATTAACTAATCTACATATCGAGGTTTCTTCTTGAGAGGATTGGATTGAAATAATGCCATTCTGGCCCCAAAGATTCCTAAAGAGGATTAGTAAGAAAATCTGATAAAGCCTCATCACAACGTCATTGTGTTCATCTGAGATTAAACAACAAACACACACACAAGTTAGGGCCCCCAAAAACCCCCCGTCTTTTGCTTTTTTCGTTCGGGGATCATGTCCCCAATTTCGTGCCTGAAAAAGAACATTTGCGGCACGCATTGCTTTTCTTATTTAATCGAAAGAAAAAAGCTATTGAAAGTCATCGTTTGCTGGTAGAAACATGGTAAACACACTCCATCGATTAGAACATGTGAGACATGGTTTTGATAATTTAAAAAGTTGGGGTTTTAATGTAAAGACAAAACCTTTTGGGGACAAAAAATGGGAAAACTAGAAATTTCAGGATTTATTGGATGATGACCCAACTCAAACTCAACAAACAATTTTCAAAATCATTAAATGTGTCTGAAACAATCAGCAGACGTTTACGAGCAACGGGGAAAATCAATAAATTTGGGGAAAAATTTAAAATTTTAACGGAAAAGTCAAATGGTCTAAAATCACTTGTGAAATGCTGCTTCCACGCCATGAAAGAAAATCATTTTTGTATTGAATTGTGACGGGTGACGAAAAATGAATTTATTTTGAAAATCTGAAGTAGGAAAACTGTGGCTTTCATCTGGCGAAGCCGGTTCTTCAACACCAAGGCCAAATCACTTCGGCAAGAAGACCATGCTTTGTGTCTGGTAGGACTAGAGCTGTATTGTGTATTATGAACTCTTAAAGACCGGCGAGACCACGCTTTGATAGAAAAACGACCGGAATGTTTAAGAAGGCATGACAAAGTGATTTTGTTACACGATAATGCGCCGTCTCACACAGCAAAACCAGTGAAAGACACCTTGAAATTGCTTGAATTGGGACATCCTTCCGCATCCATTTTACTCCCCAGACCTGGCGCTATCGGACTATTACCTCTGCGCATCAATGGTGCAGAGCAGCATTTCAACAATTTTGAAGAAGTTGGAAAATATCTCGATGAATGGTTTGCCGCAAAAGACAAGAAGCTTTTCTGACATGGTATTCATAAATTACCTGAAAGATGGGCGAAATGTGTAGAATCCGAAGGCCACACAATACTTTTAATTAAAAAAAAATTAATTTCCCGTTCCCTTTTTCCCCCCCCAAAAAACCCCGGGAAAAAATTATACATACACCTTTGGGAAAATAATTATAAAGTATACGTTTTGTGCAGCAAGGGGGAAAGGAAAGGGTCTGGTAACCGGGCGTGATCATGACTCTCGTTTCTCGTTTTCCACAATTAATATTTTAATACAATTTTATAAAAATTAATATTTTGCTTTTCTTCAAAAACTAAGAACTATGGGATACATTTTTATTTCTGTGACTCGGCTATAAATAAACCAGATCAATCTCGAATTAACACGAAATATGACAAGATAAAACCAAATTTCTATGTAAATTTTATGTATTTCTTAATTTTACTTAAATTTTTTAGTAGAATTTTAACATTATGATACATATACTTTTACTTCCAAATTAAGTGTGTAATTATAAATCACAACAAAATAAGCACGTCATCGTCATAAAAAATGACATCACTCGCAAAATTTGAGTTTGAATCTCATTTGTATCTGGAACCGAATAACAAACGGAGGAGCACAAATGTGTACACCTCAAAAGTTACCTTTTAGTAGAATACTACAACTGTTTAAAGTGTGATAATTATATGATCTATAAACTCTTGGAAATCATCTACATCAAATAAACAAGTAATATAAAAAAAATTTTTAAGTCAATTTCTACTTAGATCAACAAAGAAAAATTTAATTTTAGCTACTTTTTATTAAATAGTTACAATTAATATAAATATGTATATACATATGACAAAATCACAACATTAAGGGGTAATTAATTTTTATTAATTATCATTAAAGTGTCGTATTGTCATCCAAATAATCGTGTATATAAAATTTCAGTTCAACTGAATGCTTTATATGTGAGAAAAAAACCTTTTCAAAAGTTTTGACACAAATCACCAAAAAGGTCACTAAGTTGCCAAAAATGATGCCAACGTGGCTGTATTTGTAATTCTTTAAATAATTAGATTTAATCAATTAATTTTTATTAATTATTATTAAGTTATTGTATTGTCATCCAAAATAATCATGTATATAAAATTTCAGATCAAATGAGCGCTTTAAAATGTATTTTATTAACGATTGAAAATTCCACCAAGATAAATAAATAAATAGAGATTGTGAGCTAATAGTAAAAAAGAGAAGAGAATTGAAAAATAATATGATGGTTAAAAATTTTAATTATATATTTAAAAAAAAAAAAGTTCACTTCTTCAGCTTCTTGTCGAGTAGGTCATTACTACTGTGTGCGTTGAAAATCACCAGCGGAAAAAATGCAAAAATCACCGTTTGGTGGTAAAATTGAAAACTATGAACATGAACGAAAGACTATCTACGACCTACCTTGAAGTTAAAACCTTCAAGGTACACATATGTGTACCTTGGGTCTAAAGAGGATAATACCTAAGTTCTTTATTCTAGAATTTTTATATTTACATTAATCAAAATTTATTTTGACAGTTCTTGAAAACAAAAGTCGTTTCAATACTTTTACTTTTTATTTACCTTAAAGCTCATCGTAAAACAAGGAATATATTTTTGTCACTTCTGTTAGGGTTTTAAGTGTATCTCTTGGACTTTTACTGTTTTAAAATAATTTATTCTCAGTAAGCTTCGATAATGAAAAATAATTTATAATGCAGAATTAACTATTTTAAATAACTATTTTAAACCAGTTAAATAAAATGTTTAACTAAACGCAAGTATTTTTTTTCTCTAATAATTATAAAGGAAAAACAGAAAATGAAGCAAGTTTTTAGTAGGCATAGTAATTTTTTTTAAGTAATTCAAGACGGCAGAAGAGCCGCAATCTTCTACGCAAATAGCCGCGTTTTGCCGACCTCTAGATTAATCTAATATAAATTTATCGATTTGTAATTATGTTGATATATTATAGACTCTAATGAAAAAAATTTATTAAAAGCAAATAGTGCAATGACGTAAGAAAAGAATATCAAACGATAAAGGTCATTTATGATTACTCAGTGCAGTACTAATAGCAGTAGCAAAAAGAAAATATTTGAAAGACAGAATGACGTCGTACATAAAGATTTTATACCTTAATAAAAACATAAAAGAATGTTCTCTCTTCTATTTTTTTTTTGAAGAAAAAAAAAGAATACATGTAATTTTATATTCGAGTTTTCAGACAGATTTTCTGTTAATAATATTTAATAAACAGAAAACATATGCACTTAATATTCTTTTTCAACTCTCCTACACTATTATCCCTCACTCTCTATATATTTATTTATCTTGGGGGAATTTTCAATCGCGTTAACAAAATACATTTTAAAGCGCTCAATTCAGCTGAAATATAATTTACATGATTATTTTGGATGACAATACAATAATTTAACTATAATTCATAAAAATTAATTGATTAAAACTAATTATTTAAAGAAATACAAATACAGTCACGTTGGCGACTTAGCGACCCTTTTGGCAACTTGTGTCAAAACTTCAAAAGGTTTTTTTCTCACGTTTTGAAGCATTCAGTTGAACTGAAATTTTATATACACGATTGTTTTGGATGACAATACGATACTTTAATGATAATTAATAAAAATTAATTACCACTTAATGTTTTGATTCCGTGATATGTATATACATATTTATATTAATTGTAACTATTTAATAAAAAGTAGCTAAAATAAAAATTTTCTTTGTTGATCTAAATAGGAATTGACTTCAAAATTTTTTATTTACATTACTTGTTTCAATATTAGTCACGTTTTCAGTTTCTCAGTTCGGGCGCACTTTGTTCCCTCAGCCTGAGATTGAGACTTCTCTGAATTCTTTCAAAATTGTCTACTCTTTGTTTTGTCGGAATCGTCACAACACATATAAGAGAAAATTGTAGCAAAATTACTGAAATAATTAAACGATAATTCACTCCCATCCCCCTCAACAACTATACTAAGAAAAAAAAAGAAAACACGTGTGCGCGCATCAGTGATGTAGTAGAAATGTAAAGATCCTCACATGTGAAATTGGCACACTGAAACTATGGGTGATGGTGGTTTGTGTCTTAAGGTATCGGACTACGTTCGGAACCGTGATTTTAAAAAAAGCCCATAAATGGATAATTTTCATGATATTTAGTGTCACAGATTTGAATACATGTATAAAATTGTTTTAAGGACATTTTGAAAAACAAAATTATTTAAATACAATATTTAGGCAAAAAATTAACTTAGAATAACCTTTTTTCAAAAGGTTCCCCTTTTGTAAAAAATGCTTCTATTATAATAATATTTTGCTTGTATATAGCTCAGATATCTGTACAGAGGCTCAACTATGATTTTTGAAAAATTCACATTATTTTCAGAGTTATAACCCATTGAAATAATTATCTTAAAATTTCTCCTCTCTGTTGTCGTATAAAACATGGTTAAACCCACTTCTAAGTTATATATTTCAAAAATTCTAGTTGAGCCTCTGTACAGAGGTCTAAACTATATAGAGGCAAAATATTATTATAATAGAAGCATTTTTCACAAAATGAGAATATTTTGAAAATGGGTCCTTCTATGTTCATTTTTTATCAAAATATTGTACTTAAATAATTTTTTTATTGTAATACTATTCTCTTAAAACAATTTTATGTACATTTTCTAATCTAAGTGACACTAAATATCATAAATATTATCTATTTATACGCTTTGCAAAATCACGGTTCCGAACGTAGTCGGATACCTTAAAGATAGATTTTCGAAACTTGAATCTCAGTTTCTTAAAAATTTAATTTTAAAGTGATTCTTCCTCACTTTGGCTATGTGACGTCATATGACGTTGTGTCTATCTTTGAAGTAGACGAATGAAGTTTTATTAGAGATCGTTAGTTCACATGACGTAGAGTCATATGACGCCGCGTCTATCTCTGAATGAGACAAATTATTCTTCATGTAGTTTTTAGAGATCGTAACATATTATCATAATCATGATATTTAAATTTCGCTACATTTATACATTATTTTTTTCTCTGAGACAAAATTGTAATAATTTTTGGAATAAATCTTTAAAAAGTTCTCTTTCAACCTCCAAATATTAGTTTTAACAAGACGATTATTGTTTATAGTTTTGTTTATGCACTCCAGATGTACTTAGAAAATTAATCATATTATATTTTGTTCTTCTCAGAAGTTAAATTTTGTACAATTTTTAGATAGTGTTTAGCTTAAATTAATGCTAATGCTGTAATTTATTGTTATGACTATGCCTTCGAGTAGTAGATCATAGTTTGATCAAAGTTAAACCTATTTTATTTGTTTCGGAAAGTTTTTTTTACTTCAATTAATGTTATTGTTGCAATTCCTTTTTCAGTTTATTTTTAAACTGAAAAAATCAGGGCTTGAATTATTCATTTAAGACAGTTTTTAACTGTAATTAATTTTTTTTTAAATTTCTTTTTCAGTTAAAGATTTTTTAAGATGTATTATTTTGTATGTATTGTTCAGGTCCTATTTTTAGCTAACGCTTTCATTTGTCACGTGAATTACTGTCCTCATATTATATATATAAATAGTAGCTCAAAAAGAAAAAAGAAATAAAAAGTCGATCTGTTGGTGACATTTTCTTCTTCGTGATTAAGAATGTAGACTAAACTAGAATTTTACCTGGAAATGTTTATGGTACTATATTAAACCTATAGCTTTGTTTGTCGGTTTTAGATAGATTTTTAACTGAAGATAAAGTTGTAATTTCTTTTCAGCATAAGGTTGTTTTGTATTTTGTGATTAACGGAAGTTATTTTATGAACTATTCTATTCCATAATAATGTTTTTTCTAGTAGCGCATGTTGATTGTTTAAATGACTAAACTGTTTGTTTAGTTTATCTAAATTAGTAAAGGGAAGAGTTCAAGCAGGAGCGGCATAGCGTAAAGATGAGAAAGGTCAGACGTACGAAATTAAATGCACTAAAGCTTTGAGTGATAATAGTTTGTAGTTCAAAGCGAGTTTTCCAAAAATTGCTTTAGATTTTTTTAAAAAAAAATTCAATGTCTAAGTAATTTTGGTATATTTTTGCCTAGCTCGTAAGTGATACATGGTAGAATTACGATTCTTGCATTATATGAATAATCCAGATTTTTTTTAATAAATACCAACTTTATTTGAAGCTTATGAAATGAATGCCAAATTTTGACGAATTTTTAATAATGGTCCCGAAATGCATCAATTTCCGATTTATTTTCAAAGCGTAGTATTTAGAAACCTACCGAACCAAACGGCATGGAATTTATAAAGCGTGTGTATGTGGAATGAATATTTCACCTTTCTTCAAATAAAACAATGGAGGGGATAGAAATTGGTGTATTTTACGTAAATGTTTTATTTCGCAATTAATGAGCATGGTTTCAGATTTCATCTTTCTTAATAATGGATTAAAAGTCGAACCGACCATTTCGCATGGCTTTGGCATGTATTTCGTCACATGATAACATGATCTTTTTGGGGTGAGTTTTGTATTTGTTCCGAGGTTTGGGGGGAGGGAGTGGGGAGGCTCAAAATAACGAGGTCCGTTGCCAACAGCTCTCATTTTGTCACGTTGCTTCATAGTACGATGTAAATAAAAAAAAATCAAATCAATCGTGTATTCGGTTTATTAGCATATGTGTATGTTTCAAAAGTTTATAGGAATAAATTACAAACCAAAGCAAATATTTGAATTTTTGTAGGTTGCGCTGTGCGTAAAAAAAGGTAAGGGTATGGTTACCGAAAGAAGGCGAAGTAGTGGAAAGTATTTACGTTTAAACTGATGAAACAAAAAACTGTGTCAAAAACTTTATTCACCAAAATTAAATACTATGATTACGTTTTACATAAGTTAGATCAAAACATAAAGAATTAATGTTATTCCTTAGAGTAGAGAGAGTAGAGAGAATAGAAAAAATTCGATTAGAACCTCTTCATCAGTAGGTATTTCAACTTGGAAAGAAAAGAAAAACTCAGAACTAAAGATGATGGAGATGTGTACTAATATTCTCCTAGTAAAAAAATGACTTAGAACAGGAGTGGGCAAATAGTTTTTCCCAGAAAATGACTAGAATCAATGTTCTCTATATTTAGATCAACATATATTTGAGAGCAAAGCTTTTCTTGCATAAAGATCAATAAGAGTAAATTTAAATGCAAGTTGGCTTACATTAACTTGCAGTCAGAGAGGAGAATTTCAACAAGAAATCTCCCTCCCGATTTCAAAACAAATTGTAAAAAAGTGAGATATATAGGATTTATTTGTCTCACTAAACTGATTCTAAAATTAAATGTGCTTGCAGTTATAGATGATATGAAACAAGCACAATAAATAAATTGAATAAAACTATTTTATTTAAGGTATCCGACTACGTTCGGAACCGTGGTTTTGCAAAAGCGGGTAAATGGCTAATATTAATGATATTTAGTGTCACTTAGATTAGAAAATATATATAAAATTGTTTTAAGAATAGTATTACAGTAACACAAATTGTTTATGTACAATATTTTGACAAAAAATGAACATAGAATGACCCATTTTCAAAATATTCTCCTTTTGTGAAAAATACTTCTATTATAATAATATTTTGCCTGTATATAGCTCAGACCTCTCTACAGAGGCTCAACTAGAATTTTTGTGAAGTATATAACTTAGAAGTGGGTTTATTCATGTTTTACGACAACAGAGGGGAGAAATTTTAAGAAAATACGCCGATAATTATTTCAATGGGTTGTAACTCTGAAAATAATGTGAATGTTTCAAAATCATTGTTGAGCCTCTGTACAGAGGTCTGAGCTATATGCAGGCTAAATACTATTATAATAGAAGCATTTTTCACAAGAGAAGAACATTTTGAAAAAAGGTTATTCTAAGTTAATTTTTGTGCCGAAAAATTGTATTTAAATAATTTCTTTTGTCAAAATGTCCTTAAAACAATTTTATACATGTATTCCAATCTAAGTGACACTAAATATCTTGAAAATTATCCATTTATGCACTTTTTTAAAATCACGGTTCCGAACGTAGTCGGATACCTTAACTTATATTTACATTGATTTTTATGGTATAATTTTTACCTTTTCTGATATACAAAGTTAACTATTGAATGCAATCATTTAAAAAAGTTGTGGCTTTCCGGTATTCTTCGATTCCACGATGGTTCCTTACAGCCAAAACAACTATCCACTCCAGAATTAGATCAATAAACGATGCTAAAAAAGCTAACTTTTGATCCCGATCAGCTTAATTTTAAACCTGCAATAATGAATACTTTTCAATTTCTTATTGTGACTCGTGGAACCCCAGGGGTCCTTTGAACAAAGTTTGACCACTTCCTTAGATGAATCAGATGAAGAAAACTATATAAATGATAGTTTTCAACATGATATACACATTACTGAAATCCCAAAACATTTAAAAGAACTCGACTTATTTCTGTTAAAAAAGTAAAGGGATAAAAAAGCTACCGTAAAATCCGGCGTATAACGCGCACCTATACTTTCAAGCTGTATTTTTTAACTTTTAGGTATATTCGCCGTATAACGCCACCCCTTTTTACGAAAAATTTGAAATGTACGTGTGCAATTTTCTTATGTTTTGAAGTCATTATTTATTGGATGAATCATTCCAGACTCTCTTTTGAAAAAATTGTTTACTTCTAAAATTATGCAACCCTTAAGCGCAGGAAGGGAGGGGGGAGATCGAATCAGCGTCTCATGGCTCGATTTTTTTCCCACGCTTTTCTATAAACATTGATTAATTTTTCCCCTTTAGTGTGATGTACGAGGCGGACGATTAATTTTGAAATAAATTAGAACAAGCCTGAGACTTATTACGCTTGCTGTCTGTAGTATATTCAGATGCTTCAAACAGCGAGCAGTAAAGATGGGTCCTGGTAAACGAAGCAAAACACAGTGCCGGTTTCAAGATGTGATTCAATTTGCGAAAAGAAAATGGAAATCGTGCTGCAGCAAGGATGTTTGATATTGGCGAAAGCTCCATAAGGGAGTGGGGAAAAATGAAATGACAGTAATTAACATGCCAAAGAAGAAATGTGCTTTACGTAAAGGAGTAACGAAATGGCCTATTCTAGAAGAAGTGTTGCGAACTGGGTCCTAGAAAATCGCCTGAATGGATTAATTGTAACAAAAACAGTGTACATTTATTCGCCTTAAAATGGTCAAAAAAGAATGCCTTTTCATGTTATCCAACAATGAAAGTTCAAGATATGTTACTTTATTTAAATAAACAGTATTTCGATATATAAGTCTAAATTTTTTTTAATACTCATTTTTATACTCGGCGTATAACGCGCACCCCTAAATTTCGATCTTATTTTTGTGTTAAAGTGCGCGTTATACGCCGGATTTTACGGTATCTCATAAAAAATTAATGCAGAATAGAAAGGTTTGTAATCTAGCTAAGCCGAACTCTCAAAAATGAAAGTTCTGGATTGTGTAAGTTGGTACTTTATAAACATGATGTGAGGAATAATGTAAGGAAATATAATGACCAGTAGTTCAAGGATACAGGCAATGACCGGATGTTATTTTTAATGAAGTCTTTTCACCACCAGTCAATTTTGATATAACGTTTTGTTAGTATGTACTTTGAATTTTTTTAAGTCATGCTCAAATAGATGTAAAATGAGTTTATACGAAAGTCTCGATATTCCTGCGTATATCGTCTTTATCAAACCAATATCTGCTATGTATACGTTTTGGAGATTTTGACAAGTTGACTAAACCAAATCTTTCTTATAAAAATACGGCCATGTGACTACAAGCATTATGCGGGGAACTGTGATCGCTAAATAAGATGCTGGGTATATCAACCAAAATATTGTCAAATATAAATATCTCAAATTTATATACCTCGTAAATTTCAACCATGGTCAAGTGACGAGGACGACATCTGAGTTACTACTCCTCTCAGAACTCCTCTTAATTTCTAGTTGTGAGCTCTATGCAAAGAAAGCATTGGTAATATAATTATGTTTGTCTTAAACTTTATCATTAAAATCTTTATCCTTTGAAAATCCATGGTGTATCTATTTGAGAAAGTATACACGGAAATACAAACAAAATCTTTGGATATGTTGTCTGATCGAGGTAAATTCTCATTGAAAACATTCTATATAAGAAAGTTGAAGAGAACGATTTTTATATATATAATTTAAAGAATCATTATTGCAAAGGACGGGTATTTCAGCTAGTTGAATAATTAATTTTTTTTCTTCAAAGAATGTCTTTTTATGATGCACTAGCACAAGTTGCTGATTTTACACAAATCTCCCTTAATAATTCTTCAAAGCTTTTTTATCTTTTGAAAACAAACATCTAAAAGTAGAAAAATCTTGAATAGTATATTTAAGATGATATAGCATAAAATCCTTGTATATCTCTGTGACTATATTTTATGCTTATTATTGTGTATTTACAAAAGCTACTATAAGAAGTTATATTATAAATAATATTGGATAAGAGGTTTTATAATTTGATAAAAAAAATTCAGTATTCTAGACTAATATTTATGTCTAGTTTAAATAATGCATGACATTGCTCTATAAAATTTTTGGGGGAAAAAGGAAAATTTTTTGGGAGAGATTTGGGTGTAAAAAAATTTTTAGGGTGTTAAATTAAATTAACCCCCGAATGGAGTAAATTCGGAAAAATAGCTTAAAATTCTGTTACAAACCAATTAAGACTTTTGTTGGAAGACCCGCTTTCAATGCCGGCGGGGTGGAGTTTGAAACACCAGTAACTTTTTTTTTTTAAATTTTTTAATTTTTTTTTTAAATTAAAAAATTTATTTATAAAAAGGGTTTTTTAAATATTAAATGATATTTTATGTAAATTTTTCTATATTTTATAAAGTAAAAAAAATTTCAATTTTACAAATATTTTTATGTTCTATAAATATATTTTTATATAAATAAATAATATTTATAATAAAGTATATAATAAATATTAAATGATATTTTATATAAAATTTATTTACAAATAGTTTTATAATGTGAAATACAATATACATAAAAAAAATATTTATATAATATAAAATAATTTATAAAATATATTATTATTATTAAATTAATTATTTTATAATTATATAAAATATTTAATAAACCCTTTTTAAATAAATTTATTTAATTTTAATAAATGTATTTAAATAATTTTAATAAATGTATTTAAATAATTTTAATAAATGTATTTATATAATTTTAATAAATTTATTTAAATAATTTTAATAAATTTATTTAAATAATTTTAATGAGAATGTATAATAATATTAATAAATAATTAATTATTTTTAATTAATAATAATTAATTTAATCAATACTAATTTATTATTTCAATAAATAATAATTTTAAATAATTTTAATGAATAATTAATTTTAAACAACAATACTTTTAAATAATTTTAATTAATACTAATTTTAAATAATAATAACTTTAAATAATAATAATTTTAAATAATTTAAATAATAAATTCATTTAATTTTTTTTTACTTTATAAAATACAAAATAATTACATAAAATATCTTTTTAATATTTAATAAATTTTTCATAAAAAAAAATTTAAATTTTTAAAAAAGAAATTAAAGAAATTGAAAAAAATTTCTTTTCCTCCCCCCTTTTTAAGTCAGGGTCTTGCCAACTGAGCCATGCATCGCGGGAGGAAATAAAAAAAGGCAAATAATTTTGGGTTTTTTTCCCGTAGGGGAATTAAAAAACAACCCCAAAATACTACTATTACACCAAGTCGAAAATAATTTCCTTTCATTTCTTTTTATTTTATTAATATTTATAGCAGCTCTTTGCTTGTATAATCATGACAGCGAAATGTGAGAACACCTCAAAATTACTTAAATACATTGAAGAGGCAAACAAATTGGTACGCCTGCCTAATATCGTACAGGACTTCCAAGAGCATGCAGAAAGGCCGCGACATGACATGGCATGGAGAAGACTAATGTCTGAAAAGGTATCTAGGAATCGATTCACACTGTTAATCCTGAAGGATAATCCAATATTTAAAGGAGTGCGAGATGGTTAAGTACTCTTCCTACGATTTAGGTATTCACTTTTTGTCTCTCGTCATCTGTAATCTGAACAGCTAGCCTTACATTTTTCAAATATTAAATTTGGGGTGTATGTAGCCTATTCGGGCCCTTTGAGACATCTTTCAACATAACACAAAACATCTTTTTACTCGTCGTATCCTGATTTACCTCAACACAGAAGTGTTCGATCGTTGCCCTAACTAGCACGTTCTCCAGAACTCTAAGCCATTGAAAACATTTGGTTCATGGGTTACTAAGAGACTGAGATAATATCGCTACCAGTCTGACTACGATGGAATGGAACTACGATGGATGAAGCGTGGCATGAATGAGAAGCAGCAAGGAATAACTTGTGTGTATCTGTTATCCAACCCCAGTTCGACTTTATGCCTAACCGGGTTAGGCTATTATAGCTGTTACAGGAGGCAAATTTAATCATGTTTTCTTCCTATTATACTGTATATAGACAATAAGTAAAATTTTGATTTTTTGCTTTCCTTCCTGGTGTTACAATTTTCATGGATTCCAGCGAATTTTAAAGCAAAATTTAATAAAAATGCATTGAATTTCCTTCATTCTAAGAATAATAAAAACCTTAAAACCTGTTTGCTGTACTAATTATATGAAATTAATTAAGAAAGGCCCCGATAATAAGTTAATAACTACACTGACGGGAAAAAATCCCGACACCAAGGAAAAATTATTGTAGAGTAATGAAATTTGGGTAATCAAATTGTCTAGTTAACATGTTTAATTGATTAAAATTTCAAGATCCCAGGTTAATGTAAGCTCAAGAAATTTCATTTCAAATGTGAAATGCTGTTTCATTAATAGCTGGTATAACCTCAAGAATTTTGAATGTAAGGCCTGTAAGAGTGCTTGCATTGTGTCATACAAGTGTCAAATATCACTTTGTGGTATGAAATTTCATGCTTGTTGTACTGCTTGTTGTACTGGTTGTCAATACTGGTACGGTCAGTACTGGCTGTGATGATCCTGGAGTTGTTGCTCAACGATATCCCATACGTGCTCAATTAGAGACAGATCTTGTGATCTCACAAGTCACAAGGTAATATGTCAACACTCTGTAGAGCACTTAACGTTACAACAGTGGTGTGAAGGCGAGCGTTATCCTGTTGGAAAACTCTCCCTTGAATGCTGCTCATGAATGGCAGTACTATAGGTTGAGTTACCTCACTAACATGTAAATTTGCATTCAGTGTGTTTGGGATAGCCACGAGAGTGCTCCTGCAGTCATAGTAAATTTCTCCCCAGACCATGACTCCAGCTGTAGGTCCAGTGTGTCTAGGCCGCAGACAGTTTTGTTGCAGGAGTTCCCCTGGCCTCCTTCTGACCAACACACGGCCTTCATTGGCACCGAGGCAGAACCCGCTTTCATCAGAAATCGTAACAGATCTCCACTCCATTCTCCGGGGAGCTCTGGCTTGACATCACTGGCCTCTCAAACGGCAATTGCTTGGAGTCAGTGGAATATTAGCTACAAGGCGCCTGGCTCGGAGCTGTCCTAAAAGCTAACAATTTTTTAACAGTTTGTTGTGTCATTGGGGTACCAACTGCAGCTCGAATTTCTGCCGCAGACGGGGTACTATACGCCACAGCCGTAACCTGAATACGGTGGTCTGCCACGTAGTGTACGTGGCAGCCCAGAATCCGCTTTTTTTGAGGGTGTACCATCCATCCCTCTACCACTGTCCCTAACAATCATACACAGTGGATACATTCCGGCTAAGTCATTTCTGCAATATCGCGGAAAGTAAACTCACCTTCTCGTAGCCTTAATACAAGACCTCGTTTAAATTCGGAGAGCTGTTGATAATGGCTTCTGTGTCTTCTTAATAGCATTCTTGGCTAACATCGACTGAATACATCAAATTTCAGAGAGAAATAACGCTCACTACATAACGCATTTTGAGCGTTAACCCTATTGTAAAGTTCTGAGTGGCGCTACTGGCTCCACACTAAAGATCAAAGTATGAAATTTGAATCTTTGTCATCTCACAGATGTATAAACGCGCCTATCAAATTTCGTTTATCTAACATAGTAAGTCTTTCTTGGTGTTGGGATTTTTTTCCCGTCAGAGTATAATGGAATTATAAGGATCTCTTCACATATAGAAACTCTATACTTTATGTAGTATAAATGTATCTGCTGAAAATCATTATTTCCATGTAAATAATTAAGAAATAAGTCAAATATTATGAATTCTAACATATTTGTAGGTTATTAATTAAAAGATGATGATAAACAGAAGAGATAGTTTATTCTGGGTTAATTTATTCATTAGGAAAATATTGGCTTATTGAGTAGATGAAGTAATAATTTTGATAACTCTGCAGTCATTACTTTAATAACTTCTACAAAATGTTATACTTTTTCATTTCAGATTTCTTTTTAGGCAACTGCATATGTGCATCTTTTTTTTCGAGATAATTTCAGCTTGAGAATCGATAAAAATGATCATGTTGGCTTTTTCAGGAACTAAGATTTCAAATGCAGCATATTTGGACTGTTGCGAAGTGACTAGAAGGGAAGAATAGTTTTCAAATAAATTAACAAGAGTTTAATGTTAAATAAATGATCACTGTCAAGTAAATAAAATAAAAAATCTTTTGATGCCGTTCATTTGTAATACAAGATCAATAGTAATGATCGAACACTTCCATTTTTAAAAGGGCTTAAGAAAAAGCGCAAAAGTTATATTTCTTGTTTTCATAAATACCATAATAAAACCACACAAACTCTTTCACATTAGACCATATATTTTTCTTCTAAAACAGCTATCAAAGTCAAGGACAAGATGTAATACTATTTGCTTTCAAAATATTTATCCAACCTATTACGGCAGTTTCATAAAAGTATTTATGACTGCTTTTGTTTCTGACTCTTTCATAATAAAAAGATGAAAATATAATGGCAAAAAATCATGAACTTATTATATTAACAGTAAATGAGAAACGAAAAAAATAAGAACAGAATGGAAAAACAAAAACTATATCGCGTTAGAAATACGTTTACAGATAGAAAATTTCAACAAATTCTCCAAAATAAACGTTTTAATGTATTAATTGGAACAAAAACATAGTATTTGTCTCATTATTATTATTACAATCTTATCTCCTTTAGTCTGTTATGAAAGTATAAGACCACCTTAAACTTGGAAATTATAAATTAAAGGTCCAAATTATTTAAACTCAGGAAAATATTACGTTACAATATAATTATTATAATTTGTTTTCAATAATTTTGAATAATGCAATAAATGATGACATTAACAAAAATATTAGAAATGAATGAAAAATACGCTGTTGGGACAAATGAAATGAAAAGACCATTAAAAACAAAAAAGTAGGAAAATTAGAATATTGATCTTCTATTTTACCAGATTATCTCATACACTCTGCGTTTTATGAACATGATCAAAAGTTAAGTTCAAGTTCAAAAATATTGAACCATTCATTTACAATGGCCATTTTCAGTTCATTTGTAAATGAAAACTGCTTATTATTAACATAAACTTTGTGATATAATAAACGCAAAACCTTATTCATTGAGCACAATTCTCAACTTTGACTTGGCCATTACAAAGCATTCATTTGTGTCCCTTTTAAACAATTTTTGGGTACATCCACTCAAAAATTGTTTAAAATGAATATGAAGTATTGTATGACAAGAAGTATTGTTCTGATGAAATATCCAGTTAGTGCAACCTAATTACATTCCTGCATTATCAGAAATGATCATATAGTATAGCTTGATATATTAAACAGTTCCATGCCTTACGAGATTCGCTGCAAATCACACAATTCATCATGAGAGTAAAGGCTTCACGAATCTTTATTAATTTGCCTCCCATTGTGGTCGATAGAAGCATTTTTTTCCGTTCTTCTTTCAATGCATTCCAAAACTGTTTGTAGTCATCGAGCTATTAAATTTAGATTTCTTTTCATCAGAAAATATAATTTGTTTCCATTTGTTTTTCTAAGGCATGCTATTTTTAGCATATTTCAATCTTTCTTTTCGAAGTTGTTCCGACAACTTATGCTGTTTTTTCATTTTCTTAAATTTTGCATTAGTATTCGATTTAAAATTCATCCAAATTGTGATATGTGAAGCGTTTTTGCTGAATTGTACGAAATTTCTACAAATTGAAAGATTTTTTTAGTTGACAGCCCAAAAAATGTGTGGATCCCACGCTGTTGAAATCTTTTTCCGTTCAGGTCATTTATTTTGTTTGAATTGCCTTTCCTAGTTATGACATTGTGTATGACAGTTTTAGAATGCTGAAGCATTCAGAAACTTCCGTGCCCAGCTATTTATCTTTCAGATTTACCCGCACTCTTATAAAATAAAATTTATCTCACTCAGATAATTTTTTACCTATGAAATTTTCAATAAAAAAATCATAGTTAAGATAATTAAAACCTATATATAATGGCTCAAACGTTGAGAATACACCTTACTTTTACTTGATTAAATTAACTTTCACTATAAATGTACAATTTTTTGGATCTAAAGTAGTACTGAGATTTCACCATACGGTGAGTCACTGCCACAAAAATGTTGAATTTACTCTCACCACTAAATATAACTTTTTTCTAAAACTTATTGGTCTTCTATTGATGAGTTTTTGCAAAGTGCTTTTTCTGATTTTGCAAGCTGATGAAAGGTTCCTTTCTAACAATTCTACTTTTATAAATGAATTGTCTAATTACGTTTCTCACAGTTTCAGCTTCTGCCCATGATTTGAAGCTTCTGCAGCAAATTTGATGGTACCTACCATAGGATAAATTTTGATTTCTTTCAAAATTTTCCTTTTGGCAGCATCTCTTAGAACACCTTCCCATCTCTTTCTACATTTATTTTCAATCAATCCATCATTTTAAAATTTTATAATGATTTTCTGGACTCCAAAAGTGTGGCTTCTATCAACAATTTCAGCTATATTACTATAAGGTTTTCCTTTTTTAAATAATATTAATTTTCTTACATTAATACTGGTTTCTCTTCGAGAAGCCATTTCTAATCAGATCCCATTTCCATTTTCCAATTAAAAGTTTGGTTTAAGTTCATTTAACAAACTTAATCACACACAAATGATTGATGGAAAGGTTTAAGATAAGATAGTTTCTTCACGTTTCTTCACGTCACAGGGATATGGATTCGCATGATCCCATCCCCCATTCGATAAGTATTTTGGCGCTGACAAGTGGAAAACCTGAGTGTGGAAAAACAAAGTTCACTGAGTTTGGTAGTAATGCAGGCGAATGACGTCACACAGTCTGGGGTAGTAGTCTCTGATTTAGGTGGAAAAGTCCTGAGATTTTGACAGTCAACTGGGAGTTGTAGTGTGTGTAAACACTGTCATTAATTGATAGCACAACTGAGAAAGCTCTCATTGGCTGCCCTGAAGTTATTGGGGAAATTGAAATAAGAGATTGCTTGTGCGATAAGAAAAATTTTTAAAAGTCAAGAATTACAAAAATTAGAGATAAAAATATAGAGCAGTGGGCTCTAATGAAGAAGTTTGTATTTTCAACACCAGTGATTGTAGAAGCAAATGGCTTTATTAAGGGGGATTATAAGAATCCAGAGTATTCTCCTGGGTTCTTAGTTTTGTCATTTATGGTAATTTTGAATGTCTATTAAATTTAGATTATTGGTATTGGGAGGATTATTAAAAAATTTAATTGCCAGAGTTTGAATAAAATTTTAAAAGGTTTAATATCAAGGGTTTCCTTTATAGGATGTAGAGTTTCTGGTGTATCTACTCAGACTAGTTATATTTCTAAAAAGAATTTTGTGAGACTTCAATAATTTTAATATTAGTATTTGCTGCATAACCTAACAGGGAAAGTATAACTTAAAATGGGACGCAAAACAGCAGTGTGTAGAGAAGCACTCATATAGAGTCTCATATCAGAATTCCGGTTAATTAGTGGGTAAATTAATCTAAGCGCTATCCAATTTATTTCTTGGTGCACGTAGAATGTGGTGTTTCCAAGTGAGTGCTTTATCTTAAAACGATGTACCAAAGTATTTTGTACTCTTGTGTAATCTCAGTGTAGTGTGGAGTAAGATAAGATAGCACACAAAAATAGTTTATAATAGCAGTCAAATAGAATATATTTAGTGGTAGTTAAACATATTTTTCATAAGTGTATTCTCAATTTTTTGAGACAAAAATCTACATAGGTTTATTTAAAATGCTTCGGAAACTTTTCAATTCAGAAGTTTTTCTTTGATTGTTGTTTATTTTTACTTTAAACTAAACCATTTGTAATGTATAAAAATAAAAACACGTTTGCACTTCACGGTAATGTGTTACATATATTGAAAGTTGAATTTATTAAGTAAAAGAGTAAGGTGTATTCTCTCAATTGTGTGCTCAATTCCTTTGCTTCTAAAGTAACATTTTCATGAAAAACTACCGTATGCGTTTTCTAATGATTATCATACGATATATAATGTGCTAATTTTCTCGTGTGGTCTTATAACTTCTTCACGGGCATCCTACTTAATTTACAGAAAAATTAGCATATTTATTTTATGTTTATATACACACACTAAACAATTACACAGTATACCTTCAGAAATGCACTAATTCCTTAATGGTTTTATAATTTTTTGACGCGTGGTTTTATTTTATGCTATAATTGGAGGCATATTTATATGCAACAGTAATATATAGGCAAAATTAAGCAATACAGCATATTTAAAGGATATGAAAGTGGAAATTTTTTTCTTCAGTCTTAATTCTTTTCTCTACAACTTTAGCAAGTACCAGAAAGCGTATCATAACACATTAAATTTTATAAAATATCTACAAAGAAATAAGTTTCACAGTGTATAGGTCTTTTAAAATACAATCAGAATTCATGTTGAAATAAAAAAAATACATTAGTTTCACAGTTTTATACACGATTAGTTTAATAGTAGAGCAAAAATTTCATAAATTTAACGTTTTATAAATAAATACAGCTGTTAAGTCGAATCTTTTTTAAAAAAAAATATATCTTTATGTTTGCTGCTATTATAGCCTTTTATAACCTACTATTATAGCTTATTATCTGCCTTTCAAAGTCTAAAAGCAGAATCTTATTTGATAAATTTGATTATAAAAATGCCTGTTCTTAAGAACAGATATTACAATTAAGGAAATATATAGGTCATACTTTAAGCATAATTTTTTAATAATCTCTGTTCTTGGCACATTTAAACTTTGCTACAAAAGGATGCGTTCTAGAATGATGGAATCATATGAAAATATTTAGCTAGGATGAGTTTAAACAATAGAAAAAACAGCATAAAAACATTTTAAGTATTTTTTTTTTATTTTTATTATAATTTGTTGTATAAAAATATGTTCCGCTGTTATTTTGGAGAAAATGTAAGACTTGTGTAAAAAAAATCGAAAATATTTTTTTAATCGGTTATTAGTTTGCAACTTTGTGACGGGTTCTATCCGCAACCCTTCTACTAATCCTCTTGGAGAAATTCTTTTTCATCTGTGGTTTGAGTTTAAAACCGCCTTCCACAGAGAAAACTTTATTTTATGCTAATTTAAATGATATTCAAACCCTGGAAAGGAGTGCTTTAGAGTTAGTCCTTATGCTGAAAGAATTATACTTTTCGAAAACGTTCATGTAGGAGAGAAGTTTTGGATCAGAATATAGCCAATCTAGGAGAGATCAAACAAGTACTCTACTATCGGATCAAAGATAAGTGTTTAATTGATTGTCTTATAAGCTTAAGATAGAGAGCTAAATTAGTGTTCCCTAGGTTTATAATCCTTCTCATTGATCATAAATTGATTAGACTGAAATAAAACGGATTCTTTTATAACAATTTCTGATTATTCAGTGGCTTAAACTACAACCTCCGGGTTGCGATGACTTATATTTATTAAACTCGGGGTAGTGGTATAAGGAAGTTTGCTACATAAGATTGAAAACATTTGAATAACTCTTGCAAATGAGAAATCAGTTCAAGTTTATGTTTGCGTCATTGGTTTTTGTCCAAAATATTCACTATTTCAAGTTAAAAGAATTTCTGAACTTTTAAGCATATTTTGCTGTCTTTGGCTTTAGCTTTAATTGGCTGCTCTATTCAAAAAAATGATTATTTTGGTACCTATAGAAAAGTGTTACCTTTGGTTGCTGAAAAATATATGAAATTCATTAGGAAAAGAAGAAAATTGGTTCAAGTTAGATTAAAGAAAGTATATTTCATATGATAATTAAGTCATAAATTTATTTTCAGTTTTTACTTTTCCTATGCCATTTTTCATAAATACTTCAGAGAGTAACGTAATAAGCACATGAAAAATATAAAAGTAAAAAATAATTAAGAAAACCCCTAAGCTAAATAACGCAGGGATACAAAATTTAAGCAGAAGTGATAAACATGTATAAAATTTACATGTTTACTTAAATAATAGCTTGATTTATTTGCTGCCGCAGATTATATTCGTATTCATTTGTGTAAGGTTGCAAAATCACTTCCATCGCTGAAAATTTTGTCCTATTCTTCATATTCTCTTCGAGAATATTGTATCTAGGAATTACGTAAATTTAAGGAAACTATTAAGGATTATGCACAAGAGGAAGAAAACACAGTACAAATCAAGGGAAATTTCTTTTTGGGGGAATTTTTAAAGCGATTACCTCCCCCCCTTCCCAAATCTCGTGTATAAATAATTCAGTAAACTAGAACTGTGCGTTTTCCAGAATTTTTTAAAAATCTTTTCCCCCTATTTACGACCCTTTTTAAGCAAGTAAATATTTCATGACAATACCATAAAAATATATATAAACTACGATTACATAAAAATTATTTAATAAATAAATATTAAAATAATTTAATAAAATAGTATTGTGAGAAAACAACTGAATAAAAATAATTTTAATAAAAACATAATTATAAATATATTTTATTTGAATACTTTCAGTATACGCTTTATGCATTCCCCACTTATAAAAGACAAGGCAAAATTTTTTTAATTTTACGAAACTGCCAGAATATAAGAATAGTTTTTAGTACATTGAAAAAATTACCAGTACAAGTGACTATTAAATTGCGCATATATAGGAAAAGGTAAATAATATTCCTTAAGAATAATTTTAAGAATTTCGTATTGTCACAAAATGAGTCGTAATACAAAAAAATTAAGAGCCCGATGCAATTTATTTTCTAATAATTATCTGTCATTGTTATTTGGTAAATTTAATTTCTTGTTGGACCTCATTCAAAGCTGTTCTGGACCGTTGAAGGGTCATGTCTGACGTAACTGGACCAACGAAGATTAAAAACGAGTAAAGCTGATTGATGAATCTCGGTTGTGATTTTTTCATGGTATTTGTAGGCTAAGAATATATTGTGAGGCTTTATTTTACCCAGTATACCATGAAAAATGAAACAGTTGTGTAAGTACATCTGTAGTGAACGTCCGTTCGCGTTCTTGTGAGAGGCAACATAAGGAAGAAACATATCTAAAACTCTCAACAACCTTCATTTCAATTAATTCCCGATGTAATAAGGTTTCAAATATTACATGGGAGTGTGTAAGTTAGCTCTAAATAATAATAATTATTATTATTGTAATTACTTAACATGAATATATGAAGAAATTCAGAAGCATAGGTTACCTTCTCTAGACACTATTAACAAGTCTCCAAGTTCTGTGTGCTCAGATACATTGATACATTTACACACAGATATAATTCAAACTAGCACCAACACACCTGACTAACATCTTTCTCTAACGCGACTCATTTAGCTTTGAATAGTAATTTTATATACATGGTTCCTTTACAAAAAGAGTTTCATATCAAACACACAAGATCCGTTAGAAGTATTTTCCCTTAAGGATTAGAAAAAGGACCTGAAGAGAACGCCTTATACCTCCTCCAGCAATTCCATTTATTTTATGAGAAATTCGAGCAGACATGGACCATGGCACACCTCCTAAACACTTCTATGGATCTATCGAACCTGTGTCTCAATATGCGGCAACTGTTATCAACAACAGAGACAAAGCAAATTGATTTTAAAAGATCAATGTATGGCAATTTGTTAAAGAAAAAGCATAAAATGTTTTTGTCTCTTTTATGTAGATATATTTAATGTATATCATATAATTCGGATTAACAAGAGTCAATTTCATTATCAGGCCAACTGTTTGGTCTTATATTGGTAGTTATAGGAATGTGTTCTGTGGGAAAACTTTGCAACATAAATATACTTTATTTATAAAATATTTTTCTCTTTGCTATAGAAATCCAAATCCTTTTACACATTGTAAAGTAATTCTTACACAGAATAAAGATTTATGTGAAGATTGAAAGCATTCAAGAATATGTATTGGTATTCTAATAAAAGAACAACGATTCAAACGCTTCTAATATTGAAACGTATTGCTGCCCCACATTTTATGAACTTAATACAAACTTAGGACTACAAAAGGAAATATTGTTTGTGGACTAAAAATCTCCATTTTTTTTTTTAATAAGAGACTAGAATTGTGGGAGATAATTTTTTGTTGTGAGGATTTGAATATTAAGTGCTCTTGTGGTAATTTAAGCACGTTACTTGATTGTGTGTGTATTCTATTTTTTTATTACTCATTCGAATAATTCAAGTATTCATGATAATTCCATTTGATATAAATTTTATAAGGCTCGGTTCTGTGGAATGTGGGTAAATTGTAGATTTCGAAATATTGATTTTTTGACGTCACATTTATTGTGTACTCTATTTTGTTATTATCTTTTCAGTGAAATCTCTTTAAAATATTGAAAATATTAATTAAATTTATTACATTTATTTAGTTAACTGGTTTTATAATTTTGTCCAATGTTTGAAGTTACATTCATTTAGATTTTTACAAATTCATTATTTGTTATTGTTTCCTAATATTATTACTATTCGGTCCTTTCATTAAATTTCTAAAATTTATTCCTTATCTGTATTCACACAAGATAATTATCGATATGAATAATAAGAATAAAAGGTGCTATGGACTCTATAAAAGGAAGTTATTCCAAAATTTCCTTCTGATGAATATGTTTTGATAAGGTGTGTTACAGATGTTTCATTAGATGATATAATTGTTTTGATTTTTCACACCAAAAAGGAATTTTTCACAGCGATCAAATCAACAACACGTAAAAGGAAACTAATGATGCCTCACGCTGAATTTCTGAGTGACACAAAAAAAGAATCTCGAATGATTTCGAAAGAGTTTCTTGGGATTTTTGTTGTAGAGAAAAGGCTTTGTTTGTTATTTTCTTGCTCGTATGTTTACTCAGAATAAAAACAAAAGTGAAAAGTTTTTCCAAAACTTAAGATCATAAAATCATCTGGAAGGATCAATTTGTTTTCCGTTTTTTAAAATAAATGTTTTGGTACAAATTACATTTTATTATTACCTGGGAACGTAAACTGTAAATATTTAACTAGAACTCTCAGCTGCAAAGTTTCAAGAGAATCTTTTTAAAATAAAGACAGAGCCCTTTCTTGTTAAACGGACTACATGATCTCTGTTAGTATACGCACCAGTTTTCTCACTACTTCTCTTCATAGTCTAACGAAAATCGAACTTAGTCATTATAGCACGAGAAAGGTAAGAGTGAATTTAAATATTTTTCCTTATTGATCATTAATATAAAACAATAGATATTAATCTTCTTATTTCTGATATCAAATTGCATTTTAACCTCATAACCAGTTTGTCCACACACCATACGGGCAACTGAAAGTTGTCCGCAACCGGTTTGCCCATAGACTATACAGGCACTGGAATTTTTTTTCTTTCTGTGATTTGCGCGTATTTTTAATTTTTATGGTGATATTATTTAGTGCTAGTGTTTTGAAAAGGTGGTACAGTTTGACTACGGTACTGAAATGCTTTTCCTTCAGCATTTTCTTTCGGGTGAAGGGCGGAATTTTTCTTTGATGAAGACAGAGGAATTTAGATCCTTAAAATTTGTGTTCTATTGTATGTAATGCTTTAACATTCAGAATATTTTTGAAATTACAGAGAGCACAAAGAACAAAAACACTTTTTAGTGAAAGGATGAATTAAATTTGGATACAAATATAGAACTGTCTGCTGATTATTTGGATTATTCTTCACAGAGGAGCACACACAAAGCCCTCAACTGTTAACTCAACTTATAAATGTTTTAAACACTCACAATACCGGTCTCCTATATGACTTCTTTTTTGTATTATTTCTAGACACCGAAACGTGATGGGTAGCTACATAACATATATTTTCGTACTTCCATCTACATCTGCGAAGAACTGACGCCTCTAAAATTCAGATCGGCTTCAAAAAATTAATATTTTCCTTACGGCAGCAAATGTATATGTAAATTGCGATCTACTCCAAAAATATGTTTTTATATTCCGAATATATTTTCAACAACTTTTCTATAGCTTTAACCTTTGTTAAGTTTGTGAATACTTGCTTTAGCAGAATTCAATAATTATTTCAAAATTAAAATTTGATTTCTCATACCGTCTAAAATATCGTCCGTAATACTTAACGCAGTAAAATTCCGTTTTACTTATGAGCAACAAACTAATACTTTCATTTTTTACTTTTCCATTACTCAAATAGTATAAATCGATACTCGTTTTATAATTCAATTTTTGAATTTTAAAAATAAAAAAGTGAAAAAAGTAAAGTAGAAAGTAGTTTGCTCAATAATTTTAAGCTTTTTTTCCCCGAGTTTAGTGTAACAATTTAAAAAATCTTGGGAAAAAGAGCTATAGTCTTAATGAACGTACTATTTTCTAGCTAACAAATGCTGATAATGGTCTTATCCGGTAGTTAGATTTTATTTTGTTGAACACCAAAAATAAAATTTTTCGATATGTTTTATAACATCAAATCTTTATCATAACATCTTCAATAACATTATAGGGTTCTTAAGAAGTTTTAAATGTTCACTAACTTCAATCGAACGCTGAACAGTTCTTAATTGTTCATTTAGTAATATAATAAACTTTTTACTTAGTTTTTAATACTAGATATTTATCACTTTTCCAAAAGTATCCTACTTAAATAGTACCTGAGATTAATGTACAAATGTTCTTAAATTTGTGCTATAATTAGATTATAATATCAATACGAAAATTTATTTCTTCAGTTGCTCCTTCAACATACGTGTTTTCTAAAGCCTTATTTAACATATCCAACATGGCAAAATGTTATGAAAAATGCTTTTTTTTTGTATATACTTACATCTCTTAAATTTGTAACATTGTGCTTGAAAAATTTTTGTTAATGTTTACATTTACTACCATTTTTGTATAATTTATTTTGAAATTTCATTTATAAAAATTTAATTAATGTTTTAATTTTTAACTTTTTGTTGAAATATTTCTTTCAACAGAATGACGGGATCACTGAAATTTGGAGCAGTTAGTGCCCTACTTCTAGTGTGCATGGGCACTGGTGTTCTTTCAAAAATCTTTGCAGACCACAAATGTCAACCTCTCACTCCAGAAAGACATGTACCTCCTAAGGAACCGTTCCATGTGATAACCGAAGAGTTCTTGGACAAGTTTAATGAAGTTATTATTATCGGAGATATACATGGATGTTATGACGAACAGCAATTGCTGATAAAACGTCACAATCTCAACGACACAGTTTTGAAAATATTCACTGGTGATATCTCAAGAAAAGGTCCAAAGAATCTTGAAGTTATTCGTTACGTAAGAAGCTGCCCGTCCTGTCTCACGGTAAGGGGTAACAATGATGAAAAAACCTTACTGAGAGTTTTCACGAAGCTACATAACAGCAGTTTTGAATTTATTCCCATGGACAAATGGATGGCGAATTTAACTGTAGATGAAGCCGCATGGCTCAGAGATGTCCCGTACGTTCTACACATCCCTAGCATAAATTCATATGTTATGCATGCAGGATTTTTACCAGGTATACCCATCCGTGATAACCAGCCATACACCATTTTGAATCTCAGAACTGTTATTGCTGCTCCTGAATGTCCAGGTGGATGGCAACTTACAAGACAAGAATTCCTTAAAGATCTGAGCGTTCCACATTTTCCTTGGGCATCTCAATGGCGAGGACCAGAACATATCTATTTCGGTCATGATCATTCAAGACAGCTACAACTGTATCCATATGCAACTGGAGTTGATACAGCCTGTGTAAGAGGACATTATCTAACAGGCCTTTTCATTAAAGGTCCAAGAAAAGGAACATTTGCAACCCAACCAGCTTTAGAAAAATATTATCATGGAAAAGTTTGACATCTGAATTTATAAATTGTTAAAGCCTTTATTGATTTTCTGACTACATAGATTGAAAGTACATAGTAATGCTAGTCAAAAAGATGTATCAATAACTATTTTGTTGTAGAAATTACTTTATTTTAAATGTTTTAATGAACTTTGCATCAAAATATTATCTTTTAATGTTTTGTAAGGGTTTATTAAATGAGTAAATTTTCTTACTAATTACTTATTGAAATTATATAAATTTAATCATTCGTTAGTACATATGTAAATTATAAAGGTTGCTTCGTAAATCATACGTCCTGTAAGATGTTGGCATCATATGAGAATGTTAAATGATTTTACTTACAAGGAGAGGGCACGACTAAGGTAATTCATTTGGGGTCGAGACTTGGTGTAATAGTAGTACCCCTTTAAAATGTTCAACCCTCAATGTAATTCCGCCGAATGGCCAGTCAATTCGGAGAAAAAAGCCTTCGAAATTCATGCTTATCTTTTATACAATAAAATTTCAAATTCCTCCAACGATTTCGTAGCTTGGTTGATATATCGTCTGCATGCTATGCGCGAAGTCTGGGTTCGATTCAACGATTGATTTTTTTTTCATTTCATTTAATTATTTTTAAAATTAAATAAACTTATTTATAAAAGGTTTATGAAATATTAAATGATATTTTATGTAATTATTTTGTATTTTATAAAATAAAAACAATTAAATAAATTTATTATTTAAATTATTTATTAATAAATTATTAAAAATTATTATTATTAAAATTATTTAAAATTATTATTAATAAAAATATTTAAAATAATTATTAGTTAAAATAAGTAAAAATTAATCAAAAAAATTTTATTATTAATAAGAATTATTATTAATAAAAATTATTATTACAATAAATAATTTATTATTAAAAAAGTTAATTTTTTTTTAAAATTATCGATTTACTACCCAAAATGATTATTAATTTATTATTGAAATGATTTATTAATTTATTATTAAAATTATTATTAATTTTTTAAATTAAAATTTTAAAATTAATGAAATTTATTTTAAAATTTATTAATTACTTATTAAATTTTTTATTTATTATTGAAATAATTTTTAAATTTTTTTAAAAAACTTTTTAAAATTTTTTTTGGGACTAATTAAATTTTTTTATAAAATTATAAAATAATTAAATTGATATTGTAAAAAAAAGACATTTTTTTTTATTATATTTTTTTAAAAAATAATTAATTTAATAAAAATTTTAGAAATTATTTTATATACTATATATAATTTTTTTTATTTATAGTATAGTTTTTTCACAGTACAAAACTATTTTAACTAATTTTTATTTTAAAATTTTTTAATTTTTTATTTTATTTTTTAAATTTTAAATTATATTTAAAATAAAAAAATATATTTAAAAAATTTAATATAAATATTTATATATAATGAAAATTTTTTTACTTTATAAAATACAAAATAATTAAAAAAAATATCATTTAATATTTAATAAACCTTTCATAAATAAGTTTTTTAAATTTTTAAAAAATAATTAAATAAAATAAAAAAAAATTGATAAATGAACCCAGATCTCGCGCATAGTATGCAGACGATATATAAATCAAGCTACAAAAAATCTTGGAGGTGAAATCTAATTGTAAAAAAGCAAAGCGAATTTCAAAATTTTTTTTCTCCGGGGACCCGGGGCTTGGGGTTAAACCTTAAAACTACTATTTATTCCCCTCTAAAAATAATTTCCTTATCGTCCCTCCCCTTTGGGGGGTATTTAAATCAAGTATTTCTTTTGATCTGCTTAACACGTATGTGGGAATTTTTTTAAAATTACCCATTAAGGGAAATATATTTTGATTTACATAGTATTTAAAACTTTAAAAATGTACAACATGAAGATATATTAGAAGCCACATTTTGAATTTGAAAGAATATATGTAGGTAATTTAAAACGTAAATTCCTTTTGGCAACATAAAAGAAATTAAACAATTATTATAAACTAAATGTTATTAAATAATGAACTACGATAGTAAAGCAGAATTTTTCAACACAGTTACCGATTTTTTTCACGATAATAATTTAGGCATTTATCGTAACCCTTTTGGGCTTGGGCTCTTTATCTTGCGTGACGTAGTTTCTAAGCATCACAAAATAATGCACAACAATGATTGTTTGCCCGCTTTTTATGAAACCCACTAGCAGAACGCCGTTTCGATCTCAAAATAATGTATTGATCAGTTTACACGTGAGCCGTTTTGAACTGGGTTGGCGATGACGTGTGCCTCCGTTCCATCGATTGCAGTTTGGATTCCGGGGTTACGTGGCATACCCGTCTCATCACCAGTGACGATATGGCTTTAAAATGCATGCCTTCTTCGTCGAACCATATCAAACAAATTGGAACACTGTCTTATTGTTTCAATCTCTTAGCCTCTGTTAAAACTTTTGCGGTACCCTTCCGGGGTACTCAGTTTTTTGGGAAATTTTAGTTTTTTTGGGCAAAATTTTGTAGAAGTGACTTGGAAATATGAGAAAATTCCTGGGAAAATGTCGTTACGATGAAAATTCGGTTCTTCATAACTTTTACACCAACTGCCGCAATCAAATCATCTTCAATCAGAGATGGCCGTCGTTCGTTATCGCGCACACATTTTCATGTCCTTCATTGAATTGATATACCTGCATTCCAACCACGTAATCATTCATGGAATTGGATCCGTACACCACAAAAATGTGTCTGTAATTTCAAAAAATTTTTGGGGTTTGTGGGGATTAAAAACATATTTGCATACAACGGAATGCTCTCGATTGCTTAAAACATTTTAAACTCTCACCAAGTAAGTGCCGTGTAAGTCATAAATCGGAAAATGCCTTTCATCGCTTGCCAATGACTGAACAAAAACCATGGAAAGGCCCCCACAGTCGGTTTTCCGCAGCGGGAAAAAGGAACTTTTCTTTTTTGAATTACCTAGTATGAGCTTAAAAACATATTATATGATCGATTGAGCACGATTATTTGTTAATTATATCCTTAGAAGTGCTGAAAATAGCAGCAAATAGTGGATAGATAATGCATTTGCATTGTTGGATCTATCAAAAAAGGCCGGGTCTTTTTTACCCGGCAAATAGCACTTTTGGGGGGCAGATAAATATTGTTTATTTTATATCATAACGAAGAAAAATAACTTATAGCCGGTGGGGGTTATTCGACAGATAGTTCTGTGAGTTAAAGAAGTAAACTGAATTATTAAATCAAAGGGAATAAAATGTGGATACTTGTTAAGAACTTATAGGGCATTCACAGAATCTTACAGAAATTTTCAAGACGTAAATCGACACAATAAAATTCTTAAAAGGACCATTGAACAATAAATTATTCAGAGCGTGCGTGGAGTTTTATTCTATATCTGATGCATCTGAAACCTAAGCCCATAATAATCAGAATAGATCAATCATTTCAGCTGAATATGTTATCTTACATAACTTGATTATAAAGGAGATCTTAAAATGTTTGAAATTCTTTCAACTCGCGCAAAAGATTAATACAAATAGTTTTTTCAAATACTCAGATGCAAAAGATGACACTTTGAAATTTTTGTTGGTTTTTGAAACTTAAATTGTCAATTCAAATCTAAAATGCAACATTTCAAACATTACACAATTTTTCTGACATATATTGGATCCTTGATTTCTTGTAGAGTTAATTAGCTAACATTTTTGCCTAATGTTAAGTAAAAGCTTATTTTTATTCAGAAAGTAAAATACTAATTAAGAAAAATACTAATTAAGAAAGTTTTATACTTTAAATTCACTATTCAATACAGAAAAGTATGTATTATTTTATAATTATTTTTGTTTGAATAAACTCCTTTTTGTATAAAATATTCACCATATTTTTTCTCTGATATTGTAATTTTAAAATGATTTTCATCTTTACTTGTTACAGTGAAAAAAGACGTATTTATAAAGTATTTTTAAGTATTAAGAAAGCTGTATGAAGCATATAGCTATGAATATTATAAACATGCGAGTTTGTATAATTATTACGATATTTTTCTGATTGAAAATATTACGCTCTATATATCTATTTAGAAATTAACCGATATTTATTAGTTATAGCAATAATGTACAAAAATGATGAATTAAAAAAATTCATTTACACATGTACACTTATTGTGTTTTTGATTTGTATTGGAAATAATTTCATTAATTATTTTAATAGCTGTCACCGTACATTAGTAAAAAGGGCTTTAATAAGGCATAGCAATTGTGTTGTTCAAAAAACATATGTAACTATTTTTACACTATTGTCCAACCAAAATACAACACCATATGGGATAGAGAATAAGTAAAAATGTAAAAGCGCCAAAGAAAAAGAACACAATGAACAAAAGTGAATTTGTATGTCCTATTGCATTATATATAAGGTTACAATTTCACTCGGTTTTCGTGCTTTCTTTATAATGTTGCATTATTAATAGTCAGCTGTGTATTTATTTATTGGGTATTAGAAAGAGGGAAAATGTGCCAGCAAAATAACAGAAAACAAAAACTGAGATCATATATTTAACGTTCAATGACGTTCAGGTAAAGATTAAGTAAAGGGTAGAGTTTTATTTCCTTTCGAAAAATTAATTTTTATTCCATATAATATCTTATTCGAATAACAACCATTATAGTAACGACTGATCAAGAGCGAACCTTCAATGAATAAATAAGCCTACATCGGAATAAAGTTCTGTTTACAAAATAGGTTAAGATAAAATGAAACTCTCTGTGACGAAAGATCATTCATTTATCACAAAAATAAAAATAACAATACAGAACCAAAAATATATCTGAAGATTATAAATAAATGCTCAAAAAAGGATTTATGTATAGACCGCAATCTAATAAAAAGTATCAAGTAAAAATTATAAAATATTAGAAGTTTTATACTTCTTTACAAAAACACCACCTTGTACGCACACTCAAAAACTAAATGAAAAGGGCCGGTCTGTCATGAGTTCGAGCCCTAGTACTACTGAAGACGCACTGTGTGAAGAAGGGGCTGATGCAAGTTAAATCTATTTTGGCCATAAGTTCTCTCATTACTGCGATGTAGAAGATTAGAGAGATGGTGTCAGCTCGGGTGAAGTCCTCGTCATTTGACCATGGTTCCAAATTATGTGGTCTGTTACCAATAGCCCTCGTGTTTCTTTATAGTGCGACGTTAATAAACACTCCCTCACCCTGAAATTATTTGTGCTAGACATTACTTTTACGGACGGTTTTTTTACAAATTAGGAAAGAGGACCTCTCTACCTTATTTGGATGACTAAAACATCAGTTGCATTATGCATTTTCTGCATCAAATGCATTATACATTTGATGCATCAAATAGCAACTACCCATCAGTTGTATTCTATTTTTGTTATTTAATTCGAAGGGCTGGGATCTTATTATTGTGGATTTAAGAAAAAAAGATTCTTATCACATTTATTGCACTTTCTATTTTCACTATGACTCATTCCATTGTTTGTGTGAGTTATTTTTTTCATATAAATTTAAGAAGATTGCTCTTCTTGGGAACTACATTTTTTTTTAAAAAAACTATACTTTTGACGAAAAAAACATTCCAGTATTTTCCGATACGTATGTTTTGAAAGGATACTTTGATGTTTTTCCTTGAATGTTATAAATGATTAGGTTTTATACTATAAACGATTTTTTCTCAGCAGTTAAATTGAAACATAAAAAGAACCTAATGAGTGTTTAACTTTGCTGTTCTACGTAACGTAAACATATAAAGTATGACTTGAAAAGAATTTTTTCATATTTCTGTTATTGAGTAAAAATCTTGTTTGCCACTTTTCTCTTCACGTATGTACATTAAGCACTGATAAAATAGAAGTTAATGATCGTTCAAAAGCTTAAAGTCATAAAATCATCTAGATGAATCGATTTTATTATCCATTTTCACCAATATGTTTGTTACACAAGATGCATTTTATAACTGTTTTTGAATGTATATAGTAACTATTTTATTAGGATACATAGCTGAACAAAACCTTTCTATATAGATAAGAACAAATCCCTTGCCAAATATAACGGTTTTATCTAAAACGCACCAGTCGTCTTAACCCTGTTCTCACTGCTGGATTTCTTTCATTGTCTGATCAAAAAGGATACTTGAGAAAGGTAAATTAATTACAATTATATTTTCTTATTGAGTTTATTCAAATTAACTAATGGAAATTATGGTTGTATTTTTAAAGACTAATTATACTCGTAATACGTGCAGTATAGTGAGAGATCTGTACTCTAAAAATCAGTGATTCAGAATCTTTGGAAAACCACACTTCGGCAATTAATTTTACAAAAAAAAAGGGGGCTGTTCTTCTATCGTACAATATATATTTGTTCTTAAATTTCTTTCCTTCGTAAGTCAATGAAATTTGTATCCAGGCACAGATGGTTAAGTACTATCTCCTTACTTTAAATGTTAATATTATGTAAGAAAAATATTCACACCCATATTTTTCATGTCTTATTCGTACCCTTGCTTAACGTTGCTTAAGATATGTTTAAACATTTCTTGTAAAAAAATTAACTCAATTTTTTTTCTAATGAACATTATTCGTAACTAGCGCGTAGTTATATTATGAAATAAAAAAAGCATCAAATTATAAAATTATTATTATTTATAAAAAAAATACTAAGAAATATTTAACTATCAAGAAAACAGTCATGATTTTACTTTCTCGAGGTCTCTCAAATGCTCAAATATTTGATGATATTTATAATTTTTAAAGTTATTTTATACAGAATTTCATTATTTAAATTCGTAAAATAATACTGTTAATTGAATTAGTTATTAATTAACTTAATAAATGTTTCTGTAATGTTTTTTTATTTGTTTCCGCTTTGAATATAATTCCAAATATTCTTTCCAGTTAGAAAACAAAAACATTGGATAATTTTTATAAGAACTTAGATGAATAAGCTTTTTAAAAAGTTTTATTTTTGTTCATATATATGACAAATAGTATTTCTGAAGAAAATAGATACATAATAATAATAATAATGAATTAAAATAAAGCTCATTCACAATGGAGGATTTCATAAGAAATAAGCAGATAGCATTTTGAAAATTCAAGAGGATCTTCAAGATTATATTTGTCCATCTGCATACATAAAATAATATCGCGATGTTTCTCTATTGACAAATGCTTTTATAAACAAATAAATATTTTTGAAACGATTAAAAAATAACTAAATATAAAAAAAATTCCTTTAAAACCACTTATATCTTGGGATGTGGGTGCTTCTGACTATCCTATGTAATAACTTAGAGAAATAATTTTGTAACGAAATTTATTAGGAAACTAAAGTATTTGTATATGGCTTGTTTGAAATTGATTCCTGTGATTTTAAGATGCACTACGGGACACTAAAGTTAATATTAAATAAATATTAAACGAAACAACACTACTATTAAACGAAATAATTTGCTTTTTTTCTTCTTTTTTCTTTTTTTGCTCAAAACAGAAAAGAAGATTTTACAAATATTTCTTTGAACAGAAATCAAGTCATCCTTTTAACATTAAAAACTACCTATTATATTCTATTTGCTATTGTCACATGGTTCTCAAATATTTACGCAGAAAAAATTCCTTTACTCTAACACCAATCAAAAAGAAGTATTTATTTTTAAATTTTACATACCAATAAACATAAATTGACATCGTTTTCATTCAACGATTGCGATATAAATATTCTGATCAAAACAAATAAATTAAAATAAAGGCTGAACAGTTAGTTAAATTTACGTTTTCAGACATCTTTCTTGCAGGACAAAAGTTCGCTAAAACACAATATACTAATATGAATAGTATATTTGTAACAAAAAACAACAAAAATTATCAACAACAACAATTAAATGCGTAAATTACTGTCCAAATGAAATGTACTTATAGGGGACTACAACAACATAACAACAAAATTTAAAATATATAATTTAGAAATAAAATATATTTTAAAAAAACTAAGAAACACATTTTTATGTTTAATTGAACTAAAAAGTAAAAAAATAATTCTTAATATAAGAATAAAACGATTAACGAGAAAATTAATGTCATTGGGGTAAAACGTGAGGACTTTGTACTACATTTTTACACTAACTCAGCATTTCGGAATAGAACTAGTAAGTAATTATAACAATTTAACCATATTTGCGACTCAATTTTCAGTCATAACTTTCATCGCGTTCCCGTCATACAATAACAATGCATTGAATGCAATAATAATGTATTTCGACGCTAAAGCTACAATGCGACTTTAATATTATAAACTTGCACATATTATCAATATATGTATTATATTTTGCATATGACAAGACCATGGAAGTCACTAGTAATTACTAAACTTGCTTTTAATTTAGTATTAATAAATCAATTAAAGGCTTGCCACATTTACACATTTATAAGTATCAGTGTGAATATGTATTTTATTTTTTATCATGTCAGAATGAATTTTGTTTTGCTTCCTTTCGGTAAATTAATAATTATTTTACATCTTTTATTTTGGACTTTTGATGCCTCCCCGCCGACAGTCTGAAAAACACTGGGTTAAAACATAAATATTTTTTTCTTTTACTTGCACGAGTCTTTCTTTCTTATTTCCATTTTAAAAAACTAGAAAATTGTTTATATTACGATAAGAAATGTGTCTCTGACACAAACATTTTCCCTATTATAGGGTTATAACAATCTTTTAGTCGCCAAATCTTGAAATGGAATATGAATCAGTTGCCAAATCTGGAAATGGTATATGTAATTAGTCGCCAAATCTGGAAACGATGTAACGAATTAGTCGCCAAATCTCAAAATCCTTATTCCTGACTATCCTGATCATGACAATGAAACAAAATTATGAAATTATTTTATTGTCATCGGTCCTTGACAAGTGTGAAAATTTTCGAATTAATCTGACCTTTTAAAGTGGGTAAAAATCGAGTTCAAAGATTCCGTTACATACAAGTGTAACTTATAAAAGCGTGTTAAAAAGGAAGAAGCATAAGCAAAACATATAAATGTTCACAAAAAGAAATAATACTATACCTCACAAAATCTTATTTATAAGTATGTAAAAGCAGAAAAAAATATACATTTTTTTTTGAGACTTAGGTAGACACCCCCTTGTGTGCCGACAAGTATAACAAAAAAGGCTTACAAACGTAAGTCAATACTAAAAACAATAGTGATGGGAAAAATTACATGTAGAAGGAAATATTCACAAAGGGGAAACCCAAAAAAAGGGGGGAAAAAAGTGAATACAGATACAACAAATACAAAAAAAAAATACAAGATTGCTCAAAATGTGAACAGAGATAATAAAAAATTAAAAACTATACAATGGGGGAAGATAAGAAAATATGATCAAAAAAAAAATTTTTTCAAAATATAAATACATAAAGCATACATACATACAAAATAGGCATATATATATATATAAACACAAAATATATACATATACACAAAATTTACAAATATTCATGTACAAAAAATGTTTACAAACACGCAAAATTTACAATCTAAATAATACAAAAAATCCCAATTAATGTATGCAAAAAACGATGTAAAGATGATTTGTTTTGAACAAAGGCAGAGAAAGGAGGAGGCCACACAATTGTTCTTTGTAGGCAATTCATGAGTGTACGTCTTTCCGAAGCGAATTTAGAAAACCCCAAAGAATCAGTTTTTTTGGGGCATTCTGACTGCGCCACGGGAGCAAGAACACTGATCAGTAGGCGACAAATTGAAGCGTTTTTAAATAGGCTTTAAAGTTTCCATGCCCAGTTGGGAAACTGAGTAAGTTTAAAATTGGGTTGAAAGTGTTTTACCTTTTAAACGGTTTTTGAATAAAAGGGAAAAAATTTCCCTTGGTGAGATGCGCATTATTTGAAAGTTGGTACAAGTTTTCCACTCGGAAATAATTTTTTTTTAAAAACTTTCTTATGATGGGGTTTTTTGGAATGCCATAGGAATCAGATCGTTTAATTTTTGTGCTTTTTTGGGAAAGCCAGTCAGCACGTTCATTGCCATAGATTCCCTTTATGTCCTCGAACAAAAGAAAAGAAAAACTTGAAACCTCTGCTTCGAAGAAAATTGAGATTAATATGCGTTTTAAAAATTTAAAAGGTTTTTTTTTGGGAATTAATGTTTTTTTAAAGGGAACAAAAAGATGACAGAGAATCGCTGCAAATTAAGAAATTGATGAAAGGATTTCGTTACTGCAGATCCAAGAGACTGTTTGGGTTATGAAAAAGTTTTTAGCCTGAAACACACTACACTCTTTCTCTTATTCTAAATTGGCAAGTTTCACTTCAAAAAAATTTTGGGAAGATAAAAAAATGCAAGCCCAAACCCTTTATTGTTGATTTTGTTGCCATCTGTAAAGCAGACAACGGGAAAAAGTTGTTTTCAAATTTTACGGTAATCAATCGCTAAAAACTTTGGGGGAAGGATGAAGGACCCTTGGAAATTCAAAGGGGAACCATCTAGACTCTTATTGGTACAGTTCTTCGTTGCAATCTTGCATTCATTTTTCCCGGGATAATAAAGATGTCAATAGGCGGAAACCCCGGGAAATTTGAAAACACAGCTTCATAGGATATCGTTGGGACCCCAGAAATAACTGGAGAAGTAATTCGGGGAAACCGCAAAAGCCACAATTTATTTTCTTTTTTCAAGGCGGAGCCCCAGATTCGTGAGCCGTAACAAAAAAATGGAACAATGCCTTGTTTATAAATGAGGGATGATACTTTGGGATTTTGATCCTTAAAGCTATTTCTGGCAACTCTATTAACCCCCTAGAAGTTTTTTTTTCACATTTATTCGAAAGATGAAAAACATGTTGTTTCCAACAGAATTTACTGTCAAGGACAATCCCAAGATATTTTAGTTTTTTTCCAAAATCAAGAGAAAACCCATTAAGGGTGAGGGTTGCCCCGTGAGAACGTTGTTTTCTCCTCTCCAAGATCATAACTTTTGACTTGAAAACATTAAACTTTTAATTTAAAATTTTTTGTCCAGGTTGAGGGTCAAGAGTAAACTGCGCTTGTCTGTTTATATCAGGAAAAGATTTTCCCCCTGGAAACAAAGAAGAAGTAAATGGAAAAAGAAACCGTTTCACAGGAAGAGAAAGCCAAGATTTTTTCCCAAAAAAATCATTTATAATGACGTTCCAAAAAAAAGGCCAAAAACCAGACCCCCTGAGGAACCCCTTTTTGTTAAAAAAAGTTTCTTTTGGGGAAATGACCAAAAAGATAAAGTCACAGATCTATTTTTTCAAGAATTTGGGAAATGACGGAAAAACAAGTTGCCGGGGATTTTGATTTTTTTTAAAAGCCCTCAGAATCCCGGCCACCAAGCATTATCAAAAGCCCCCTTTTAATATCCAAGAAAACTAGGATTGTTGAAGGTTTCTTTTTTTTCCTTTTTTAAAAACAATTTCGTTAAGCCCCCAAAAAGCGTCCTCAGTACATTTGAGGCAAAAAACCCAAAATTTGGGTTTTTTATTAAAATAATTATTTTTTGTATAAACGCCAGGCTACTTTTGTTGAAAAGAGTCTTTCAAAACATTTACCCAAAGTTGACAGAAAACTGATACACCTTAGGTTGTCAAAAATTGGGAACAGGGGACATCATTGATTTTTGGGAATTGGGATAACCCCAGTTTTTTTCCAACAGCGGGGAAAAAGTCTTGAGTCGAAGAATGATTTAAAAAAAACTATTGGGAAAAGATTCGGGTACATTTCATGCAATTTTGAAAAACTTCGTTGGGAATAGAGTCGGGGCCAGGTGCTTTTTTAACTTCAATTTATTTATAACAGCATCAATTTCATGGATGGTAAAAGGCGGGTCATCCGTTACGTTGTTATTGATAAGAGCGTCATTCCGTATTTCCTTATGACAATAAATATCAATATTCTCACAATCATCAGGAAAGGAATGGAAAGAGAACCCCCCATTAATTGTTCTTCAAAGAATTAGTCACAGCTCCACTTGGAAGAAACAATTCCACTGGGGTTCAACTCTTTTTGAAACTGCTGTTTGACTCAAAAGTATAAATTTTTTTCCACACATTGTTTACATTAATTTCATCCAAAATTTCTTCCATGAGCTTATTTTGGCATCCAAAAGTTTAAGATTATAATTGGGTTTTTAACTCCCGATATTTCCTCTTATAAATTTCTTTTTCAGTGACATTTTTACATCTCTGGGAAACTCCGTCTTGCAGCATTAACGTGTTTTCTCATACAACCAATTTTTTTGTTTTCCACCAAGGAACACCGTAAATTTCCCTTTCTTTTTAAATTTGGGGTGGGCATTTTTAAAAAATTTTTAACAATAGAAATTAGTTCCTTTTTCAAGATCATGTAAAATTCTGGATTTTGGAGGAGACAAAGAGATCACTAATACTTTGACAGCAAATATTTAGATGAGTCATAAAAAAAAAGTTTCCAGTTCGCTTTTTTAGATTAAAGATAAACTGTCACCATCATTTGATGGAGAATTGGAATTTAGAGCAATATCAAATTCAATTGCTTTGTGGTCGGAGAGAGAACCAAAACAGGCAAATGCCCAACAAGAAACATCTTCCAGTAAACCGTTCCAACTGCAGTTACATCAATGTAGCCAGATCCCCCAGAGCCGCAAAAAGTAGGACCGCAATCTTTTAAATTTTCGACAAAGAGGTTATGGGCACCAAAAATTCAGCGAGCTTGGGCCTCTAGAGTCGGAAAAAGGGGGCTGAACCACGTTTTAGATTTACTATTGGCATCCATAGACCAGACCAGTCTGTTTATGGGCACGTTGGAAAAAAACTGGTTTAAATTTTTTTTAAATCAAAAAAACAATATTCTTGGGGGGTTCGAAGAAAAGATACAAACAAATAGGGGAATTTATTAATGTTCAAACGCATGTCACCATATTGTAACGGTAATTTTGATCCAAAAGTTAAAAAAATTTCTATTTCTGACAATAATGGCTGCTTTAATTATATCAAAAAAAATGACTGAAGAAAAAACCCGTAAGACGATGGAAATCCAGGGAAAAGATCCATTGTATGAATGAAGGGTTTTTGCACTAAAAACGATATCAATATTTCTAGCTTCCATATTCAAAAAAAAGCCCCTGTGTAGCACTTTTCGATTTATGCAAATTGTTTTAAAAAAACGTAAATGCGGGGTTTGGGGAAAAAACCCATTCATAATTTGTTGAGATGTAACAAGTTTCTCCATAAATTGATGGCATTTGCAGCAGCTAGAATAAGGTTTGTGATTTACTTTAACCCTTTTTTTTTAGACCCTTTTTTTCTTATTAAATCTTTTTACAGTTTACGCAAACCTGAGTAGAGAGATTGATTCACTAATTTTGTGTTCTCCAGCACATTTGAAACAGCACAAGCTATTTTTTACAATCAGACCTTATGGTGATAACCAAGGCATTTAAAAAAAGGGGTTTAAAGGCTATGAAGTCTTGGGTTTTGCAAACGTTCCAGTTTTTTCCCCTCAGGAACTTCATATTAAGGCACAAATTTCGACAGGTTGATTCATTTCTAAAACCAAATGGGGGGTTTTCGAATTTTTGGGTGAAACGAATTTTTTTTTCCCCCCCATAACTGAACTTTTTTTCCTTCCACCTTTATTTTTTCAAAAAACTGGGGAACTTCATGGTCACTAATTTCATTTGGGGGGATTTTTTTAAAAACACATTTGGGTTTCTCTTCCTCGGAGAAGACACTTTGAAAATTTTTTGTCTTTTTTCCCTTTTTCGCTGTTAAAAATCTGTTTTTATCCTCCTTAGTGAAAACATTGTACTAGAAAATTTTTTTTAAAAATTTCATCTTTTTTTCCCCCCACTTGTATTTTTTTTCGGGTTTAACCCGTTCTGATTATTTGTCGCACCTCCCCCAGATTAAAAAATATTTTCATTGGCACAGACAATAACGGGTTTTTCAAAAAAGTGATTTTTTATTCTCAAAGATAGATGGCGCCAAGACACTAGCATAAGATGGTTTTTTTAAAAAGACGCCGGGGACAACATCACTATTTTTTAAAACAGAGATCCATCGTGCGTTTTAAATAAACGATTTCAACCCTTTCCCAAAGCAAAATTCTCGCATCTTCACGGGAACTTTTTTCTTGGGTTTCCGGGCACAATTCAACACGTTTTCCAACTTTTTGAAGCAATACTCAAGCGATCGAAATGACGCGTCATCATCAATGGCCGCCATGTTGGCTTCCCAAATATACATGTTTAAGACACCTAAATACATTTTTCAGTTTTGTTCGAAAACAAGAGTTTAAATTCAGCGAATGACACACTATTTTTAATCACTCTTTCAAATAACACAAGGATTATATCCCTCTCCCAACTTTCCCGTGAGGATTCCAAGATTCAGTTAATTTTAATTCAGAGGAGATCCTATTTTTTAGAACGATGGATCTTTAATGGAATCACACAGAATTCAAAAGATTGCATTAAAGATTAACCCAAGATTTGATGCGCGTGTCTGTGACTATACCACGGGGAAATACAATACAGCGGGACTTAGAATATAGTCGATGCACACACCATCTCGTTCCAGTTTTGTCATAGACGACAATTAAAGGATAACACGGTTAGATGATAGGGTACAGCAAATTACGGCACCAAAATGTTGAGCTGTATAGCGAGTGACCGTCATATTAGAGCACTATTCTTGAACAGTTCTAAACACATATTTGATGGCCATTGTGGTTCAATTCGAATTAGGATTTGTTGTTGAATATAATTATACAGTCAGTAAAGATTCCAAGATGAGAATACCCAATGGCCCTATCACAGAGTACAAATGCGAAGTAGTCAGCTCAATAAGCACCATTATCCCACTCTGAATCATCTATACATACACAGTCATGATAATGATGACTCAGGTACTGCGTACACAATCCCTCTGTTATCACGCTTCATCATCTCTTTATATATTGACCTCCGATTTCTGCGTGTGTGCGTTTTGATTCAACCTTTTTTACCAACGGTGGTGAATGCAGGATTCCCTGCTGCCCAAATGTTGAATAACTCTCTTTTCTTGAGCTTAATTACAGATCCTTACTGAAGTGAAGACTTTGGTTGATATTGTGCAGTAATAAATAAGCAAAGTTTTTTGTGCTGTAAAAGTTATTTGTAGAAATCAATTGAATCGATTTTGACGCCTTAGAATTGGCATCTCTCCTCTTTGCACACTATATAAGAGATATGCAGTTGCGATGTCACATGATTTGTTCCAACTATTCATTCATTGGCCTCGAAAAATAACTCCTCTATCAGTTCTATTTTAGTATAATAGCATAAGAAATTTCATTACAAACATATAATCCTTAATATATCTTTTTCTTGTCTTAAAATCGTACACTAATCTTGCTACTTTACATTTATGAAAATTTATTTTATATTTTTATCGGTACTCAAATTTCAGTTAAAACACATAACAATGTTTGGTGATTTTCATAAGTTAGAATTTTAAGAAATTTTACAAATTAAATAATAAGTTGATGTAGAAGAAGTTGTGAATTTTTTGTAAGATGCCATTGAAACTTTCATTTTTACTTTTTGGTAAGATAGAATGTAGTACATTAATTTAATAAAACGCCTTTATAATAATTATAAGCTTTTACATTTCATTTTACTTATTTTTATCTACATTTCTTATGATTTTTGGGATTAATTTTTTTAATAAGAGAAAAAATGTTTTTGAAAAATAATCAATTCCTGAGTAATGTTGGGGATTTCACACACAGTTAGTAAAAAAATAACTAATCTACATACAAACCATCCAATTCTAGTATAATTATGACTAGCTCTCCTTTAATATTTATCATCCAATATTTTTAGTGTCATTAAAAACATTGAAAAATGCATCAAAGTAATATATTTTGTGATTTATACTAAGTTTGAAATGTATTATAGATGAGTATAAGCATTCTTTTTATGTTATAGAATTACCGATGTTCAATCCTCTTATAAATGCATCAAAGACTTGACACTTATTTCTGTTAATATGTGAATAGGGTGATTCTCAAAGAGAGATTGATTAACTTTTAAAGATGTTGTAGACCAGGGGTCGCCTTATATCTGTGGTGTGCCGATGATGCCTAAGATTCAGTGTGCCGCGCAATAGGAAATATTTGGAACAATTCGTTTCCGACAGCAATGCATCCAAAGTTAAGGAGCAGAAGTCAAAAATACAGATTTAGAGTTTTACATATTAATTATACATCATTTAAAGATATTTATTAACATAAAAATAAGCAGCATATTAAATATAACTATTCCTTCAACATAAATAAAATACTAAAATTGAATTTATATTATGTATCTTTAAGAATATTTATTAAAATAAGAAATAAACATAAAGTATAAGTATTTCTGCTACATCGTGAAATAAAAATTAAAATTTTAATACGAATCTTGTCCCTGCAAAGATCTACTTAATATCACAATTTAAGGGGTATAATTTGCGACTTTCAATTTGACACATGATTCTGAGTTGTTAAACAACTTATTTGAGGATACAAAATATATGTCATATGAGAAAAAAAATTGTTCATACATTTATATATATTCAAAAACGGAAAACAGAGCACATACAAATATCTTCAATTTAATAACTCCGACAATAGCATATATAATTTTAAAATAGCTGTCAACGTATCGATAGTTATCTTCGAGATCATTTCATATTTCCGTAAATTTTGCTTTCAATAACTATGAAGATTATTTTTCACGAAGCAGCAATGAGTGATTCTTTACTTTACAAATAATATACAATCGTTTGATTTAAATTGAATACTTAACGCTAAGAATAAGTCACATTCAAACAAAGGATGATTTTTTTTTGCTTAACTCACACACAAACTACACAAGAAGATTAGGCAGAATCGTTTTATGGCAAAGAATTGAAAGCAAAAAGTAGTCTTTATGCATGAGTCTCGCAGAGGGAAGAGACAGAAAGATTTAATTTGATTTCATAACTTCGTAGAGTGCCACTGAAAATTACTCCGCATGCCACATGTGTCAAGCGTGTAATAAGAGTTGCCGACCTCTGTTGTTGACCCAGTAAAATCAGCCTTTTTGTATAATTTTGCATGGTCAGTAATAAATAGTATAGGTTTTAGAGGATACATGCTGCTAAAATCAAGAATGAAAGGCACAAATAATTTCAGATGGAATAATAGCTGCTATCTATAACTCAAATTTCATGACGGTAACGAAGGATTGTAGAAATTTTTGGAATACATAAGTAACGTCATGCATTTTTGCAACAATTATATTTCTATAGGTAAATTCCTTTTTAAATTCAATAGCAGCTTTCCTTTGCTTTTTTAATTCAATAAATAAAGAGTATTTTTGCCTTTTTCTATTTCAAAACACTCGATCTTCTTCGTACTTTCAGCTGCGAATGATTACTGAATATTGAAATAGACCAGCAAGAAGCATTTCAACAATTTTTAAAGGGTTTTTCTCGTAATTGAATTCTCTTTAAATGATATTTTATTTTAACAGGAAAATAAAAAGATCTTTATGTACTAATGGATCCAGCGACATCTTAAGACTTCTTGAGGTCTTGGAATCCTAGACAAAAGCAGACCCCTCCTGTGACTCTTTTCAGTAGACAATATTATCTTATGTAGTCAAATACTCACACAAATGGTAAAATAAATATGTATGACTCACAATATGAAAGGCACAAATCTACTTTTTGACTAAACGAGTAATGATGGTGTATGTCAGTAGGCCTAGACCTAGACACGGGTGACGGACATGCCATAATAATGCAGTCTTGCCACTTTTGCCGGTTAGCATATAGTTCGAAATTCCCAGTTTTTTGCAGAATATGTCCGGGAATAACATTTGATGATTAATTATTCGGATTATGACTTTATTGAAGGTGAATCGAAAACGAGACGAGACTCTAGGCCTAAATGGCCCTTGCCTTAAAATGTCCCTTTAAGAAACTATTGTTAATAAACAAACAAGTTTCCTCCAAAGATTTGCCTTTAATTCCTTATTAGGCTACCTATTGTGGGGAAAGTTGTTGTTTTTTCATGTTCTCTTTAATGTTAAAGTTTATCCAATCTTTTTTAAATACCCTGTCTAAGTACGCATACCGAATATTCAATAATTTATTTAAATTTTTCATAATAATATTTTCTAAAGTTAATTGTTAGTAATGTCTATTATTTCAACATTTCTTTCAGAAAAATGATAAGATTACTAAAATTTCAAGCAGTGAGTTTCATACTTCTGGTGTGCATGACCTCTGGAGTGCTTTCAAGAGTCTTTGCAGACCATAAATGTCAACCTTTTACTCCGGAAAGACACGTACCTCCTAAGGAACCGTTCCATGTGATTACCGAAGATTTCTTAAATAAGTTCAATGAAGTTATCGTTATTGGAGATGTACATGGATGCTACGACGAACAGCAATTACTAATAAAAAATCACAATCTCAACGACACAGTTTTGAAAATATTCACTGGTGATATTTCAAGAAAGGGCCCAAAGAATCTAGAAGTTATTCACTTTATAAAAAATTGCTCATCATGTCTCACGGTGAGGGGTAATAATGATGAAAAAACCTTACTGAGGGTTTTCGCGAAATTACATAACAGTAGTTATGAATTTATCCCCATGGACAAATGGATGGCAAATTTAACCATAGACGAAGTTGCTTGGCTTAGAGACATTCCGTGTTACATATTCCTAGTATGAATGCATACGTTATGCATGGTGGACTTTTACCAGGAGGTGTACCTGTAAAAGACAACCAACCTTATACCATTATGAATATTAGAACAGTTATTGCTGATCCCAAATGCCCTGGTGGATGGAGACCAACAAGAGAAGAATTTTTAGATAAAGATGATGTTCCAACATACCCGTGGGCGTCACAGTGGCGAGGACCTGAACACATCTATTTCGGACATGATCATAAGAGACAATTACGAAATTCCCTTATATGCAACAGGCGTTGATAAAAAAGCCTTGTTGGGAGGACATTATATAAAGGGCTATTTCATAAAAGGCCCCAGAAAAGGAAACATTTGCAACTCAGCCAGTTTTTGGGAACAATATTACCAGGGAAAAAAGTTTGATTTTCGTTTTAAAAAGAACATTAATTCATTTTAATATAATGTTTTTATAAGTTATGTATGTATTAAATATTTTAATTTGATTAGGTATGATGTAACTATCCTGATAGAAATGTTTTAATTTTAAATATTTGTACAAAGCTTAGTATGAATTACTTATTTTCAAAAAAATTTAATCTATTGATTTGTTAATAAAAAATATATTAACCATTTGGTATTTTTATATTTTTAGTACGTTAGCATTATGTACTTAGAGCAATGTTCATTACATTACATGCACCTTGTACATTTTTATGCACATATCATGTAAAATGTTTGTATTATAAGGCAATATTAAATATTTTTATAATGACTGATTTCATGAAATATTTTCACAGCACATATATTACATTATAAGCTTATGAAACATATGCTTTTTTAATTTTGTAATAAAGCATTAATACATATATTTCCTGAAATAAAAAGATCCCATTTTTAAGATACATTTAAACAAGTAGTATAAAAAAAATTTTAAAGTCAATTCCTTTTTTGTTAGAAAAACATACTGGCGCCATCTGTTGCAGCTAATTGTAACAACGACAGAAATAACGCAGAATAAATTTAAATTAAAAAATAAAATTTAATTAATGAATTAATATTTGAAAAAACTGTATGAACATCAAGTGTCATCTACTACAAGTTTAAAAAATTGCATTTGAATTTGAATGAATTATGAATGGAATGATAATGACTGTGAATAGAAAGATTGAAAATTTGACCAATTTATATATATATATATATATATATATATATATATATATATATATATATATATATATATATATATATATATATATATATATATATATATAGGAAGAGAGTGAACTAATAATACAAATTGAAAAACAATCAAAATTGAAAGATCATGTGAGGTTATAAGTCATTATTTCTTGATTAAAATAAAAACTTTATCAATTATGTGTACAAAAATATCGAAATGCCTGAAATGAATATGGACAGGTAGCATAGTTTTTAATGGATAGTGTAGTTCTTATCTAAAACTATATTATTAGCAAGTAACTATTTCTCTCAAATATTTTTAGGGAATGCAATATCAAAACATTTCCTATTTGATATACATGCGAAATCACTAGATAAGAGATAAGACCGTAAGTTATGTATCATGGTCTTTTACATGACAAAAAAATTTCATCATAGTAATATTTCATTGACTTTTTTTGACATTAAAAAGATCAAAGGGGTATTTTGAAATCCCATACAATGGATACCAAACCAAATAACAGTTATTAGGAACATGAAAGATACCTTCAATTAAATATATTTTTAATTTGTGAAAAAATTATTTTTTAATTAGTGAACCATAGTCGTATTAATTAACAGTAGTTTTTGTGTCATACAGTAGAGTAGCAGGGTTTCAAAGTTCTCAAGAAATGGCAAACAGTGTTGATCCATTAATCGAGGTGTATTTATCCTAACGCTGAAAAAAATTAAACTTCCTTGTAAAAGAATCCCAAAGTTTTTTAAAAAACATAGGGGTTTAGCACGGATTAAATTTTTCCTTTTTGTAAAAAAAGTTAAATAAATCAAACTATTTTAAATTATTTTTTAACTATCTACTATTTCAAAATTATGAATGTCAAATATTATAAAGTCATGATGACAGTCGTGTTTTCATAGTAAATGTTTACGGAAATGTTAAAATTTAGGTGAAGAATGCATTTGCATACGATGAATTAATCCACAATGCATTATTATCGAATAATATTATTATTCATATTTTGTTTATTGAGATTTTACTAACATAATCAGCAAAAAGCAATAATAAGATAATATAAGTTCAATTTTTGATCTATCGAATTTTCTCTGAAGATGAATATAATAAAGCCATTTTTTAAAACATTCACATATGAGCATATCTTTACTCAAGAGGAACCAAAAGAAACAGATATACTATTACACACATATGCACAGCAACGCTGTATTTTTTAAAAAGAAATTATCAATTGCTAATTACATCCAGTGATGTCTTAAGACTTCTTGGACCCCTATGCAAAAGCGGAATCCACCTGCAATACAATTAAAGTAGACATACTATGCTGTTCGAATTAATTGGGACAAATGGGAAAAAGAAGATTTTTTCTAAAACCTTAACTTTTTATCATTACATACCTTAAATAGACTAAAAAGTCTGTATATTAGTACGAAGTATGCTTTTCTTTAGCAAGAAATGACTTTTTAAATCCATCTTGGCATTGACTCCATTAGTGTAGCACACATGTTTTTGATTCCATCATCTTGGAAATACATTAGTATTGACCTTTTTATCATTTGTTCTGTTGTCGAGCAATTCATCTTAGCGAAACGATTCTTGAGAATATGCCATCAGCTTTGAATAGGATTCATGTCTGGGGAATTTTCAAGCCAATCGAGCACTTTTATTTTATTTTTCTCTTAAAAGTATGGACCAATTTCGAATTGTGAAAAGGGGCCAATTCATGTTGAAATGTTCCATCAAATGTTTCCATGAATGGAACAATCCTACTGCATAATATTTCTACATATTTGACAGAATTCATCATGTATTTAAGAGGAACTAAGCTTCCAGAGCCATTTGTTGTGAAAAAAACCCAAACATCTGTTTAGAAGGGTGTTTTACAATCTGTTGGATATGATCTGGTAACAAAGTTTCAACTTCACTTCGTCTAACTACACTTGATTTGTATCCCTGCACAAATAAATGTTTCATCACTCAAAATCACCTTCTTCCAATCATTAACAGTCCATGATTGATATTTTTCGGCCCATGCTAAACATTTTTTTCATTATTTTCTGAGTTAGAAATAGTTTTTTTCCCTCAGTCTTGTTGCCAAGGCCACCTTCCAGAAGTCTTTTCCGTGTAGTTGAGGTATTAAATTCAACACCATTATCCAATAAATCCCTTCATAGGTCTATGCTTGTCTTTCGTGGAATTATTTTGTTATTTCTTATTAAAATTTTATCAATTCTTGGAGTAGTTTTCCACTTGCGCCCCCATCTTATTTTTTCTTTTTGGAGACTATGATCCAAAATTTTGAAATGTGCTTAAAACTCTTAATTCGATCACACCAACTGCCATAGTTATATCTTTCCCAGTCATAGAAGTGTGTTCATTGAGAGCGATTTATTTTAGAACGGTTTCAGGGAGTATTATTCATTTTGAACAAGTAAAAGTAACACGTCTGATGCAGAATGCAAAATTGAAATTTCCAGCTATCCCACTGAAAAGCTCACAACTAAGCTCCTGATTTATTAAAATGAACAAATTATAGTCAAAGTCGATCTGTCACACTAACCTAAAGGCAGTTATAAAGGGTTTGAGGAAGTTCAGGACATCACTAGTAGTAACATACCAACTCAAACAAGAAAAACATGTTTGTCCCAATTAATTCGAACAGTATAGTACGTTGCCAAATACTCATATAAACGGTAGAACGGAACATTTAAATATATGTACGTGACTCACACACTATCTCACAAACCTTGAAACCAACCGACTCTTTCGACTGCCACCTTTCAACTAAATGATAGTGTAGGGTGATAGCCCTAGACTCAGACGAGGGACATGCGACAAGATTGCAGTCTTGTCGGTGCTTCCAGTTGGCATTTAGTTCGAAATTCCCAGTTTTTTGGAGAATATGTCCGATAAAAACAGGATGAACAAAAACATTTGATGATTAAAATTATTCCCATCATGATCTTAATGAGACTAAATTAAAAACGAAATGAGGCACTCCTCTCCAAGGCTGAGACCCTGGGCCTGGGGCTAGTAGGCCCATGCCTTAAAAACGTTCTTCTCTAAATCTTTCAAAAAGCACTCTATACTTATAACGAAATATTTCACAATTCCTAAAAGAAAACGTGTAAATGTATCAAAATACTCACAGAGAAGTTTCTCTTCAGAATTCAACACAACCAGATGGATCAATTTCAACTTAAATCACTGATCATAATATATATATATATATAAAACTCCTATAATTTTAAATGTAACTGTGAAAATATTGAATGTGTTTAGTTAGTTTCTACCTTAATGCTTCGAATAGAATTCATTTATGCGATGAATTCATTATTATATGATGCTGACCTTTTAGTGTAAAAAATTTTACAAGTTAATTTAACTTTCGAAGAATCAACCGATACATTAATTTGGCTGAAAAGCAAAATTTCGTATGTTTTGCCATATCCAAAAATTTTCTAGACATTTCAGATTGAAGTTTTTGATTCTCTCATTAAAAAGAGATCTTCAGAGCTATCTTCAATCGGTAATGTTTCGGATATAACTGTCACAAAATTTGCTTCCTCTATTTTACTTTTCGTAACTATATCATCAACAGTTACTCTTACAGTGAATTCATAGCTTCTTTTTGCTAGTGCAAGGCTCCAACGCTATATTCATACTTAATTAGCTCGATAATCCTGACTGATCATTGCGAGTGATAAAGCTTTTCAGGAAGGAATTAGAGTCGATTGACGCATTTCTTCTAGCGAGGAGCCGATAATTTCTACACAACAAAATTGTTTCCAAACTTCACTGACTGTAATATCTATTAAAGAAATCTGATCAGTAACCCATATATTTCTTTAGTCCATACCGCGTTGTAAGAAAAGTTCCGCGTTTTTCCAACCGTGTATTAAACCAACCTCATTGTAGGAGGCCTACCTGTATTCATAAAGCATCACGTTGTACCAAATGTATTGATCTAAAAAATTCTTGGAGAAGAATGAATTAGAATCCGAAAGAGCATAATCTAAAAAATTGATCCCTCCGAAAATAGCACGCTTCTTGGTGCAGTTCCAAAGCCCTATGATTCAATTAGAACTTGCCCTGACTACATGATAACTCTGTTAATAAATAACTGTATACTAGACTTCCAATACTGCTCATTCTACAGATATTCAACATACTGTGGTATGTTATGTATTTTTGCATTCTTGATATTTATGAAAAGTGTGTTTATACTTAACAGAGTTGATGAAAGCGCTACTTATACACGTAATTTTTATTCATAAGAAAACGTACATACTGAAAGAATTGTTTTTGGAATAAAATCAGCACCCTACGTAATTCACTCTGTTGAAAAACATCGATTAGATTGCATCAATTAAATTAAAGTCATTGTCTAAGACATTCTATGGCACGTCAGTATCGGGTGAATTTTGAATCATGACCAAAGTACCCCACAGCGATGAAGATAGGCTCTGTTCATAGGTTCTCCAAGGTCAAAAAGAGGGAAGTGGGGAGGTTAGGAAAAAATACCAATTCTGTGAAGATGCTCTCCTAGGTAATTATGCTTTATTAATAGCTGGAAAAAGAAGCAACTGCATCACGTCGTGAGTATTCTGGTACATGATCGAAATCTTCAATTTTCCATTGTTTCGTTTGAACGGTGTTCATCCCTTTTGCCCGGTATCTTTATCTAATAGATTGTATTATGAATTATTTTATGGTGTAATATGGCATATTTTAATAAGTGGGCTACATCATTTCGTGCGAGTAAATCTGCTTGTTCATTTACAAAGATGTCGTTGTGTCCACGGATCTATTGTACCAAAATTTTCTTGTTTTTCTTCAGCAAGCATCGGAAAATTTCTCGACATAGGAGAACTGATAAAATAGAGTTTTTTTCTGGAGAGCCAATGGCCTGTATCGTTGCTCTTGAATCTGATAGCAGGACAGCATTCTCGAATTTGTAATGAAGGATCGATAGTTGTTTCAAGGTGATTCTAAGAGCCTCCACCTCTCCATCAAATGCCTTTCTGTTCTTGACAGTGGAAGCATAGAATGAAAAAAAGACCAGAATGAACCCTGAGCCTTCAGACATATCTTTGTGATACGACTGTATATACATTGCATACATGCATCCACTGAGGTTCTGGGTATTCAGCATTAATTGTTTCCAGGGCAAGACATTTCAATATCTCTGTAAGTGCTTCGTCTGTAATGATTTTATCAGTCAAATTAAGACGTATCTCAATTCGCATCATTGAAAGAGGTTCAATGGTGGTGCAATTTCTTAATTCTATCTATAATATCGCAGTCCTCTCTAATTAAGCGGACTTTTTTGTAGGAAGTCCCACTGGGTCTTCATATTTCTTGTTTTGACGTGGTAATTAGTCCAAAAAGGACCTCCAATGTGAAGTAACTCTTCATATAAGATGACAGCCTTTTCCTTTACGCTAGCTTTCATTGGAAGACTTTTTGTAAGCATTAACAAAGCATCGACCGGACTAGGATTTGACACCTATGGTAATAAGTCTCATTGCCTGGTTATGAAAAATTTCCAGTTTCTTAATTGCTTGCTCATGTACCGTTATGAGAGGTTCGCAGTAATATAAAATTAAAGGCAATACGTATGTTTAATAACTAGTATTTAAAGTTGTCCTGGCACTTCACCACAGGGAGCCAGACAGACGCGTTTCAAGATAGTCAATCATTAATAGGAGCGTTCTAAAAGTGACTCTGTTGCATGTAGTCTCCAGCTTAAATTATTATCAAAAGTAACAACTAAGTATCTAGACTTGTCACAAATTACAATCGTATTATCTTCAAACTTCACTTCAGGTCAAAGTGCCTGGTGGGTCAATGAGAAGGACTGAACCGCAGTTTTATCTAAATTTACTATCCTTTTATTTTCAGTGCCCGATCTGAAAACACTATAATGACACAATTCAGTCTTCTCAATTACGATTGTACACCTGTAATATTCTTTAGGGCGGCACCAATATTATTAATATGCCGGCTGGGTGGTGTAGTTGGTTTGTTGCTGGCCTTCTGCACCCCCAAGGTTACGGGTTCGACCCCGGCCCTAGACGGTGAATTTTCATGATGCAGAAAATCGACAGCGGCCATATCGTATCATTATGTGGCATGTAAAAAATCCCTTGGAGTGCCCATTTGGCTTGGGTGTCCTCGACAAAATTAAATTCGTATGTTCAATTTCGCATTGTCAGAGATCAGGTGCCTCCTTCTAGGGAGGAAACTGGGCGTTAAAATTACTTGCGGCAATTGGTACCGCCTATATGGTGCCGAAATAAAAAGTTATACCAGCTCCTGGGGAAGGAACTAGATCTGCAAAGGTAAAAAAATACCAATACGCAGCCCCATTAGAGAAAAAAAATTATTTATACAGATGTTAAAAAGAATACGGCTATACTTACAAAATCTTGTGGCACGCCGGTTAGTCAGTTATAATATATTAAGTAGCTATTTCCTTACTTGACTTTACAGATTCGTTGGTTTGTGTAGGGCCTTATCTATGCCAGGGAATGCAAATTTAAGTTGCTAAGATTTTATGTGTATGAATTCATAGTGGCAAGTGAGCTACACTGAAGTACAGTTGTAATCTACATTTGAAGAGCTGGTCTACCCTAGTAATTTAACCAAATTGAAATGATGTGTAATTTCTTTGTGTGTGTGTCTGATAATAAATACATTTTAAGAAGCTTAAGTGTAAGGATCATTTGAAGTGCCACCATTGAAAAGGTGCATCCCACGGGAAATTAATATTCCGCTTAAACCGTGTCCAGAGTTGAGACAAAAGCTAAAAAGTATTTAATTTTAAATTTGAAAAAAAAAGTATTCGATATTGATAATCACATTCTTGGTTACATTTTTATATTGATGCGAAATAATGACAGGATAGTTAAATTAAAATGGAAGCGAACCGCTTTCAGAACAATAATTTCTAATCTTTTAAAGAAGGTTGAGCGTTACTCAGTAAAGAAAGACAGGAATGTATTAGGTGAATTGTAAGAATTATTATCAGAAAAGGAAAAAAATTAACTAGATGACGTGATTCCTTTATTAATTGAAATAAAATCTTTAGAAACGGATGTAATTACTTCAGAGGAATATAGGGAATGTTCTCGAGCTATGATATATATATATATATATATATATAACTTGCGAGATGCTGTACGTTCCATAAAACTTCTCAAACAGGTGTTAGAAGAATTTTCGGGTGAACCTAAAAAATTCATAGAATATATATTTTGGAGCAATTATGAAAACAGTGTACACAAAAATTAGAGAGAGAGTCTCAGTAAAACACCAAAAATTATCTATCTGAAAACATAACTCATAGGCGCAGTAAGTAATGCGGTAGCTTCCTTAGAACTGTGTATATGAATGAAGAAAAAACTATGATGAGAGAATAAAATTTTTAAAAGAAAGTTTGGGGAAAAGATCTTACTGAGTCAATTCATGAATAAATTGTTAAAGATAGAAATAGTAAAGAATAAAAAAAATGTTAATGCTAAGCAAAATCTATATTACGACATTGAAATAGCAGTTCGAAATTCGGAATGAAAAAGTTACAAATGGCTCTTGAGTCAATCTGTATTGTTAATATCTATTCCAGACCTGTATTGTACCTGTATTGTTAATATCTGTTCTAGAAGAATTCGTTCTGGAATTTAATCGAAGGAAAAAACGAAGAAATAGGTGTACAAGTTTATAGACCTCATAAAAATTAAATACAATGTCGCTACACGTCTGATTTGTTGACACAGGAGAGAACATATATCTGGGCTCTTCTTTTCGAACATAAAAAATACGATAAAAAATTTCTAGAAATGTACGCACGGCTGCTAGTTTTAATACTGTTGACAATCTTACATGTATTCATGCCTCTTTTGAGATATGCTTCATAACTCATTTTCTTGTGATAAAAGAGTTAAAGTAAAATTGTATAAATTGCGAGGCGAAAATCACGCTGCTATAGTTTCTTTTCAAAGATTTCACATTGAAAAATTCTGTAGGAATAAGAAAGTAAGTGTCAAAATGCGATCTTAAACCGCATGATGAATCAGTATAGTTTATAAAAATAATTCAAACCAAAACTAAACACGAACGGTTTATATATAATTAAAGTATAAAACCAATTTGGGAAAACGCGCAAGATAATTCCGTAAAAGAAATATTAAGTTCTAATAAAAACATATGCTTTCTATTATTCAAATTCTTCACGTAAGAAAGATGCTTTATTGAAAACATGTTCAGTGATAATTTTTCAAGATGGTAAAAATCAGCAATATTTAAATCTAAAAAATTAGTAAATTTTTAAAGAAAAAAAAAGGAAACAAAATGGCATGTACCAAATTTGGATCGTTTCTGGTCACTTTTCAACGAATGAATAATCCGAACTATCTGCCAATCACTGAAAAAAGAAAATTAAGTGTTGTTTTGGTATTGAGTTGCCCTACTTTTCAGTAGGAAGGCACTTATAGAATTATCATATAAAGAAAATATATATGAACTAAATTAGACCTGAACAAAACATCCATCTATATACCAATAAGAAACCTATAAAATACCTTCAAGAATAAGGCTGACAACCAGATTTTAAAAAGGCATTCAAAATCAGAGGTCGATTGTAATCCAAAAATTATACCAAACCAATTTGTGGTAGTCAGGTTTGTGATCAACACGTTTTTGAAATCCAGTTCAATATTTAAATCTGAAAATATTTTTGAGTTTTTTTTTCAATTTGTAATGATCTGTGCGTAACATTCCATTTTCAGATTCTGTTAGCTTATATACACTTTTGTACAGATGCTCTTAACTTGTTTTGTGTGTGTGTACACATTCTGTTATAGCTTGTTTTTTACAGATTCTCTTAACTTGTTTTGTACAGATTCTCTTAGCTTGTTTTGTACAGGTTCTCTTAGCTTGTTTTGTACCTGCATTGTACCGCTCTAACACGCAAATTGTCGTCCAGCCAGTATGGTGGCTATGACCCTCGGCTTGTAATCGAGTGGGTTGGGGTTCGAATCCCGAGTAAGACATGGTTGTATCTTAGGGAAAGAAGTCGGTCTTTCGTCTGAAATGGATTCCCGTCTCGAAAGGAAAATAGCGCACCTCTTCTTGTTCTATGCTGGGATCATCATCTGTAATAAATGTGTATATTCTTCTGTTTGTGTATTGTATGCTTTCTGTTCTTCTCTTGTATTTCATATGTTCCTAGGATAATAAACACACGGCAACAACACGCAAATTGGATCGTCTATGGCAAGAAATAACGCAAGAGGACACCCGTCAACTCAACGAGTCAAGGCCTATCGAGGGTAGAGGGATGAGCAAACTCATTATCGCGATTTGTTTAAGGGTTTTTTGTTT
>BMAV01012201.1:0-134961 GCA_019973955.1 Trichonephila inaurata madagascariensis | reverse complement strand
TATTGAGATGTTTTTATCTTTTAGGCTTTTAGGTTGCTTTTGGATCTCGACATATATGTTGTTAGATGGAGAAATACACTTAACAGAATCCAAGGAGGAAAGAGAGTCTGAACAGATGAGAGATAGTCTGAGACTAAACTATGACCCATTTAATGGAGAAATTTAAACATAAAAGTTCAGCTACAAAACTGTGCATTTATCACGAATTCTAAATTGAAAGTGCTCGAATTCAACACCACTCCTGAAAGCCACAGAAGCGAAATCAACTCTCCCATCAATGTTACTACCAGCAGTATAGTAAATAACAAGGAAATCCTCTGTCCTTTTGTCACTAAGTTGAATAATATTGATGGCATTCCTCTCTGAAGGTAATAATTTAATAAAATTATAAGAGTATATGATAAGTGAAGAGTATTATTTTATATGAATGAATAAATAAATTTCCAGGCTACGGAAAAAAGAGGGAAGGAATTATTGGAAACTGTAAATATTTATATCAATACACGTTTTACGTCAACTTTCTTGTGTTGATTTCGTTCCATTTACTAGAAATCATGTGGTGTGTATGTCTTCATGTAATTATGTGCATGCAATTTGGTGCTTGTTTTTGACGATAAGACCTCAATTCTATCTTAGGCAAAAATTGGCAATTCATCAATTTTTTTCCTCTTGAAACTTCTTGAACATTCCTTTGCCGTACCTTGGAATTGAACAGTATAAAAGGAAATTGAAGCATTTTCTGTGTGAACCTCTCTGAAAAATCAACCCCAAACTAAAAAGAGATCTTTTTCTTTTACTGAAGACTATGTTTTCTTCTCCTTGTTACTTATGTTCAAGAGCTGTTGCCTGATTTTTATCTTAAAGGATGTTCGTTTCATAATTGCTTATTTTAATAACTTGTCTCAAATTTAGATTTCAAGTAAAAGATAAGTACGGGAATTGAGGAAATTATGAAAGAAAACCTTTGCCAAATTTTGAATAAAAGATGCATTAAATTAAATTCAAAGAATATTAGCAAAATAAAATAAAAATGCACATTTCTTAATAATCACAAGGTAAAAAAAAAGTCTGTACCAAATTAATATATTAAGTCTCAATCGGAAGTTTTACTCATTCATTAAAAAGGGTAAGAACATTCACGTATTCACTAATTTTGAAAAGTTTTATATTTAAAATTATTCCCAAAATGAATTGATATTTATTTACTTCGAACATCTTTATAGATATGGTAAAATTGAAGTGCAACCAAATAAATATGATGACAAAATAAACTCTAATAAGCATGCATGTTACGATTTGGAATTAGTTTTCTTTTTCTTATATTGACATGTGTGTGTGTGTGTGTGAATTCAGTCGGACAAAAAACTTTCTTTTCAAACATTAAATGTAATGTATTGGGTATAAAAATGTTCTATTAATTGGTAATCTAAAACAGATTATGTAAACTATTTTGTATAATGCATATACCCATAATATATATTAAAAGAATGTTAGATACATTAAAATTTTAAAAGAAACTAACACTAAAATTAATAAGGATGCACCTGATCAATTATTTAAAACTCTTCGAGAACTTTAAAGAAAGAAAAAAGTTTGATTTTAATATGCTTCTTTCACCACTGCAAGGAAGAATGCAGAAGGAAACTTTTTTTTATCAGAAAAATAAATAAAATATTCAAACGATCAAAGAACTTTGAAGAAATTATTTTTAATGAGGGAAAATGAATATTGAAACGTAATATATTCCAATTACATCACATAAAATAGAATGTTACCCTAAAAGTCTAATAAAATACTATGTAAGAAATAAAAATTTGCTTCTTTATTGGTTAAAGAAGTTCTAAGAGACTTCTTTAACCCAGTGCTTCTCAAAGTTTGAATGTTTGCTTCCCAATATTCAATCATAATTTTCATCGCGCCCCCCTCCATACAAAAACATTGTATTTAATTTAATAATACTTTACTTTGACGTTAAAGATACAACACGATTTTTACCTCTTAAGTGCCACCAGCGTATATAAATGTCTAGCTAAGCGAAAGTGTAAATTGCCCTAACGTATATGTACGTCTTTCCAAAGTACGATTTTTTCTGTGCACTGCTATCCATAAAATTATTCTGAAGGCTTTTGAATGCAAAAAAGGACCTTTACAGTGTTTGCGAAGGATTTACTTATTTCAGAGGATTAGATTATTTATATTCCTTTCTCTGTGGCATTGGGGAGTGAATCGCGTAACTTTTAATTGGCAGTTAAGGGATTAATTATGAAGATAAGTTTTTTTGTTACAAATTTTTCAGATAAGGGTTAATTTTTGTATATAATTTTATATACGACAAGCCTATGGGGTCATTGTGAATTATCAATATTTTTCTTAACTTAACCCGCGGTCACTCGCGCCTGTTTTTGCTACCGTCGTTACTCGCGGGGTGTAGAGAACACCCCAAACTTTTAACACGTATATTTAATTATGAAAATAAAATTAAGTCATTATGATACATATTTATAAAGTATAAGATGTCTTTTGTACTATACAAATAAAATTATTAAATTTATTGTATACAAATGAGACTAACATTAATTTAAACTAAGCATACAAAATTTTCATTTTAAAACACATAACTATATATTTTTTCATAAACCAGTATAAAACGTATATACCAGTAATAAATATACTTTATAATTAATGAGATAATGATAGTAGAAAGTAGAAAAATAGTATTTTAATAATTTTCCAAACATTCAGAGCAGACTGTATGCATATGCTCAATTTTTCGTGGGAGTTCTCAGCTCCCCAGATAAACTTTTGAAGGTCATTAAATTCCAATCGTTCGAAAAAGAGGGATTGCATCAGGCCTGAAGGTTCAATGACCTAAAATTGCAGCTACAGAAAAAATCGTGGTTCTGCGCATTCTTTTTAGAATCCTGGGAGAATTTTCTTGTTGCTGGGGTGTACAGAACACCCCGCGCGAGTGATCGCGGGTTAATATTGTTAAATTAATCATAAAATACATTGTGCAGTACTGATACATTTATGAATGTATTACATCAGTGTAAATGCGTGTTTTATTTTTTATTATGTCAGAATGTATTTTTTTTTGTTTACTTTAAGTAAATTAATAATTTTCTTAAAAAAAATCTTCTGTTGTCCACTTTTCAATATGCTTACGCCCCCCTCGTAGAGTTATCACGCCCCCTTAGGAGGCGCGCCCAAGAGTTTGAGAAATGTTGCTTTAACCATTAATGAAAACCCAGTGGCCGAGTGGTTAGTGCATCACGCTTCCACAGTTTCGGGATTTGTCCTCGAGATGAGCAAGGTCGGTTTAGTCTTTTATCCCTACAATGGGTTTATAAAATGAGTACCAAGGCTGCTTGGGGACTAAAACACTGGTGGTTTCGCTTCAGACTGACCACCTGATCTAGACATCTGCTCATGCACCTCAGCGCCCAATGGTCACGTATATTGAGATGAACGCAGTAGACCTTAGTCCTCATGGGCTGTTGAGGTACTGAGTTTGAGTAAAAGACTCTTTAAATGTGTGTTAAAAATTATATTGAGTTATAATTTATCACAGTAAATACAATTTCACTTTAGGGAAGTGTTTCTCAAACTATTGGGCGTGCTCCCCTGGAGGGGAAAAACCCTACGTAGGGGGCACGAGCATGTAGAAAAAAAAGTTTATTTAAAAATATTGTTAATTTTCTGAAAAGAAGCAAACAAAATACATTCTGACATAATAAAAAATAAAATACACGTTGCGTATATATATTTCTGTTCCAATATAAATATTAGAAAGGAAAAGTAACGTAATACTTATACTATTACTATAAAAGTAAATTACTTATAAAATATCTATTAATTGAAAAAGTAACATATACAAAATTTAATACTTGATAATTTATATGTTTTGTAAGGAAGATTATACTGTAGATTAATCGTGTCAAAGTACATTATTATTACGTTCATTATATTATTACTGTATGGGGGTGCGTTGAAAATTATGAATGAAAACTGGGTCGCGACTATTTAAAGTTTGAAAAGCACTGCTATAGGGGGTTTCACTGTTAAGAGTAATAATTTGCTATTAGAATTTTAAAAAAGGTGTTTCACTTCTCTTTTCTCATTCCCTAAATTCAAGATTGTTTAATGGTTAGATCTTTTCCTTGTGTGAAATGCAGTAACGGAAATTTACATAGGAATGGGATTTCACATTTGGCTTGAGCTATTGGAAAAAACATTCTTACTGAAGTAAAACTCTTGCGATGAAACAAATGTGTCCTTCTTTATCTTTCTGATCATTCTACTAAAAAAAGACACAAAAGGGCGGGAAAAGGAAATTTTAGTTATACCTAGCAAAAAAACTACTTGAATATTAAAAAAAATGTTTGAGAAGTTCTTTTGTTGATTCTTAAACTCCTAGATCTGGAAGATGGCTCAAAATATTAAAAAGTTTATGTAATTTTGTTTCCCCGAAATCTTGAATGAGAAAGTTAACTATCATTCCTCATTGAAAGAAACGAATTGGAAAAAGAAAAAACTTTAATCTTTTTAATGACGTAAAAATCTGAGATATTTTAGAGAATGTGTAAATGCTAATGTATATAGCTAATGTTAATGTGTATAGCTAAGATGAATGAAGACTTTATAATGTATGAAAGTTAAGAAATATAAAACTTAGTTGGAAGAAATTATGAAAATCTATTTAAGCTTTTACTACATTCAATTTTTTAAAAAGATTACCATTATTTTGAGTAATTAATTTTTAAATACATAATTTTTTATGTAGTTATTAATCTGGCTATTCGTATATATTTTTATTTCAAAGTTGATTTTTAATATATTTTAACATTATATGAAAAGTTAGACAAGTAAAATGTATTACACAAATTAATATTAAGTAATGCTAAGTTGTTAGTTAAATTAATGTTATTTAATTTAAATGAAAGAAATAATTCAAAGAAACGTCAAAAGGCCAACATTTTAATTAAAGTCTGCGTTTTAAACGTTTTTTAGCAGCATTCAGGAAGAATATCAGTCCATTCGAAGTAATTTTCTTTAAAATTTCTACAAGGAAAATTTCTGAAGTTTAAAATATATATTTATATATATATCTGTTTTTTAATGTTTTTTATTCTGAAGTAAATATTTTGTTCTTTTAAGAAGGTTACATTTGGTGAGATTTCATTTAATACAGAATTTTTCTTCCTTTATTAAGAATATTAAGAAATTTTTGTTACTATTTTACAAAGTGATTTATTGATCATATAAATAAAGAAAAGGAAAATAAAGCTATATTTTAAGTAACATAAGTTACATGTTATTTTAAAATTCATGAATTTCAATGAACTCATTTAACTACTTTCAGATTTTTCTATTAACATTTTGAATGTTTCATTTTATTTTTTTACTTTCAAGTAAATTAAAAACTTAATGCAATTTTTTTCCATAAGAGCATTTTAAATAAAATGAAATTTTTAGAATCCGTTTTTTAATTCAACTTCGAGTTAAGTTATAATTGTGAATATTCTTTTGCAGAAAAGTCGGATAAAATAATTTTTGATGTAAAAATATTTATATAGATTTTATTTTATAAGAAATGTGGTGAATTTTATGGGTTAAAATTTTTAGAGCCATAAGATAATAACATAAGTAATATTTATTCACTGCATTATTATTTCTTTTTAGTTAAATTCCGTTTAGAAAGTTTGGTCTTTAAAACAATAGATTAAAGCAAAGATGCTAGTCTAAGATGAGATAAACAAAATAAACAAACAAAAAATACGAACACAATTTTGAAAATGTTATACAACTTTTTTTAGCATATACAACCGTTTTTTATAGTATTGAAGAAAGAAACTTTATTAAGTATAAATGTTTGAATAGCATCGAATTAATTTGTATATGATGCGGAAAAAGGTAATATAAATAAAATCAATGTAGTGCTAATGAGCTTCTATTTCTTTTGGAGGAAATTAATAACCAAATGCATTTTAATTATTAATAATCAATTGTTAGTTTCCAAGAAATTTACCCAGTCCGAATTAAACGAGCTCTTTACAAAAAATAAAAACTAAAGTTTATTTACATAATTTTAAAAAGTTACTATGTATTTGTACTTTGATTTATTATCTTAGTCATATGATAGATGATAGGAGTATTTGAATCACTGGTTTCAAAATATTCGCCTTTTTGATACATTTTAATGTAGACGAAAAAAGGTGCAATTTTTTGACGCTCTTGTCTTTTTGTACTCAAGCCCCTTAAAACTTAACAACACCTTGTCTGCAGTTTTTCTTATACCTTTTTGCTCTAGACGATTGGTCAACAACTTAATTACGTCGTGTTCTGCATTTTTACACTCCCACGCTTTGAAGTTCAAGTGACCCGATGTTGGCACTCTTTTTAGCATTTGTGGAATGTTAGGAAGCTTCTTGTTTTCTCCACTAAGTACAAAAACTTTCGAATTGATAAGTAAAGAATACAGCTGCTCTTCGATAGCCAAACAAAAAATAAATGAAAACTTAAAATTAAGGATTCGTGTTGACTCACATACTTTTTTTAGATTTGAATAAAAAAAGACGTTCGGCATACATTTGCAAATAATACCACAGAAAAATAATAACTAAGAAAAAATTTATTTATATTTTAAAAATTTCATTGAAGTAATTATCAAAGTCTGATGAATAATTCAAACTCCGTAACAAATTTCGGTTTGGAAATGTGAATGAATAGCTAAGTTTCAAATTTCTTTTTTTTAAATTCTAAATATTTTTGTGTAGCTAAACATGCATACTGAACATATAAGATGTCACACGACCCTTCGGTCGCTCGTGGATTTGGATGCTCAGAATTAAGAGACATTTTAATAAAGTCAACACCTTTATTTTAGTATCAATTTACTTCAATTTTAGCTTAAACCTAGGGAGTGGTCAACTTAATTACTACCCTAAATATTAAAAACAATTAATAAAATATTTTGTTGAGGAGATTTAAAGTAATGTTACTCGTCCTGATTTGACGAAATATTTTGTTTCATAAGATGTGGAGTTTCCTTCCTTAAACTAAATGAGATTTTTTATTATTATAAATTTAATACTTTAACTTCAGTATATCAGCCTGAAGACTTTTGACTATCACTTTCTTTGCTTGACTCAGTTTAGCAACACACATTTGTATAAACCACGGTTTCTCCAGAGATAGCGATCAATCAACAGTTAAAATCAACAGTCAATCATGCAAGAGTTAAAAGGTTTCCCTAAAACAGCGATTATCAACCTTTTATTTTTTTATTGCTTTACACTTTTTACAAGTTCAAAATTTGGCGGCACAGTAATTATAAAATAAGTTTAAAAAAAATTTTACTTATCTATAACACATTATGCAAAGTAGTTTCTGATTATAATTTTCAGTGTTAAGGTATCCGACTACGTTCAAACGTGATTTTGCAACAGCGTATAAATGGATAATATTTAGGATATTTAGTGTCACTCAGATTAGAAAAAGTATATAAAATTGATTTAAGAATATTATTACAATAAAAAATTATTTAAGTACAATATTTTGACAAAAAATGAACATAGAATGATCAATTTTCAAAATGGTTTCCTTTTGTGAAAAACGCTTCTATTATAATAACATTTTGCCTGTATATAGCTCAGACATCTGCACAGTTCAACTAGAATTTTTGAAATATATGACTTAGAAGTGAGTTTGTCCATGTTTTACGATATCAGAGCGGAGAAATTTTAAGAAAAAAACGCCGATAATTATTTCAATGGGTTGTAACTCTGAAAATAACGTGAATTTTTCAAAAATCATAGTTGAGCCTCTGTACAGAGGTCTGAGCTATAAACAGGCAAAATATTATTATAATAGAAGTATTTGTCCCAAAAGGAGAACATTTTTTAAAAAAGGTTATTCTAAGTTAATTTTCTGTCGAAATATTGTATTTAAATAATTGTTTTTGTAAAATGTTTTTAAAATAATTTTATACGTGTATTCTAGTCTAAGTGACACTAAATATCATGAAAATTATCCATTTATGCACTTCTTTAAAATCACGATTTCAAACGTAGTCGGACACCTTAAGTAAAATAATATGTATGACAATGTCAACAATATGTTTTTGAGTAAGAGTTATTACAAATTAATTATAAGAATACATTTAATGGGAGTGCTAGTTGATTTTTGATATTTTCGTTTATATTGATCATAAAAATGATAATGCAACTCTCACTTCGTCCTCTACATTTAAAAGTCTAGCCCCTTTTTTCATTTTTATATTTTTTAATGCTGAAAAATTATTGCTAATAAGATGTAGAAAATGTTAACAATAATTTTAAACACTTTTTTGTTATTAAGAGATAATCACCTCTAATTTTAATACAAAATGAATTATTTGACTCTTCCGAATGTTATTAAATCTCGATTACTACAGAGAGCGAAATTAATTTTCTCTCTCAATTTAAAGTTAATTCATATACAAATGTATCCGTTATCCCAAATGAATTATGAACCCAATCAAATTTTTTATATCCATCTATCCACGAAATGGTTGCCTGGCTACAACGGGCGTGGTTAGAGCGGACTGATTTTTTTACTCATCTTAGAACATATTCGATTATCGAATTACAAGGATAAATACATTTTTGCCAATCAAATTTAATTATATATATTAAATTGTTAAGATATTATAGTCTGAATACATTTTAAATATAGCGAAATGTAATTAAAACTTTCAGTTAAATATATAAAAATTAATAGTAACACAATATAATGAAGGGTATGAACGAATTTCCCGAATTTTGTAGATAACTGTATTTTAGAGTCAGATAAATATTAGAACAGGTGCATTTGCCATAAAATTAATTAGTTTCATTATTGTAAGTAAAAATAAATACTATAAGTAAAATACAAGAGATACAGTAAATAAAAGAAAAATAAATACAAGTACTTTATTTATTTGTATCTGTTTTATATATTTTACTTTTAGTATTCCTCTTACATACATTAATGAAACTAATTAATTTTATGGTATTTGCACCTGTTATAATATTTATTTGACTCTAAAATACAAAATCTCTGAAATTCGTTTATACTCTTCATTATACTGTTACTTACTGTAATTTTTTTAATATTTCTCTGAGAAAGTTTTTATTTTTTATTACATTTCCTATGTTTAAAATGTATTCACACTATAATATTTTAAGAATTTAATATAAATAATTAAATTTGATTGGTAAAAATGTATTTATTCTTGTAATTCGATAATCGAATCTGTTCTAAGTTGGGGAAAAAATGTGTCCGTTCTAACCACGATGAGTTTCAAAGTGTCCGCTCAGACCACGAAATGTTATGTGTCCGCTCTAACCACGTCCGTTGTAGCCACGCCGCCCACGAAAGGATAAGTTAAATATACCACGAATAATATTAATTTCTTTCTGTAAAATGGCCGAATTATTCGGTTCTAGATTTTATTTCTTTCACAGATTATAATGAATAATTTAAAAAAAATTGGCTGCACAGTGATTGAGAATCACTGCTCATGAGGATTAGTAAGAATCGTGAATAGGACTCGTTACAGACGGATGACTCATGTATTCACCTAATCACCAGTTAGCTAAAGTAAAACTAGAACTGAGTCTACAGGGTGGTCTTGAATTCATGGTACAGACTTTAAGGGTAGTTATAGGATATTGTAACAATCATTTATTGTAAAGGAATGTATGGGCGCAAGTGACACAGAGAGGCACAAACACAAAAAATGAAAGACGAAAGGAAAGATAAGGTGTTTACTGAAAGCTCGTTGGCAAGTGCAATGTTTACAACAACTGTTCAGCAAATGAGCTATGCAGTCCAGATGCAGTGCATATAGGTGTACCACTCTCTGGCAATCTGAGAAGATAGTCTAAGGAATTCAAAGCTTGTACTTCCTGAAAATGGAAGATGTGTGATTTTCGTTTAACACTGTATAAACAGTCTGATTTCTTATACTGACGTGATGAGAAAAAGCTCTTGTACTTGACTCGGGTCTATCATCCAAAAGGGTTCAAGAGGCCTTTCAGACCTGGACAGCGTACAGCTTTTCGTCGACCAGCATCATGTATGGTGACATTGAACGAACGTGTTTCACGAAATTGAGGATGTAACCGCAAGAAAACTCTGTGAGCCAGCATTCGTTGATCAGGAAACTGCGCGTGATACATTCGTTATCATTTTGCCATGACGTACATGAAATGCATGCCTGCATTTTCTTTATACATAAGGACTCCCATCGTAGACGACAGAACAATTAAGAATGGCGCTCTCCCCTTCTGAGATGCATCATGTTGAATAACGGCTAGAAATCTACTGCCCCCTACCGGCAACGCAACCAACCCATATAACTCAATCTCTCTTTTCTTTTATTTCCCCTGTTTGTGTCTCACCATGTCACTTGCGCCCATACATTCCAATACAATAGATGGTTGTTACAATGTCCTGTGTATAACGTTAAAGTTTGTACCTTGAATTCGAGAACAACCTGTGCATTACAAATTTTTCCAAGTACTTAATTTCTTGCACACATGATCGTATATGTGAAACACATATTAAAAAGTAAATGTACACTCTGGAGAAGAACAGCAGATGATCAAAATTAACAAGACAGCAAGTTGCCAATATTCCATAAATTTCTTCGAATTTCATTCAGTAACTGCTTAACTCATTGTACCTCGTTTGTAACTTGAATTCAGAAACACCCTGTACATAACAAATTATTCCAAATACCTAATTTCTTGCACAATTGATCATATATGTGAAATACATATTAAAATTAAATGTACACTCTAAAGAACAACAACAGATAATCAAAATAGACATGACAGAAAGTTGCCAGTATTCCATAAATTTCTTCGAATTTCATTCAGTAACTGCTTAACTCGTTGTGGGACATGAAACCAATAAGATGAGTTAATGAGAAACGACGTTGCCTGTCAGACACTTATCTATTGTACACATAGTTATTCTCATAAATAGTGAGAAAAAAACTGAAAGGAAATGTGAATGAAGTACTTCACCTTTCATCTGCGCAAAAAAGATGGCGTTACAAAGAATCTTAGATGTGAAAAACTTCAGTTTCATCGTAACTGATGATGCATTAATTTCTGTGGGGATATCTATAAAATCATCTAGGGCAGTGATACTCAACCTGCGGCCCTCCAGCCTTTTTTGAGTGGCCCGGTCATGACCCTTTGCACTAAGAAATATAGTTACTGGAGAACAATGTTTTAAAAATTTAAAAAGATATTCTATCAATCAAGCAATCAAATGTATCAATTTTGCTATGAATTATTTTTTCCCAATAGTAGAATGTAAGCAAGAGGCTTGGTCATAGATGAAAGAAAATAGAAGTTATCCCGTAACTCAGTAAAAATTCATAAAAATAAGTATTTTTGTGCGTGTATTTTACAGAAAAGTTAATATACTATTAAAATAAGAGCTCTAAAAATGAGTTTTATAATGTTTTGATCAATTTATTTGTCAATGTGGCTTTGTTCTAATAGTCTGCTTTTTCCATTATCCGCATGTTGTGGCCCGCATAAAATAATTGTCCTGTGTATGTGGCCCTCGTGAAATATCTGACACATGTATACGGTCCGCGTGAAATACCTATCATGTGTATACGGCCCGGCTGGAAAAGAGGTTGAGTACCCCTGTATATAATTTTTATAAATTTTACTTCATGTCTCCTGTACAAGATATTGAACTAAGTAACGGAAATAATAGGAAGCATGGTTTCGAATATGGATAATTTGAAAAATTGAGTTTGGCAGCTCATAAGGGTGAAAAAATGAATATAATTTGGTGACACAATTTATGGGAAATAGTGATAATATTAATTTTCTATGTTTTATATTACTTTTCCTTTTAAATTAAGATTTTTTTTCATAAACGTTATGGGTTTATTTTTCTGTACATCAAATAATTGAGTCTGAAAGACTTTAAGTGAGCATGGAAATTACGAGAGTGATGTATTAACTTATTTCCTCCTAAGTCTAAAATATTACTATTAATACAAATTTAATCCAATTAATTGAATATATATATAATATAATATGAGTATTTGATTGATCATATTATTTTTAAAGTTGAAAATTTATTGGTCGATTATCTGTCTTTTAAATGCTTTTTTTTTCTCCTTTAAGGTCAATTCGTTTGCAATGAGACTCTTAAATCCTTATAATAATATCAACTTACCAATATTTATTGAAAAATAAGTAAACTGAAAACTACTTAAGAAGTTAAGAAGTAAAAGAAAATTTCCATGATAATAAATAGTATTTAAAGTGTCAATCAATTAAGTTATATTTGTTATAAAACAGAAAATAAAGCATTTAGATTTTGTTTTGTTTTGTTTGACACTTAAAAGTCATTTACTTTTCTAAAATTCAAATTGTATTGCAACTGCGTCAATATATAAATAATATCATTGAATGTGTTAATATTTAAATACAACAAAAAATATTTATTTTAGAAAAGTGATTAAGTAACTTAATTTTTTTAAAATTATGTATGTGAAATGCATATCAGCCGATGTTTACGATATTTCCTACTTAATATTATAAACATAACACCAAGTTTTTCCATTTTCCTTATGGATGAATCGTTTCAAAATACATTAAAAAAGTATTATGCTCAAATTTACACTTAGTGGTTACGAGTTTATCATAATGTTTGTATTTAGAAAAAGAGTTTTGTAGTAAAAACATTATGAAAAAAGGAATTTTACCATACTTGTTTCCTAAGCCACTGTTTCTTCAGAATTTTTCTCATTAAAGTATTTTCATGATATTTTTTCAGATGTTTACAACTGTTCATATTTAGCAGTTTCCACATTTGAAAACTTTTCATTTACCACCAAGTCATGTGCAAATCAATTTCTCCTTACAAAACAACAAAAATGACTGCCATGAATTTCGAATATTTGTTTATACTGAAGACATAAACATGCATGCAATGCTTCATTTTTGTTGTGATCAATGAAGGAAACAATAAAAAATATCATCATTCAACGCAAACAAAAAATTTTTGCCTTTCTTTCTTAATTTGTCTTGGTACGAATAATTCATTTTATTTTAATTACATTTCCCGAATTCGCTTTAAATTCTCCTTCCGAATGCTAATTTTAGCCCTTTATCTACCACATTATAATTTACTACAGTTTTTTTTTCATGCAATATTATTTTTGTATCGCTACATTGAAATTTAACGGATATACATAAACAAAATACTCAACTTTGGAAAATTTAATCCGTTGGAGGTAATTAACTAATTAAAATACTCAACTGTAAAATTAATTATATACACTGTTCACATAAAATAAATAGTCAAATCGTTTTCTAAGATCTATATTAACATACAAAAAAAATAAGACACCTTTTGACATTGTCATTTTTGTTCCGAAAAAAAAATTAATCTTCGCAATCCGCTAAGTACACCGTCAGCTAAAAACGCAATTTCTGCTATAAAACTATTCGCCTTCCTCGCTAAAATAGTCATCATAGAACCCCTGGTGTCATATATCTTGAAGGAGTGGATTTAAAAGAATATTCCGGGTAAGTATCGTCTGAGTATTCGTAAAAATGGTTATTCTATGTAATTTTAAAGTGTGAGTGGTACTTATAAGTACCGTCGAAAGATAAAGGGTTAAAAGAAAAGTGTGACATTCATTTAAATATTAGTTCATGTTAAACTGTATACACTGAACAATAATAATTATATTGAATATGCCGTCAAATAAGTTAACCCGGGAGCGGTCACGTGGGGCATAGTGTCACCCCAGGCTTACGAAATCTTTAATTCTGAGAAAACTGTTTATTTATTACCAATGATCCTGTTAGTATCCTCCTATATGGCAGTCTTCATGTTAACTAAAATTTATTTGTGACATATCTTTCTCTGTTTTGGAAGCTACAAACGCTTTCTTACAATTTTAAGTACTTGAGATGACTGAGTTCGGCGCGCGAATGCTTTTGTTCCAAAATATTTTCAATAAACAGGCTACATTTTTCCCTTGTAAACAAACTAGGGTAGGGATGGGGAACCTTTATGGATGAACGCGCCATTTTTTCTAATGAAGTGCTTATTGAGGTATAGACGTGCCATCAAATAATTTTGACTTGCGGTTATTGAGAAAATAAGGAAACTAAATATACTAAAACAGAAAACTTTATTTAGTACGAAAAAGTACCTGTTGCACTGTATAGTTATGAATGTGTTTAGTTTGTACGTGTAATTCAAATTTTAAAGTAACATTAGTGTGACTACTGTTGTTGCAGATTGTGGATGACAAATAACTTATATTAGGATTGTAAGATGTTACTTTTTGCAGAAAACACGCAAATTTGAGTCACCTGCCAAACGGTTTCCCAGAAATTAATTATTTTTGCTGAGGTTTACTCTTCAAAATACCGTTTTACATAAACTGCTCTGCATACCATTATTTCAGAACATAAAACACACACCACCTTGTCGCCTTTACTAATATAATCCTATGTTCCTCGGTCCACACCAAATATGAAATTCTCTGTTACACTTACTGTCTCACTTATTTTGTTCTTCTCCTGGATTAGCCATGCTAAATAACAGTTAAAAATTGTAAATATAACACAGACAAACATTAAAATATAGTTGTGTCAATAAAATTGACTATACTATTCGTAGATAAACTTTACATCATAAGCAATTGTAGTCTACGACGTAACTAAGACAAGACAATAACAAACGAGTGTGCTCCCCACTGCACAGCGACCGATCACTCGCTTTTATTTGTAATACTTCCTAACGAACTTTGATCACTGGCGTGCCATCAATGACACGCGTGCCATTGGTTCACCATCCCTGAACTAGGGATTTTATTGCTGTGTTGTATGACTCATCATGATTTATTTATGTAAATGGACAGAATATAAAGAAAGTAATGAGCATTTGTGGGACCTCTATTGGATGTAGTTGAAACTGATCAAACAAGGGAAGAAGCTCATGAAATAATGGGTATTATTCATGAGAGCGAAAGTAACGTTGAGAAAACTGATGAACATGAAACATTTAAATTGAACGGAAAGTTACAAACACTTGTCAAACCACCCCCCTAAGATGACTTTTTCTTTGATTTTAGCGTGAGCTATAGGTGTAGGGTTTACAAAAGGAACAGACATTTTTAAATTCTTAATATGACTTTATTAAGAATGTAACTTAAACCTCTAACAATTTAGATAATAATATTTACGAGAGAACCTACGATGAACAAACACACAATAATAGTTATACCGAATTGCGTAACTTGAACCACTATCAATATCTAACCCGCCTAATCTCACTTCTAATAATATTACGTCCTAATATCAAATAGTCAATCCTGCCTTAATTTGATCATAACTTCAATACTATGAAGAGGCGTCTGGGCGCGCGTGCAATGGTATGCACCTTGACCTAATGGCTTAATCTTTAAGGTAACTTCTACTAGCTGTCAACTCACGCTTGTATCAATTACTCACATAACATTCCCCAAATTGCCATTCGACTTACTGAAACTTCTGTTGTTTAAAAGCTATCTCATTTGCATTTCAACTTCACGTTTCACTTCTTGGGTTTTAGTAGGAAAAGAGTTGCCATTAATGTTGGCCCCAAAAGAACCCAGAGGACATGTTAAAGAAAAGACGCGTGAGCCCGTCACAAGCTAATTAAAAAAGTCCATCAAAAAAGATATAAAAATCAAAGTATATCACAAGATACTCTGTACCCTGTCAAAAAGACAAGCTAGAAAATTTCAACATACTATTTGTCGTTCATTAAAGAACAATAAAACTACGACAACTTGAACAAAATATGACAGTTTTTCTTGCAAATATCGGAACTAGTTTGATATCACAGGGCACGTGCCAAGTTGTTGCATATGTTCACCAAGATGGGCGATAATATTACAATATGGTTAGTTTGATATTTTTGCAGTTTTGGGAATATCCAGGTTTCAATACCTTTTTATTGTTATTAATTATTAATGTTAATATATAGTACGTAGTTATTTTATTAATAATATAATATAAAAATACAATTATTATCAAATGTAATAATCATACAATCGCTATTTATAATAATTGTTTATTTTTTATGTTATTTATTTATAATTATTACGTTATATGGGTATTCTTATGAATAATTTTTATCTTACAATACGATGATTTTATTGTCTTTTTATACTTACTATTAAATTACATTATATGATTATTATTATATATAATAATTATTATTAAATCATACTTTACACATGAATATTATACATAATTACTAATAAATTATATTATACCATTATTATAATATACTGCATGGTATTATTAGTACATGTAACTTTTTATAATAAGATATTGTTATTTATTATTGATTGATCTTGTTTATTCTCAATTTCTTCCCATATTCTTCATTTGAAATATATTTCAATGTATTTCAAAGTAATTTTTTTAAAATTATCTTCCTGACGATTTGATACCGCTAGGCCGTCATCATGGATTCCATTCCAGCGACAACAGACGCTGCTTGTTATCATGCCCCGTGATATCAAATTAGCAACCACATATCATTCCTTTAATGTTAGCGAAAAATGTCTGTTTTGTGTCCTTTATTTAAGTCACGCAAATATGAAGCATTTTAGTTCAGTTTGACTGGATTTTTTCGCAAATTATCAAAGAAAAATTGAAAAGTCCTTAAAAGTAGGTAAACATACACTTTCTCTTAATTAAATTATTTACTGGAATTACTTTTTTTATTGCGCACAACAAAAATAATTATTAAAAAGAAATGGGTGACTCCACTCGTAATTAACATTAGTATCGTGTGCGCGCCTTCTCTCGGGCTAAAATGATAAAATTTAAGAATGCAAAACTGTTGAAAATAGTAAACCATTAAGGCACCTTTGGTTACAGTTAATTATAAATTGTTTGGATAATCATATTTAGTTTTATTTATATTACAATTTAGGCCTGTTTCCTTCAATAATAAACTTAAATTTTAAAGAATAATATACGTATGGGAATTTTGGTTGTAGGCCTTATACGTTTGAAGAATTTTTTATAAATGGCCTATCTCTTCCTTGAGTATCTAAAATTGTTCTTTGCTGAACTTTGAACAAATTAACTGAACAACTTGTACTTTGTACTGAACAACTTGTACTGTAAGCGCAAAGTGGAATGCCGTAGTTTAGTTATAATTGTTTAAAAACTAGAAGTGATAAATATCTGAGTAGTTAAACATTGAAAAATTCTAAAATTTTCTTTTCTTATGCAAAGAAATCTTGTTCTCTGATATCTGAATCCGGTCCTGTCATTAGTTATCTTTAAATTCAAGAGCTTTAAAATCACCTCCTGTGTTAAAGTTCCGTGCACGTTGTATCTGTCGAGACTCAAAGTCCTCAAGTTGTGAGTTGCAGAAGTTTGAAGGCGGAAAGGCCTGCTTAGTTTTCGTTCTTGTTTCTTAGCTTTGGATCAGAAATTATAAGGTATATCGTTTCGTGTTGCTTCTAATTGTGAAATAAGTAATCAATCAATCATTCAATAAACCAATTAAATGTAAGCTCTGTTAGAAGATACTTGCACAAACGGCGAAATGCAAAATAGTTCATCTTCTGGTTTTGATTTAATTTATAGAAAGTATAACTAATGTATCGAAGAATATAAAAGCTTTAAATTGTGTTGTGCCCATATATTAATTAAAAAGTTCAATAATTCGTTTTCGACTTTTTCTTTTACTTGAATACTTTTACAGTTTCTAATTCAAATGCATCCTGCATGAAGATACTATTAATGTTTGACAATAATATTTAAGCTGTTTTCGAATTAAATGATTGCTTTTATAAACTAATCAGAATTTTTCTTTTACTTCTGCTTAATATTATCTTTGTATAGTTTAAATATTTCGCACTTTAATTTCAAAATTAGAGTCACTTAAAAAATTTATAATCTCCCATGAAAACTAAATCTCTGAAAAATTATTCTCATATGTTTATGTTATTACATTTGTACAGCAAACCTTCTTTACTATCTTGTTTTCACTGCTTATTAAGTTTTTTAATTTTTAAGCCTTATGAAATTTTGTTGTGGTATTTTAATATATTTGTGTGATTGAACATTGAATCACGTGGAAAGCATTTAAAACAAAATCTACTTTGATTTATATAGTACAAACTTGCATATGTAAGACAATTTTTCACTTCTTCATTTATTTTTATCTTTACATTACTACAAATGTTGCATTGTATTTTACACACAAATATTGAAACATACTTCCGAAAAAATTAAACTTATTTAGAATAAGAACCAAGAAATTGTGGATTTACAAAATACACGAAAAATAATTAAGTTATTTCAAAATATTTTTCGCCGCATTATTTTAATACTTCGCATAAAAAATTTAGAAAATTGACAGTTTTCTTACATCTAATGAAATTATTTTTCTTTCTATCTTGTCTTGGAAAGTTTTTCTTTTAACAAAGTTTTAGCAAATTATAATTCTTCTAAGAAATAGTATTTCGGATGGCAAAAAGTGAAAAAAAGCATTGTCTTGCGTAATGCATTAGAAGGAAACTAAATTACAGGATCACTTAATATAAACCAAATTGTTTTTTTTTCAAATATGATAAAGTTTTACTCATTTTTTTTGTTGCTTGAATTGAATTACGAACTGTTTTCGTAAATCAGATTATATCTTGTATTTCAAGTTTTAAAATACTCTTCTATTTTTATATAATTCACCAAAACATTCTACACAAATTAATTTTAGAATGTGCTTACAGAAAAGTAATTGTTTTCATAAAAACAAAAACAAGTGCATTAGTGATAAGAGTGAAGTACTCTGCTATATTTATTTATGCAGAAGTAAAAATACAATTTTTTGTCTTAGTGGAATGCAGAAGTTTCAAATGGTCGTTTTGTGTTTAATTTATCTCCTTTAGAAAATTAAATTTCTGAAAGTCGAATATGGCTTTGGGCATTTGGATAAACCATTTTGATTTAAATCGAATAGCTTCTTTTCGAGAAACAAAATCAATATTTTTTGAAGAAAGCAATTGGGCTAAGTAAAATATAAAAATCTTTTTCAGTTGCTAGAAATGATTTAATAGATAAGTTAATTCAGTAACTATTGTCATAAATAACTAATCGTAATATAATTATATTGAAAATAAATGAAAAGAAAATTTAATTAACTACTGTCAAACTTCCTTATAACGAGCCTCTATATTGCGAACTTTTCTATATAGCGAACATTTTCCTGGAACCAAGAACATTTCACGATTTTCTTCGTAAAATGACCTCCCCATAGCGAAGTGCATTTTCTATAGAACGAACTTTTTCTTTTGTGATTCAATTTTTTTCTCCCTACTCTTGAAGTATTTATGGACATTTCGAGTTGTTCTCTCTTTTAACACATTTTTGGTGGCCATGAATCTTGAGAGCAATAGATTTCTCGGCATTTTGTCCTAGAAGTTCAACATTTAACCCTTATTGTCCAGTTCACTGGAAACATCTTCAATATCCTCTTTCAACCTCAGTGGAGTCTCGTGTCCTTGTAATAGTCTCTGTTCATTTGTGGTATTGATCAGTCGTACTGGTAACTTCGTTTCTTGTAGCTCGAAAATGTCAAAACGTAAGTGGTTGAGTGTCAAAGAAAAAATATTATTTCTTCAGTAGGAGGATAACAACGTCAAAAAACATTTCTTGCAATATTTTTTTAAGGTAAGATATAAAAATAAATAGATATTAATTTACAAAAAGGTGTGAATAATTGCTTTTTTTTAATATATAGTGTTTATGAATTTAAAATTTGTTTTATGTTGTTTATAAATAAAATTGAAAGATGAGCCTCTATATAACGAATTTTTTGGGGATTTAGTGACTTCATTATAGAGAGGTCCGACTGTATTTCTATTACAAAAGTGTGAGGAAAATCTTGATTTTCTTATTTACGGAAAGAAAATCGAATTTATCTAAAATGTTCAGATTCATCGTGGAACGCGAGCGGATTGCAAAGAATATTTGTTGAAAAATAATCCTAGAGAAAATATCTTTAAATAAAACGATAAACACTTTGATGTATATTTATATGGAATTCTTCCCTAAATGTGTTAGAATGTTTGTGTAACAATAGCAAACAAACATTTTTTTTTCAACATACTTTTGTTAAGAGCATTTTTTTTTTTTTTTTGGACAATATCTTTAAAATTTCAAATATTTACTTTCATGTATTCAAATATTGATATTTTATTTTTCAGCAAAAAATGCTTCGTTGTTTGCTTATTTTGAAATTGCCTGAAACGTCTAAAAATAAATAATATGAAATGGGTTAAAATAAAAGAATATGCTTGTATAAATTTCCATAAATTTAATAAGTGGCTCAGCATCATGAAATAATTTATACTCAGGTACAAGTTAACATATGAAGATTAAGCAGATATAGTTATTTTTTGTAAGTCTTAATCACTTGCATTCTCAGAAATAAGATAATTTGCTATTGATGTAATTGGAGCTTTAATTATATCAATAGCAAATGTTTTAGTTAAATGCTTACTATTATTAAAATCAAGCTGGAATTTTGCATGCAATATGGAGCTTTGGACTTATCTTCAGAGTACTTAAAAAGATTTCCAGCTGGGATATTTATTTTAATTCAACTGTACTATACAAAACAATAAAATTATTATATTTCCAATGCTGACCTATGCTTCTGAGACTTGTACCCTCTCAAAGAAAGAAGAATCCAATATTGCCATTTTTGGAGAGAAGGACCTTGAAAGTCATTTTTGGTGGAATTAAAGAAGGTGATTTCTACAGAAAAGGGATGGCGAACCAGTGGCACGTGTGCCATTGATGGCACGCGACACAATATTTTGGGCACGCCACCGACCAAAAAGGTTTGTATTTTAATTTAAAATAACGAAGTTCAATATGAAGAATTACAAACAAACGTGAGTGATCGGTCGCAGTTTTCAGCGAAATTTTGTTAGTTCAAAGAATTATGGGAGAAGCTCACGTTTTTTATGTACCGTGATGTAACTTTATTTAATAAATAGAATTTGTCCCAATTCGATTAGATGTAAATTGAAAAATATGAAATGCAACTGGTTGATTTTCAGCCTAGTTCGATATGGATACAAAAATTTGTTATAAAAAGGAGAAAGTTAGAATTGATTAAAACAGAAAGATTAACAAGCAATGTAAGTAAAAATGCTAGAAATGAAATTTTGGAAACATGGAATTCAATTCCAGATACATTTAAAAGTTAGAAGAAATTGTCTCATGCTGTTTTAACCATATTTTCATCAACCTGTGCCTGTGAGTCATTATTTTCAGAGATTAATAACGTTACAGACTCAATTAGAAACCGTTTGGCAGATGACTCCAATTCAGCTAGCATTACGCTAAAAGTAACATCTTACAATCCTAATACAAGTTATTTGTCATTCAATCTCCCACAACAAAATTTACACTAATGTTACTTTAATTTGAATTACACGTATAAATGAAACATTTACTACAATGCAAAATGTATTTTTTTCGTTGTAAATAAAGAATTTTGAGTTGTTAGTATTTAGTTTAGTTTTTTTTCTCAATAATCACAAGTCAAAAATTTTTGACGGCAAGTCTATACCTCATTAAACACATCTTATAGAAAAAATGGCACTTTGATCCAAAAAGATTCACCATCCCTGCTATAGAAGAACAAATGCTGAAATTAGCATAAATTTTAAGGACACTGTAATAAAATTCATCAAATTAAGAAGAATTAGATTTACAAGGCATATTTTCCTCTGGGATACTACTAGCTCTACTTATATCTTCAAACATAAACCTATCGGTAGTAGAACTAGATGATGACCAAGACTTCTATGGCTCAACTTTATTAACACTGATTTCAAGATCATAAGAGTATAGAACTGGCCACAAAAATGACTTCTTCGAAAAACGTTCTGGAGAAGGCCAAGGCTAATCCCGGGATGTTGAGTCAATGATGAGGATCGTTTTGACCAATTATGTTCAATGGATTCCATCCGATGTTCTCTAAGCGACCATGAATTTTCTGCGGTTCTATATACAGTGATAATTGAAGAGACTGAAATATTTTTTGGTGTTAAAAGAATTTCGTGTCAAAGAATATGTGGAAAAAAATCAACAAAATTAAGTTTATAAGAGTTTTTTTTATTAACATAGATTTGTATATATGTATGTATTGAATAAAACCCATTGAACAAAAACCTTCAAAAGAACAAGAAATTTAATACAAAATTTCAAAGATATTTTGAAAACAAAACCTTTACTGAGTTTTTGGAAAAGCAATCTGATATTTTCTTTGCGTTTTCTTTTTTAGCATCAAACTGTGAACAAAATTGTTCAATGTCGTTCATTTTGTTATTCATTTCACCACTAGAATGTGTCCTTAGTAATCGCGCATACTTTTCATATAACCACACTTCGGATGACGTGGGAACAGGAGCTGCATTATTCAATTATTCTTTTCATTTTCGTCATCGAAATCTGCATCAATGATATATTTTGAGCTTTGAACAAACTCCAAGATGTCTTTTTCTGCCATATTTGGGGCTGTACGCACATTATTATCATCTTCTGCAAGAAATTCTTCCGTTGATTTAGAACAGTAAAATCCGGCTGTTGTTTCCTGTGTTTTGTTCATTCTCAAAAGGGAAAATATTTTCGTGTTAAGATATTTTCATTTCGTTTTAAGAGGAGAAAATGTATGAATATACATAATAGTTTGTCGGTTCGCTGTATTATTTTGCATTAAACCAATGTTTCGTCTTAAGTGTCTCAGCGTTAAGCGTATTTCACTTTATATAACTTATATAATTCATTTCTGTTTAATCTGGTGTTTCTTATTGTTAATAGTGGGTTTTGTGTACTGAGAAAATGTATGTTGCAGGAACAATCTGAAACTTAGAGTGTTTAGCATCTCAATTAGTATTTCAGCTATCGTAAAGAGGGCTTTAAATTTTAATAGATTTAAGTACAGAGATCTCTATTCAAAATGAGAAAAAGACCAGAGATTTCAAAGTCAAACATTTGTGAGAGAATATACAATACATAAGTGAAAATATACCGAATATGCTGTGGACATTCTACTACGTTGCAAATGACATCGTATGGAATTACGGAATTATTATCTGACATATCGTATTTGTTGTGAAATGGTTTTTGAAGTGGCAGAGCAACCCATGACTGTCATGCGTACATTTTGCATGTCAGCATATGCGGGGTTGTACGGATTGCCTGTCATTTCCTCCCGCATCCATTGATTACAGATCAGTATCATTGTTGCTTGGTTATGTACGACACCATTATCTATTTCTGCATAGTATAATCCAAATTCCCTTTAACCCGAGTTAAGTCGCACACTCAATACTAAGCGTTAGTGGTCGCGCCGAATGACGGAGGCACTCCAATCCTTTTTTTTATAATTATTTTTACTCTACCCGTTAAAGAATTGTATTTCCTGTGAATAATTTAGCTAAGAGAAAGTATAAATACCTAAATTTAAGGATTTTTCAATTTTGTTTTGATGATTATTAAAGATATCCAGTTAAAATGAAATAAAATATTTCAAATGTGCGGGACTTCAGTAAAGGACACTTTCCACTAATATTACAGGCAAAACTGTCATAGTTTGTTGAAGTTATTGTAATTTTATTGCTCTTTGAGGATCGACAAATATCATGTTGAACATTTTCTTGCTTTTGTATTTGAGAGGGCTCAGTGTGTCATGTGGTACACTAGTGGCTTTATACATATATATATATATATATTTGATGGAGCTTTTTAGGAAGCATTTGAAAATTTCTTTCAATTCAAAAGTTTCATGTTCATCACTTTTCATATGCTTACTTTCGTGGTCATGATGAACATCCATTATTTCACCAGGTTCTTGGATTGCTTGATTAATTTCAATTTCATGTATTAAAGATCGCACAGATGTCCATTCTTTCTTTTTACATTCTGTCCATTTACATTTATAAACCATAATGAGTCACACAACACATAAAAAATAACTAAGTCGTTCACAGGGAGAAAATATAGCTTATTTAAAGAAAATATTCTGGAACAAAAGTGGTCGCGTGGGGAACTTAGTCATTCTAATATCTTAAGACAGTGCTTCTCAAACTTTCAATATTTGCAAACCGATATTCGATCATAATTTTCATCGCCCCCCCCCCTCCACATAATAACACAAACTATTGAAGCCATATCATTATACTTTGATGTTAAAGCTACATTAATACTTAAATCTCTTAAGTGCTACCAGCGTTTATAAACATCTCGCTTAGCTAAAGCATTATTTTCCGTGGATGTACATGTACGTCTGTCCGAAGTACGATCTCTTCTACACACTGCTATCCATACAATTATTCAGAATGCTTTGAAATTGAAAAAAAGAAACTTTACAGAGTTTGAGAAGGATGTACTTATTTCAGAGGATTTACTTATTTATTCCTTTTTCTTCTCCCCGCCCGTAATACATTACATAAGCACGGCTACATGGAAGACGTTGGAATTGGGGAGCGAATCGTGTAACTTTTAATCGGCAGTTAAGGGATTAATTATGAACCATACAAGTTATCAAGATAATTATTCATTTTTGTATATAATTTTATATATAAGATCAATGGGGTCACTGGTGATTATTATACCTGGTCCTAACTTAGTATTGTAAAATACATTATGTAGTACTGATACATTTATAAGGGTATGATACAGGTGTAAATGTATATTTTACTTTTTATTATGTCAGAATGTTTTTTTTTTGTTTTTTATTTTCAGTAATTTAGTAATTTTTAAAAAACAATCTTTTGTTTTCAAATTTGCAACATGCTCGCACCTCGTCTCGTAGAGTTAGCATGCCCCCTAACGGGGGCGTGCCCCACAGTTTGAGAAACGCTGCCTTAAGATTGTAATGAAACGTTTGCTACTCCTAAAAAAGAGGGAGATAGATAACAAAAGCCTTTTTAATTAACAAATAAATTAGTTCCCCCGAAGACTGCCACATAGGATTATGCTGACAATGTCGTTAGTAACAAATGGACAGTTTTCCCAGAATTCAAGATTTCGTGAGCGTGGGGTGACTGGGTGCCCCGCGTGCCCACTCCCGGTTTAAAGTGGTAGAGCGATCAATCATTGTTGTGAGTACAATTTGCATGTCAGCAGATGTATAGATGAATGGATGGTCAGTTACTTCCTCCTGCATCTATTGACTATATATCAGCATTACTGTTGCTTGGTTATGTTCGGCACGAATACCTATTTCTGCGTAAGGTAATCCAAATTTTCTTTAATCGCAACGATTCTTACATGGTTTAACCTTTTAACTGTCATGCCCGAGATAATCTTGGGCACAGCACTGGTGTTTGAAATTTTTTTTGAGTGCATTGTATTGTTTTACCCGAATATATATCGGGAGACGTTTATTTCGGTTTCATCTCATTGTCAAACCCGACTGATTCTCGGGAAAAGTTAATGTGCTCTCAATTCAATAGATGGCAGCCCTTTACTGAAGACTTCAAAGGTTAGAGGTTAGAAGTTCTTTGGTTCAAAAAAATTTGACAATTTGTGTACTCAAATCATCAAAATAAAAGAACGAATAGAATAAAGCTCGAATGACGTTCGTATTTTCCTTGAGGGATACTAAAACTACATTCACACAAAAAAGTGATTCCAGTATTTTGAAACAGCATTAAGGGTGATTAGAACTAGTTGCATATTGTGTTCACTGTTTTTGTTGGAATGCTAATCTTTGTCATATCCCTTCGTGGAATACGCAAGGTACAAGTATCACGTGTTTATGTGCTTCCTTCATGGTGTTTCATATTGAGTGACTATGTGACTAGTGGTGTATAAAAAAAACTCGGTAGTTTGACAAGGTATACTTTAGACATTTATTAACGTCTTAATGTATAATGTGTTGACTGGAAATAGAAATTCTTAAGTTGATATTATGCTGAAGTTGCTTCAGTATGTGTGTTCCATTCATCACAAAAAAGCTTTTCTTGGAACAAACATTAGAGAAATGAGTATGAAGAGAGAGTGTGGATTTACAGGTTTTATTCTGACATAATATTACATTTTTGGGGAAAGGAAAAGAGGAGTAATTTTTTTATGCTCTTTAACTCAATAAATATTAACGTTCAATTCCGATATATATTTTCTTTAGAATAATGAAGAAAATATATCTTGAAATTAGGATAAATATTTTCTTCAAACAACATCTGTGCAGGCGTACTATTTGCTTAAAGATTTATTATTCTATTATTATTAGCTAATCTTCCGACGGAGAATTCATTAATTAAATATCCCTCTTAAAGACGATAGTATTAATTTATTGAAAGGTAAAATATTGTTATGTGTACCAATATACATAAAATGCGTATGAGAACATCGTCTCCAAAATATAGAACTTATTATAGTATACCTCCCATAAGATCGAAAACAGTGATTATATGGCGATCAATATTTCAGAATCAAATGAGTTAGATTGTTTTCTTTCTTCAATCATCTCTGTCACAAAGCATTCCTCAATAACATGTATGTTGTTTTAATTACAATAATTGTTTTTTGTCAATTAAATAATATTCATCAGAAATTTCATATCTATAATGAGAGAATAATAATAATTAAAATGGAAAATTTTACAGTGACCTCATACTCTGTTAATTTGCCAAGTGAACATATGTTGCACCTCTGTAAGCCTTGCTTTGAAGGAAAAAAAATATCGATGTTCTCTGGTTCAGTTGTCTCTTAGGAGAGTTTACTTAGAAATGTCTTCTATAAATCCATTATCATTAAATTTTCCACATAAGTTGTACACAGCGAAGGATTTTAATGCTTGTCAATCTGCCTAAAAGACTACCCTGTCTTTATTTTCCCCACGATCCCCTATTGATTTCATTATCCAGTGTTAGGGATTACTCAATTTAGCTATTTGTTTTTCTGTTTCACCGAACATTGCAACAAAACATTTCTGAAATCATTGCTTTGTGCAAACAAATAAAGCGATGAAGTTAGCAAGTGTGCATACAAATCATTTTCCTCCAAATGTACAGTCCACACGCACTTGTTCGCTTATGTATTTGACTGTAAAAATTTGTATTTGTATTCTCTTACTGAGAGCTTATTTCAGATCTTGTACTTCAACACGAGGAACTAGTTTGATATCACGGGGCAAGTGCCAAGTTGTTTATGTTCGCCAAGATGGGCGATAACATTACAATATATTTACTTTAATATTTTTGCAGTTTTTGGAATATTGAAAGTTTCCAGTACATTTTAACTGATATTCATTATCAATGTTAATATACATTATGTAATTATTTTATTAATAATATAGTATAAAAATACAGTTATTATTATATATATATATATATATATATAATATTCATATAATCATTATTTATAACAATTGTTTTTTATTATATTTATTTATAAATGTTCCTGCATATTATGTTATTTGCTTATAATTATTATTATGTTCTTTATTTATAATTATTACGTTACATGAGTATTCTCATGAATAACTTTTATATTACAATACGATGATTTTATTCTTTTTTAATTACTATTAAATTATATTATACGATTATTATTATTTATAATTATTATTAAATCATACTATATGAATATTATATATAATTACTATTAAATTATATTATAAGAGATCATTATTATATACTGCATAATATTATTAGTACATGTAATTTTTCTATTATATTGTTATTCATTATTTATTGGTTGATCTTGATTTTTCTCTTCATATATTATTTTTTTGAAATATATTTCAATGTATTTCAAAACAATTTTTCAAAATTATCTTCTTGACGATTTGATACCACTAGGACGCCATCTTGGATCCTATTTCAGTGGCAACAAGCGTTTCTTGGCGTGATTCCTTTATCATGCTAAGCAGAGCTTGGCGTCTAGCCCCGTGATGTCAAACTAGCACCCAACACGATAACAATATTTACTATTTTAGTACGATGTCGTTATCAGAGTAAGGGTTCCATTTATGACGAACCTTTATGTGTGTAGCAGAATCCTTTTCATGAACCACAAGAGTTTCCGCTTATATTGGGCCAATATAGCACATTACTGGCATCGTGCAGCAATTCATTCCTGTGTTATTTACAGACGAGTCATATATTACATTTGAAAGCAATTCAAATTGTGGACATAATTTTGTATAGTAAGCACCTAATAATAATGATCTAATATTGCTGAAAGGCTCAAAGGTATCCACAGTTAATAGAGTTGTTTGTGGATGGGAATCTCCTTTGGTAGTCACACGAGGCGATCATTGAGCATTCTACTGTGTGGAATATTACTGCTATGACTCCACTCTTTGTATTCCACCTCATATGCTTATGATAAATTCATTATAATGAATGATGATGTCTAACTTCACCAGGGTCGACTCTTAGATGAAAATTTTCAGAATGAAAGGTTGGAACAAATGGACTTATCAGCTATATTTGCTCCTTAATTGGGTAGAATGTCTTTGAAACTACCTCTGCAGATAAGTGGGTGCTTGCCAATTCACATGTTGATAACTGGAATCTTTGTGATTAAAAAGTTATTTAAGAAAGAGAAAAATTAATACCGGCACTGAAATTTGAAAGAAAAACAGTTTTTTCAAGTGATTGACTTATGGATTTCGATAGACCACATGGTAGGAATTTAGGAAGACGAAAAAAACCTGGTAGATTTTTGAACCAAGTTTAATTTATATATAGATATTATCCTTTTGATTGAAAATCCATTTCTTTAATTTTATCAGAAGCATATATAATTTATTTTGCTTATTAAAAAATGAAACTTTGAATATATATAAATATAGAATTATTCTATTATATAAATATAGAATTATTCTATTATATAAATATAGAATTTAATATCCTGATTCTTTACAGTTTATATATATACTATAAAGGATCAGGCTATTAAATTCTATATTTATATAATTTAATATCCAGAGTTCCAACTGTACACATGTTCCTAAAGATTAAGGTACAGATGGAAACTATTATTTTTTTATCTAACTAAAACCTGAAATTAAGAAAGATCGCGTACTTTAAAATGCTTCAAGTGTTTATTTCTTTTTGTTTGTATATATATTTATATTAGTCCATTTTATTTGTTATTAGAATTATGTAAAATGCAATAAATTCTTGATTAAGGCACAATAATTATTATTTGCATGTTTTTAGGTTCATTTTGTTCAAATTGGTTACAAAAAAATAATATACATTACATGTATCTTAATATACGGCGATCTGTGTAGTCAGAATTCAGAACATTAAATAGTTGAGATAACAAAAAATCAAAATGCATATTGTTAACTGAACATTAAAAATCATAATCTAGTAGTATTTACTCCAAAAGGCTATTTATAAGCTTTTGGAGTAAATACTGTGTACGCTTTTGGATTATTTCACAAGCAAATAGCACGTTAATTATTATATTTAAAACTCTGATATAGAGCTTTTATTTTAAATCTAGTTCCTAATACAGCTATCTTCTTTTAATATATAAATTTTTGCATTTGAAATATTAAATATTTTGTTTAAAATTTCTTTTTGAGCTTTCTCTAGTTAAAAAAAAATTACTTGTAAACTATAACTACAAACAATCTCCTTTAAAATCTCAGCAAATAAAGTAACGTTGTTGTCGTTTTAAAAATTTGGGCCATTTTCTAAATCTGGGACTTTGAGGATAACCATTTTCACAAATTAACTTTTCAAATATTTTATATTTTGAACTATTTTTCTTCAAGGTACAGTAGCATTTCCCCCTTTCCTTTTATTTTTCCTTACTAGGAAAACAGAACAAAAGACAGAGGCCTTTTGGTACATTAAAAGTTTTTTAAAAAATTCTGCTTAAAATTTTCTAATGCCTCTATCTACGTACAGAATCCCATTCCAATGTAAATTTCTTGCTCTGCATTTCACACTTGGAAAAAAATTGTTGAGAAAAGAGCCATCTTGTTTTAGGGAAAAGATACTTCTTTTTCTTTATTTTCCCCTTTCTTCGCTCTAGAGCCGTACGATTGTACGTTTCCTTTTAGTATCCTCAGGGAGTTGATTCCATTAACCAAGAAAAATTAAAAGTCAATCGATTTTCGAGCAATTAAGCACAGCCACGAGATCTGCGGCGAAGTATCTTTCTGTACGAATTAAAAGGAAATACATTTTAACCGATAAGATATTTACGTGTAACACAAAATAACATTTGTCCTGTGTATAACGAGTTGTTCATTATTTCTTATTACTGCTTCATTAAAGCGAAACGTCTTCTTTAATTATTAGATCGCTTGTACATTTTTTAATTAATTTAGTTGTTTCCCAAAAATCGTTTAGTTATTTTTTTTTGTATGAGATATGTGCTAAAAGAAAAAAATATATACATTTTTCTCTCCGTACTTCCGAATTGATTTATGATAGCTCGTCTTAAAATAAGAAGTGTTGCTATTTAACACTGTTTTAAGTAACAATTACGTTACCTAAAAACCTTTTGATTATTTGTCGTGACATTTTTAAATTAGTACTAAGTTTAACTCTTTAAAACTTTTGACTGATTTCTTGTTTATTTATTCATTACATAATCATTTATTTTTAAGCCAACAATTGAGAAACCGTCTAAACTTCATATCATCTTATTTATCTCCACTTTAAATAATTGTTAAAGCTCAAGCGCAGAAATCAGTCAATCTGTTGATAAGCTATATAATCTGCATATTAACTGGATTGTCTGTTAAAATTATATAGTGGCAATGATATATATATACCTATATGGTACCGGACTAAAAAGTGATACCAGCTTCCTCGAAATGTACATCTGCAATGGCAAAAACCCAATTCGTAACACCATTACAAATAAGAAAAAATGAATATAATTAATAATTTTTAAATTTTCAAAATAATTATCAAATATAAACAACTACAAGTTTATATAAAATTTATTTTAAACAATATTTATACGTAAAAAATAAATGCATAAATTGACCATTTGTTTTGAATTTAAAGGAATATTTATTAACGTAAGCGCTCATGTAATAATAACTAACTGATTGTACCAAGTAGCAGAAGCAGCCTCTAGTGGTCACATATCTTCAGTAAAGGCCAAGTGATAACTATGGAACAGGTGGTCACTATGGAAACCGTCCATGCTCTTTACCTTTTCTTTTTGTTAATGATATGTGCTGTCCTTTTGTAACAGAACTTACATAATTGTTATACTACAGAAGACTTCATCAAACATAATCCCAAATTTGCCACTTTTAGTTTAATTTTTAACTCCCAATGCTCTATATTTCAAAGTGTTTGTATTAAGCCTTTATCTACTGCAGTTTTTTTTCATAAAATATTATTTTTTAATCACAACACTGAAAATTAAGGAATACACATAAACAAAATTCTCAACTTTGGTAAATTTAATCCGTTAGAGCTAATTAATTAATTAAAAATATTTAACTGTAAAATTAATTATTACACTGTTAAATGAAAATAAATAGTCAAATCGTTTCTTAAGGTCTTCATTAACGCACAGAAAAAATAAGACATTTATCTTTGACATTAACTATTTTTTCGGAACAAAAATGACAGTCTTCGCAATCCGCTGAAAACGCAATTTCTGCTATAAAACTATTCACCTTTCCCGCTAAATTACTCATCATGGAAGCCGTGATACCATATATCGAAGAGTGGACTTAAAAGAATATTCCTGCTAAGTATCGTCAGAGTATTCGTAAAAATGGTTATTCTATGTAATTTTAAATTGAGTGGTACTTATAAGTACCATCAGTAGATAAAGGGATAATATAGAAGTAAAATACATACTTGATTTACATACGGAAAAAATTGTATTTATGTTTGGTGAAAAAAATAACGAACCATCATTGTGCCGTAGATTTTTATGAACTAAATTCTTTAATTGGTTAAGTCATCCAACCTATGATACCTTGTTGAGGAAAATTGACGTCACCATTCCAGCACTTATCTTTTGTCTCAGGTGTTTAATCTCAAAGATGATGGGAAAAGAGAAGATTGGAAATTTGAAGAGAGCTTTCGTTCGTTATTAAATATATGGCTTTAAAAGGAAGGTCAACGACTTGTTAAAACTTTGACTGCCTGATTAAAGACAATGTTATTATGACAACGAGGTTATGTAGAGTTATTTCTGGAGTATATATATAATATATATATATATAAAACGTGGTTTTAAATAGTTTTACTAAGAGGAGCCTGGAAATTTTAGAAATAAATATTCATTAAAACACATAAAATATTGAATGTCTTGTTTTTGTTATTTATAAGTACGAGTTATTGAATATTCATGCGTTTTATGGTTGAAGATATTCTATTCATATGTATTCTCATGTAAAGCATATTATAATTAAATGCAATCTCTTTTGAAGCTATTGAAAGCTATGAAATAAGATTTTTCGTCAATCATTGGCCTGAACTTATTTTTATCTTAGAATATTTTTTTCAATAGTATTGTCTGTAACCCTGTTTGTATTTTTTAAATGGAAATGAAGAAAAAATATTCCTAGTCTTACGTTTGTGAGTTTTTCGTGCTTTAAAATGTTCATATCTTACATTTATGTCATTTTGTAGGAAAATTATTTTTTATTGAAATGTGATAACACATATTGAACGGATATGGGTGATATGAATTGAAAAGTGAAAATACATATTGAACGCGATATGTGTGATATGAATTGAAATGTAATAAATATCATAAACCCTGCACAATTTATTGAATATATTATTAGCTACAGTAATACCTCGACTTCCGTGAATCTGGAGTTGCGTGATTTTGAAATCTCGTCAATTCGTCTTTTGTTTGAGAAAAAATGGTGAAATTGTTCTAATGGGATTAAAGAAGTTCGATCTTGCCAGGAAAATAAATTTAGAAATGAATAGGGATAACTTTCAAAAACTACTGGATTCCCACAATTAGGTGTTGACAATTGATGAGCTCAACGCATGAGCAAGAGAGTCTGAATATTTAGACCCAGTTAGAAGATAAAATGGCGATAAGAGAATTCGACAGAAGGTCTCAGTTTAATTGGAAAACATTGCAAAATTTCAGAAAATATAGACTTCAACAAATAGCATATTTTTTCAACAAAACAAGGAATAAAAAAGCGAGTCTTACAATAGTCGCATATGATGTGTAACATCTGACATGTTATCGTGGTAAATACGCAATACTGACTTTTTTCCTGAAAAAATATGAAAAAAAAAAATCTCGCGGGTATGATCGGAAATAATTTTCTATCGAATAATTATATCTTTAATGAAAATTGTATTTAATTAACAAAAGGAGTAATACAATATTTTATCAAAAATAATTATTCTTGTTCAATTTGGGGAAGAGCGGAAACTAATGATAACTAAAATATGACACATATACTTGTGATTTCAAAGTATTTAAAAACCATTGAAAAATAGCATCAAGAACAGTACCACTGTTAGCAGTCGAAACATTCTAATTTGCTTTCATTTCGAGCTTGAGTTCATAATTCATAAAAGCTATGAGCGGCTCAGGTTTTGGCAAACTGAAGTTAAAGTTAAAATCACCACTCAAAAATAGGGGAAGCGAGTGATAATTTTTTTAAAAGAGCAGAACCACCTTCGTTATATAGTAAAGTACAAAATGCAGGAAATGCTTTAATTTTTTTAATCGTTTGATTCGAAGAAATGATACGACCAAAAATCTGTTTGTCCATTTTCAAAAAAAACATTGTGCCGCACTTATGTCCCCAATATCGTGACTAACGGTTTAGAGTCAACGTTCGAGTGCTTGATGGCTGCTAAGTTGGACCCAAGGGGGTTTAAAAAAAACCGCCCCCCTCTCATTGGGCAAATCAAGTTGCGCGCGCTTACGTCTCATCCTGTTCCACACATCGGTCCCTTTTCACGAAATCACTCCCAACAAATATGCAGCAAACGAAAGTGAAGATGTTACACATCAAAAATTGGTAGAATGTTAGGAGGAAATTTTGCTGGAGACAAAAAAAAAAGATATTTGAACCTTAAGACTACCTTGTTATGGATTTTGAAACCTTCTACTTCAAAATTACTTCAATTTGTGACTTTGTACTTGTGTTATCTAAGATTTTAATAACCTTTTTTTCTCCCTAAATTATTATTTTCTTTCGTCTCCGGATCGAACTAAAAATAATTATATGTAAAGATGTAAAGTTATATGTGAGATTATTCCACGAATTACGCAATTATCACTTAGTCCCACGTATCGCTTAAGTTCAGGCTATTACTGAACCGTGTTTATAAAACATACAGGGTCGTATAATAAAACAAAGGGAAGGTATCCATTTATTTGTACCCTAAAAACCTATTTCATCTCATTCAAAGCAATCTTTCACTTCATTGGACCTCTACCAACATTTTTCCAGTCTTCAAAACATGCCTTAAATTCATTTTTGTATAACCAAGTGACGTATTGAATGTTCTTTTATTGCATCAATCGACTTAATATGGCGACCACGAAAAGGCGGTGTTAACCATAGAAATAAGAAAAAGTCACAAGGTGCTAAACAGGTGAAATACCGGGCTAGTGTAGATGTATTTGTTGAATGTTTTATGAAAAACATCATAAAAAAGTATGGCGTTGTGAGGAGACGCATTACCGTGATATAAAACTCGTGAATTTTTTCGCTACATTCCAGATCAAATTTGACAAAACTCAACAAATAATTTCATTTTCCGTTTGGCCAGTTGGTTGAAATGCATAAAGCGCAACATAACGGCAATAAAAAAATTTTCAATACATCTTATATATATATTTGAGCGAGTTTGGTGAAGTTCTTTTTGTTTTGATTTATAGAATTCAAGCACCTCTCATATGGCTTTTGAACTGCTATCGTATAAAAAAATGATGTTTGTTTTGTTAAATATTGGGGTTTTAAAATTGGGGAAGGAAATTCTTTCTTTTAAAAAAACCTATTTTTACACGGTAAAATGAAATAAATTCTTGTATGTTCCCACATGTTTACATAAATTATAAAAAATTTTATAAATGTTTGCTAGTGAGGCTGGCTATTTATGTTTCTTAAAGAGATTATTAGCGATATTTTTCTCAGTATTATGTCCTGCGATATGAAAAAATAGTATGTAATTAATAGTAATAGTAGTGTAAAGTAATAGTAATATGCCCAGCAATAAGTTTCTTATATGAGAAAAAAAATTGTGAGATAAAATTCTTTTTTAACTTAATAATTGATGCTTCAGTTAAAGCAAGTGAGGGACCATTGATAAATAAATATCCTTTTTTTCAAATTAATAATACATTATAAATTTATTAATACTATTTGCAACCTTTGTTAAATTGTTGCAAAAATTTTAACTCTATTAGTAAAAGATACAAAAATCTTATTTTTTAATATTCTGACCTATTTTAAAGTTAAGATTAACAGAGAAAATAAGTTAAATAAATTTTTACTACTTCACCAATAAGGGATTTCTGAATAATAAATAACAATGAATACCATTTCAAGAGAATGCAATAATAAAAGGTCATTTTGTTATTTGTTTTTCAACAAAAGTCGTTACTGAATTGGTAAATTTAATTTTTGCATCAGTTTTTCTAATCCGGGTGGGGAAAAATTCCCAGTTTTACAAAAATAATTTGTAAAATAAATTTAAAATTTTTTTAAGTATAAAACCCCCAACAAAAAAAAAGGTTTAATTTTAAAGGTTTTAATTTTTTGGGTTAGAAATACTTACTTTTTCCAATAGTTTGATAAACTACAGATTTATTTACTAAGTTACTGATGCTATATAGATGCTATTGATTTGAACCAAAAAGTTGTCACATTAAAATTAGTGTATAATTGATAATAATTTAAATTACCAAATAATATCTAAAAGATAATTTCTCCAGTAATACTTTCTTCCTAAGCAAATTGTTTATCAAGTCATAATCTTTCATAATGTCTAAGTTATTGTTTTGAGACTTTTAAGTAACTTTTGAAGTATTCTGTGTGTAAGAGAAACCAATGATTAAAATTGTTGACTGAATGGATTGCAATGTATAATATTCAAATTTTGAATCAGCATACATGCTGATAAAAAATCCCTTGAAAATAAAAAATTTATATTTTTGAAATATTTTTTTAAATATTATAACTCACAAAAAACTTTTTTGAAATGATGTTTTTTTTACGAAAATGTTTATTTATTTTTTTAAATACAGTAAAGTCTTAAAAATTCGGCACTCGATAAACTGCTAGTTTGGATTACTCAACCACACCCTTGCATTTTTGAAAAACCTCCTTTGGGCCCCGGTTTTTAGAACGATACTGGGGAAAGGCATTATGCCGGGTAAAAATTATTGCTGCTGTCCCCGGAAAAATAAAAAAAATGCCGGAAAATGATGACGTCAACTTTGAGGGCATGGTACGCTCTCCTAAAATATCATATAGTGAAGTACTAAAGGCTGTATTTTGAACATTTTGAGTAGCCGTTGTAGCCTTATGGTTAAGGTATGGGATTGTGGCAGGCATACCCTTGAGTTCAGGCCCAGTACCAAAAGACCCCCACCCTGTGGGGGAGCTTTTGCACGTTAAAAATCTGTCGAGCTCAAAGGGTCTTCCCGTTGGTGTGGTGTGGTAGTTAGGAGGGGTGCCACCCCCAGGTGTCGCCCTCGCCCTTGAATGGTTAAAAATTGAGGTCCGTCCCAAAAGCTCTCATGTAGCTGAACAGTGGGGTGTTTCTTATCCTAACTCCTTGAAATTTTGTTGAGGGGATAATTGACTTACTGTTCCTTCTTCGTAATGAATCAGCAAAACTCAGAGTGTAGTACAAAAGACAATAGGGCGTTATGCATATCTTTAAAAAAGTAATCAGTTTTTGCGAAGTCGGTTTCTTAATTTTCATTAATATTCATAAATTATTTAACTGAGGTGTGTCTGATCAGGAAAAGTACTGTATAATTTGTATTCATTAGTTTTCCTTTTCATACAGTAAATACACTATGCCTTCACAAAGTGTGTACTCTTCCTTTGTTTAAGGGTTTTTGTGAAAGTTATTGTCTGTTGTATGTATTGTTTTCTTGAGAATACCAGTGCAGTAGAATATTTCCCATGGAGGCACTGGTATCTATTCTTTTTTAATCTAATTCTCGATAACCCGGAGTTTTCACAAACTCGATCACCCTTCGATCAGCATTAGGCTACGTTTTCGGGATTCTACTGTATCAATTAAATGCCAAATGTGCTTTTAATTGATGCTTCATGAAAATACTAAATACTATGCCTCATAAAAAAAAAAACTAATCTTTTTCTTTTAAAACTTTAATGTGTTAATGAACAATTTTTTTTAACATTTTAGTTTATGTAATGTACATGCAATTTAATGATTTAAAAACAACATAAAATTAAATTTCGGCTGACTTGAGATTCACAATAGAATTCGAAGGATGTTTTCTCAATAAACCTTTCTACAATAAATTTCCCTCTTACGAAAAGTAGTTTGCATATAACATTTTTCACAAGTTTCCAGTGTTTCAAAGTCACATTAATGACATAAATAAACGGGAAGTTCAATGCAGCAGAAATGTATATTTACCTCTGAGCGCTAAGCCAATCAGTTCTCTTCAGAAAGCAAACAGCGAAGAAAATTTACTTCCACGAATTGCAAATGTTTGTTTATAATGAAGGCATAAACATGCAAGCAATGTTTCGTTTCTCTTTTCCGTACTATAAAAGTAGAAAAAAATACTGTTTTGTTCGAAACGATGATTGCTTTTCTTTCGTAATTCATCCTGGTTCTTTTTTAAATGATGTTTTCAAACTTCCTTTGAAATCTTTTGATGCATATTAATTTTCAAGAAATATATGCAGCAGTCTTTACGTCAAATTTGCTTAATATATATTTTGAAACAAAAAATATATTTCTTGTAGGTGTCAGTTAGATTATAATAGAAAGATAACTAAGAGTTTTAAGGCATTTGAAAACGTTTAAATGACCAATTTTGATTAAACACATGTTGTTGTTTTTTAACTTTATTTTATTAAGTAAAGCTGTGTTTCCCAAACTTTTGACACATATGTGTATCCCTTCTATAATTTTTGTAACGCTTAGTACCCCTCGTGTAAGAAAATGGATGTATTTTAATAACAGTTAAAATTTATATATTTATTTTTTTCTTCTATATGACTTACACAAAATAATAAGAAAAGAGAAATAAGATTAATCATAATAAAATATAAATAAAAGTTATATTATAAATAGCATTTATTTGGATTAATGAGAAGGATGAAATTGTTTGTGCCGAAAAGACAGATGGTCATAATTTGTTTCCCTGATTGTTAACTAAAATCTGAGATGCGGTTCCACGTCCAATCATCTGTTCCTATTTTTTTCGACTGAATGCAGCGTTTCTAAAACAGAGGGCCCGCCTCTCTAGGGGGGCATGATAACCCTACGTGGAGGGCGCGAGCATATCTAAAAGTTCAAAATAAATTATTTAAAATAGTTATTAATTTATTGAAAGGAATCAAAACAAAACATATTTAAATGTATCAGTATTGCACAATGTGTTTGATAATTACGAGTATGTTATTAATATTAAATTAAAAGCAAGTTTAAAATATACTAGTGACTCCCATGGACTTTTCATGTACAAAATTTAATATTATCATGATAATTTGTACGGTTTATAATTAAAATCATATATTGTAGCTTTACCTTTAAAGTACATAACTATTGCATTCAATATATTGTTTTAGTATGAGCGGGGCGCGAGGAAAATTATGAAGGAAAATAGGGTCACAAATGTTGAAAGTTTGAGAAGCACTGACTTAATGTCTACAAATGCTGAAAAAGCAACTGTATTTAAATATGAAGTTGGAAAAGGTAAGAGGTATTTCAGAATTTTATTTGTTAAAACTGGATACCCGTGTTACATTTGTAACCAGATTGATGTTAAAGTACGTTCCTTATATTTATTTTTCAAATACACAGGCACCTGGAGAAGCTACTAACTATTAACGAAGTAAGTTGTCTCTGTAACGAAATGTGGTCGTGTGTGTCTGTCGCGTCACGGGGCTGCGGTAGCCCAGTGGTCAAGGTATCGGATCATGGCAGGCATGTCATGAGTTCGAGCCCAGTACTACGAAAGACCTGCCGTGTAGGGCAGCGATGCACGTTAAATCTGTCGAGAGCTGAAACGTCCTCCCGTAGGTGTGGTGTGGTAGTTAGGAGAGGGGGTGCCGGCTCAGGTGTCGTCCACGTCACTTGACCATGGCTCAAAATTTTGTGGTCCGTCGCCAAAAGCCTCGTGTAGCTGAACAGTGCGACGTTAATATTTACTCACTAACCCTGCCGCGTCACAACGGACCATCTTACGCTTCACACGTCTGCATTGATTTTACTCATAAGAACGTAGAATTAGGTACAGCTAAGCACGATGCAGTGCATTTCCCCACCAAAATGCAGTACCCACCAAAGTCTAGTATCTCAACAAGCTCTTCCTGGGAGTACCCTTGGGGGTACGTGTACCACACTTTGGGAAACACTGGAATAGAGCAATATTTTAGCTTTTCAAAACATATATTATTTTGATTCTTCGTTACATACAGGCTGAGTAACAATAAAGTAGAATGGGAAATGTGTCTTAAATGTACCAGAAATGGGCACTTAAATTTTTGAAAAATCTGTCATGGCGAGTGTGATATCTCATAATAATATAAACGAAACTTGTATGAAACTTGTTGAACCTGATATTTATATTATTTTCTAGGGAATGTTATTTTTATAATAACCACATATGTGTGTGTGTGTGTGCATGTCATATTTCTTATATTTTTTTATCTGCTGTACAATTTTTTTACTATAATGCACAATTGGTCATTAAAATGGCAATACAATGAAGGAAAATAAATAGGCAATAACTATTTATTTTACGTAAGCAGTATGCCGTGAAGATAAAACGATTAAATTTGCAAGTGGTTTGGGATTTTACAGGAGTGCAAATCCTACGAGAGTTGAATTGAAAAAATTCAAAATGTCACAATTGGGTAGCGGAAGCCTCCTTTAGATGGTGCCACCAGTGAAATGGCTTCCGGTCGTGGGAAATAACCGTATCTAAAAATTGCTCAGCTGCCAAAATGCAGCCCATTTGAAACAAACAAACAAACAATTACACAAATAATGGTCATGTATTGCTTAGGTCCTTTAAAAAAAGTTATTCAAAAAAGTATGTATGAGGCCCAACACAATATCATCGCAAGAATTTCCTTTGCAAATACTATATATTTCACTTAAATTTAACTCACGCTGGATTTGTAAGCAAAGCAGTTAAAAATAAAGTATTTAATGACAACCTTTATTTACTATTCCGTCAGAACTATCCACTTAAAAAGGATATTTTCTCTAAGTATAAGCCATTAACTATTACATCATCGTCAGTTCAGTTCAAAGGCGTTCTTTAATTTAAAACAGAATCCATTATTTAATAAGAAGGTTCCGATAGTACTTTGAGACTTGGCGACATTTAAATCCCAGATGAGGAGGTTTGTAAAAGTAGTGTCAAATACTCTCGCACTCAAAGGAATTTGTAGAGAATGAGTAGGAGCAATAACAACACTTTTGGATCCCTTGCATTTCTTCGTCACTCTGCAAAATTAAATATTTTAATCATTTGTTTCTGTTAAAGTTTCGCGCGTCACAGTTCGTGATGGAGAAAATCCATTAGGACATTCCAGGGTTCTTACTGACAAATGTAGTTTGTAATTGCAAACAAAACTTAATATTATGAGTAATAATGTAAATAATAAGCTTTTGGTGCCATAGGAACCTACTATTTTGTTAAGAAAATAATTAAGAATTATAAATATATAGGTAACTATAATTATCTGTAACGCTTTGAAAAAATAGAAATTTAAATGACATATGATCAAATTTCTTAATATAATAGTTTAAAAACGTATTATATACCTATCGTTTTATTTAATTCATTATATTTGATTAATTAATGTATCCGACTACGTTTGGAACCATGACTTTAAAAACATATAAATGGGTTATTTTCATGATATTTAGTGTCACTTAGATTAGAATACATGTATAAAATTGTTTTAAGGACATTTTGACAAAAAGAAATTGATTTAAATACAACATTTTGGCAAAAAGTAACTTAGAATCGAAATGTTCTCCTTTTGTGAAAAATGCTTCCATTATAATAATATTTGGCTGTATATAGCTCGGACCACTTTACAGAGGCTCAACTATGATTTTTGAAAAATTCACATTATTTTCAGAGTTACAACCATTTGAAATAATCATAGGCGTTTTTTTCTTAAAATTGCTCCACTCTGTTGTCATAAAACAGGGATAAACCCATTTCTAAGTTATATATTTCAAAAATTCTAGTTGAGAGTCTGTACAGGGGTCTGAGCTATATACAGGCAAAATATTATATTAGAAGCATTTTTCACAAAAGGGGAACATTTCGAAAAAAAGTTATTCTAAGTTAATGTTTTGCTAAAATAGTGTATTTAAATAAATTTTTTTGTCAAAATGTCTTTATATATAAAACAATTGTATACATGTATTCTAATCTAAGTGCCACTAAATATCATGAAAATTATCCATTTATTCGCTTTCACAAAATCACGGTTCCGAACGTATTCGGATACCTTAAAGCCGATTTATTTATAATAAACGTGATTTACTTATGTAGAAATATTTAAACATAGGGGCAAATTAAAATGGATTTTAAAATTATATATTTAATGTCTTAAATAAGTTTTTCTTATACATGCTTATTTATTCTAATTTACGCCACTTTTCCCCCTACATTAATGCTATTGAAAATCGGGTGCGGCTTAGAATCGAAGGTTGAAGAATTCTTTGGATGAGGGAAAGTGAACATGATACTGACGGTTAGAACAATTACAGTGTTTAAAATTTTTTAATACTCGTTAAATTAACTAATTAATTTATTTACATCTTATTAATTATCATAACATTTGTAATTTCATAAATATCGTACATCAACTAACATTTTTACGCTACAATTGTTTTATTTTTCCGCAAAATACGTATTGAAAATATGGAGTGCGGCTAAGACTCAATGGCGGTTTGGATTCGAGTAAACACAATAATTTTTAAGTGCAGCATTTAATGTGATTCCTATATACAAATCTGCAAATTTTTCTAATATATTCAATATATTAATATGATAACTGATATAATTTCAATCAGTATTTAAACATTAAAATTAACTGAATCAGTATTTAGTCAATTAAATAGCAAATAATTCACTTTTTTACATTCGTTAGTTGGTTCTCGGATAGAAGACTGAGTAATACAAGGTAATATTAATTAAAAAACACCTCATGTATTTATCCCATAAAGTAATAGGTAATTTCTAGTTAAAATCTGCAAATAGGAAGGGAAAATATTGCTAAATTTGAGAAAGAATATTTATTTGTTTATCGATATCTAGAAAAATCAAGTTGGCAGAATTATAAATGGTAAACAAAGTAAAATAAAAAGTTAAAGGATAAATAACATAGTTTCAATTAAGGAAGATGATTTTCATGTAAAGATTCAATATTTTCTATAAATTAACATTTAAGTTTAAGCCAGCTTCTTTCTTTTATATATTTTAAATCTTAGTATGCTTATTAATGTAGAATTTAAAAAAATATGCTTATAATTACCAAAATTTTCAATGTAGAAGTAAGAAAACTAAATTTTTTATATAGATATTGCATTAAAAATAATGATTTACCTTCTATATATAGTAATAACTTGTTTCCAAACAATTGATTATTGAAAATCGATGTTAAACGAATTACTTCACATTCAACGAATACAATTTACTTAGCTTCACAGATTAGTACGCACTTGGAAAAGGCTTACATTTAAAAAGCTGCGATAATTATATAACTATATATAATGTAATTATAACTACATAATATAATTATATAGCTAAACATATTTTTATACCGGTATAACAGAGTTATAGCTAGCTAGTTTTGTGTGTTAAAACTCGAGCATTAGATAGTTCGCTATAATGGTTGATGCTCTAATTAAATATTTTAGTTTAAACCATACACACACACACATACACACAAATATCGTATAAATTTGTTAAAATGATGAATAAAAGTTTCTGAAAACACTGTTACTGAAAATAAACTTACTCGCATTAATCGACTAGCTTATTGTATTGAAATATTTTATGCTAATAATATTATTAGCATAATGTTATTAATAATATAATTATTAGCATTGATGTAATTTTATACGTTTATCTTTTTAATTTTTCTGCCATTTTCTAGAAGCTCAGGAAAAATCCATCAAATTTAGGTTTTTTATATTTTTCTTTTTTATTAGTTTTTATTTAGTTGATTTTCTGTGTAAGTCCCTCTTTTAATTTATTAAGGTATCCGACAATGTTCGGAACCGTGATTTTGCCAAAGCGTATAAATGGATAATATTTATGATATATAGTGTCACTTAGATTAGAAAATGTATATAAAATTCTTTTAAGAATAGTATTACAATAAAAAATTATTTAAGTACAGTACTTTGACAAAAAATGAGCATAAAATGACCCATTTTCAAAATATTCTCCTTTTGGGAAAAATGATTCTATTAAAATAATATTTTGCCTGTGCATATAGCTCAGACCTCTGTACAGAGGCTCAACTAGAATTTTTGAAATATGTAACTTACAAGCGGGTTTATCTATGTTTTACGACAACAGAGGGGAGAAATCTTAAGAAAAAAACGCCGATAATGATTTCAATGGGTTGTAACTCTGAGAATAATGTGAATGTTTCAAAATAATAGTTGAGCTCTGTACAGAGGTCTGTGCTATATACAGGCAAAATATTTTATTATAGAAGTATTTTTCACAAAAGGAGAACATTTTGAAAATGGGTCATTCTATGTTCATTTTTTGCCAAAATATTGTATTTAAATAATCTTTTTTGTCAAAATGTTCTTAAAATAATTTTATGCACACATTCTAATCTAAGTGACACTAAATATTATGAAAATTATCCATTTATGCGCTTTTTTAAAATCACGTTTCCGAACGTAGTCGGATACCTTAAGCTAGAACTTTTCTAATTTAGAAAAGAATGATCATTGTCTTTGAGTGGATCGCGTTTTCCAATTTTTAAGTAATTCAACGTTACAGTGGTCCGGCACTTGAATTTTCAAAAAATTATCGATTTTCAATTTTTTTTTATAGTTAAAAGTTCAAATATTTCTGTTTAAAATGATATATGATAATTAGAAGTATTTTTTTTTTAAATGAAGCTACTCCTTGACGTGCATCAAATGCGCTCTTGTAGGAGCACCTGTGTTTCCCCTTGCATAGGTTTCTGGTGAGCGCGAATCCATATGATGTTCAAGTGGAAAAATTAGAGTATATTGGGCTTATCAAAAAGTGTATGGGTACAAGTCTTTTGGATCTTACAAGCAAAACCAAAAAAAATTAATAAAAAAATTAAGTAATGGGAATAGCCTTAGTGTGGTCATAACCGACTCACCGACCTTCAAATAAAAAATTCAGAGATATTATAGAATTGCTATTAGAAATAACATCAATGATCTACACAGAAGTGAAAGCTGCTGTTTTGGCTGTTTATTTTCATCTTCTGTCTTCAAACGGGATCCCTCCACATGGACTGCGCAATTATAAATGCCTACTGCAAGTTTCAAAAGTCAGAAGCTAAAAGAAATGAAAGGCACTATGATCATAAACACATACACTCATGCTATATACCATAATGAATTAAATGAAGCCAGTTTTTAGAGATCTAGGTGATCCTATGTTATTCAGAAAATGTTTACATGGAAAGACCCAGAAACCAAATGTGAGTCAGTTAATAAGACAATATTGTCAGTGATTCCAAGATGTGCATTTGTGGAATTAAAAACTCTAAAATTAGGGGTAAATATGGCTATTGTAAGTTCAATTTGAGTCATGTATCAAAAGTAATTATCTTAAAACATTGTGATATTGAGAAAAGTCATAAATGTGCGTCATGCTTCAAAAAAACTAGATACACGTAGGGTTCGTGCAGCCCAACGAAAGCATCTTCAAAAAAGGAAAAAAAGCAAAATTTTTAAGAATAATGAAGAAAAGAAAATAAGAGTCTTTTGTACGAGCAGAGAGTAAAAAAAAACTTCATATGCTTTTGGAAAGTATTAAAAAAGGTAAATGATCAAAAAATTACAAATTTACACTTTAATGCCTGTTTTCTAAAAATGTAATATTTTTCACTCTCTTTATTTTTATGTACCTTTTTCTCAAAAACTAATTATTATATAGTAGTGAAATATAATATGAGGAGCATTTATAATGAGTATAGTATTATTAATATTTTTTTGATGGTATTGAGAATCATGAGCTCTATTTAAATATTTTAAAAGGAAATTTTAAATTATCCGCCCAAAATTAGGATATTGGAGACGACTTCATTTTTTAACATGATAAAGATGCCAAGCACACTGCTCTCAATGTACGCTGCTGGTGCTTCTATAACCGTCTCTTAATTCTGAAAACACCTCTCAATCACTTTATTTAGCCCAGTAGAACATATTTGGGGATAATTTGATTTTAAAAGAAAACATGACATATAATCACATAATGGAAAGTAAAAACAACAATCACAGAAGCATGGAGAAAAATCGATGCAGAATTTACAAAAAAATAGATCAAATCTATACCAAGACGTTTAAAAGTCGTCGTGGACACTAAAAGATATCCTACTAAGTACCCCAAATTAAGAAAGAAATACATTTAAAGCTATGTTGAGATTTTGTTGTGTACGAAGACTTTTGTGGCGTAATTTTTATTAGCTTTTTTATTATTAATTTTTAAAAATAATAGTTACACTGTTTTTAAAATATTAATTACGTCATTCCATTAAGAACAAGTTGCAGATATCATAAAAATATTTCAATTCCGATATATTAATTTTTATTAGTCAAAAACATTTAATTTTATAAAAAATTTCAAGTGTACGAACACTTTTTTGGTCCACTGTATGTAGTTTGGTGATTGATTCTCGTCACCAAAAAATTAGCTTCGCCAAGGGGCCACCTATTTATTTCCCACTTTAAGGCATCCGACTACCCTAAAATCATGACTTTTCTTAAAAATCTTAAATCTTTCTTAAAATCTTTCTTAAAAAAGACCTTAAATTTTATTCGAAATTGCACACTTTTGTGGCTCACTGTATATCGACCGACAAATTCAGAGAGGTGATTGTAGGCAGCATGAGGCCGACAAATCCCCATAGAACATAGTATTGTAAATCACATTTAGTCGGAGTAATTCACAAAAATAGTTATGAAGGGTGTGATGTCGAGTGGAATGAAAAGGGAAAGTAAGAGGTAAGAAAAACATTTATTAGACGTAAAGTATGTTTACAATACAAATAATGCATCGCAGCTCGACGTTAGAAATGCAATGACGATTGATTGTCTCAAAATTTGTTTGAAGTTGCGGCCGCATAGGTCATATCACAGCTGACACTGACGACCGAAGAATCGCTGTATGCGTTCAAACAAATCCCTTGTGCTACCGAAGTAAGCTGAGACGACGAGGATCCGTGACGTGAGATCTTCCACTGTAGTCACCGGAGTCTCATACACAAGCGATTTCAGGTGGTCTCAGAAGAAACGCAAGGGATTAAGGTCCTGTGAGCGTGGAAGCCAAGTAAAAGGTCTGCCAAGTCCAATCTGTTTATCTGAGTATGTAGCATGGAGATGGTTGAGCACCGCAATCGAAAAATGTGCTGGTGTACCATCATGCATCAACCATGCGTTCTAACAAACAGTGGAAATTCCCTGGAGCAGCTCCAGAAGTGGAAAATTTGCATATAGGCTACATTTCAACCTACCAAGGCGTTCAAAATCCCCGCATTCAATTGGCTGCTCCTCTCGTCTTGATCACAGTCCTCCCTATGGCTTCTTTTATCGTTTTCACAGACTAAAATTGGTTCGCAGCACAATTTTCTAGGTTGATTAGTTATCTCCATGCTGCCTGTGACGGGCTCACGCGTCTTTTCTGTAACATGTCCTTTGGGTACTTTTGGGGGCTAAGATTAATGGCAACTCTTTTCCAACCAAAACCCAAGAAGTGAAACATGAAGCTTTAATGCAAATTAGATAGCTTTTAAATAACAGAAGTTTCAGTAAGTAAAATGGTAACTTGGAGAATGTTATGTGAGAGATTGATACAATTATGAAAGGACGACCAACGGAGGTTATTCCGAAGATAAAGCCATTAGATCAAAGTGCATACCATTGCACTCGCGCAAAGACGCCACTCCCTAGCATCGGAGCTACGATTGGATTAAGGTAGGATTGACTATTTAATATTAGGTTTTGTGTTACTATTGAAATTGAGATTAGGCATGTTAGATATTGATAGTGGTCCAAGTAAAATTATTTTGATATTACTTGTATTGCGTGTTGTTCATCGTAGATTCTCACATATATAATCGTTATCTAATCTGTTAAAGGTTTAAGTGCTAGTTCTTTATAAAGACATATTAAGAATATAAACAAGTCTGTTCCTTTTGAAAATCATACACCTCTAGCTCACGCAGAAAATCTATGAGGTCACCCTAGGTTGCCATTTTCACATGCCTACTATCATCATTCTGAATTTGTAGGTCGTATTGGGCAACACTCTGTATACGAAATGTTATACATTATATCAATTCCTTTAGCTTCTCAGTCCTGAGTTTCGAATCTACAATTTGTTAGATTTAAGGACTCCTTTTCACTGTACAGTAAGTATCATTTAGAAATTAATTTTGTATGAAATGTGGATTGAAAAAATAATGCTATAAGAAAAATTAATTTAAATTAAAAAATATTACAATTTTCCTTGCGTAATTTTCTTAAAAAGGAATGCATTTTTAAATATGTGAAAAGGAGAATTAATATCATTGTGTTCAAATTCAAGCTTGAATGATTATGTTGAAATTTTCAAAAATTAAAAATATTCTTAATAAAATATTCTTAAACAAACATTTTGTTTCAAAGGAATTTCCTTTTGAATATTAAAATATTTTTTCTTCTTTAATGAAACAAAAGTTTATAAAATGGTAGTAATAAAGAAAACTTTACATTTTTACTAATAAAAATAATTTGGTTATTCAAAAAATACAGCCATTAAAATTTCTGAACAATACATTAAAAACATTACTACGCAGCCTTTTTCATTTTAAAATTATTTCCTTTTTTGCATTAAATTTCACTGAAACTGATATATATATATATATTCATTATTCTTAAGTTAATTATCCAAAATAGTTCGAAACATCGGAGGAAAAATAACTGGAATTTTTTATTTGAAATATATTCTATTATAATGAGGAGAATATAAGCCGAATATATATATATATAAAATTTTTAATGAAGGTAGAATACCGAAAAATGCTCTAATGATCTAATAATTTAAGAAAGTATTTCTTTAATGAAGCGAAAGAACAAAAAAGGTACTTCCAAATATTTGATTCTCTACACGCAAGATAAAATATACTTTTTGAAAACACATTAACATTTCAGTGGTGAAAATGCTTTTTGTTTTAATCCGAAGAAAATGATGTTTACATTACTACAAGGGCAACGGTTTGACTTAATTGTTCGGAAATCGATTAACTTTTAATTGTTCTTAGTAAATGTAATTTCTCTCCGGGGATTGAGTAGTCTTTTAGTTTTTCAGGAAAAAAAAAACGAACATTTTATTTCTATTGAAACAAGATAGCCTTTCGAGTGTAAAATCAGCATAACGAAAAATTTGCATTAAAATGGGATTTTATGTTAGGTTGTGTACCATTGTAAAAAATTATATAAAAAAAGGGAAAATTTTTGTTCAAAGGACCAAATATTCTTTTCACTAAAAAAAGAAAAAGAAACTATCGTTAAGGTAGCTGGGATAGAATTTCTATAAAGAAAAAGCAGCTAAAAAGCTCGTTTGTGAAAATATTGATTTTCTAAATCTCAAATCTGGAAAATTGGCCGAATTTCAAAGAAAGAAATCGTATTATTTTGTTTACTGAGATCTCGAATAGAAGACTGAAATCCTGTTTTATATTCAGACTTTTTAGATAGAAGTAGTAACTCTGGAATAAAACGAAAGACAACTACTACTAATTTTGAGTAAGAATGCGAAGGAATAAGAAGTCTTAAGAATATAGCTCTTGAATATATATATATTCCAGACTTAGCTCTAAAATGTATGTTTTTAATTACAGAGAAAATAAAATTCAACGTTAGACAATTTCAAAATTCTTAAGCAACATGTATTTCGCATAACGTGTATTTTATCGTACTTTATGTTTAAATAATTATTCATTGTTACCAATTTTCTGAAAAAAAGGGTTTTTTTGAAAAAACTGAGTGCTTTTCTCTGTTTGTTTTAAAAATTAAATGTTGAGATTTTTAGCTATAAAAATAACGAAATATGTAATACAATTAAATTAACTTAAAAATAAGTTGTTTTTGTTCTTTTTCTGATTATTCTATTTCAATATTATTTAATTATATTTCGATTTAGTAAATGAAATAGTATACAAATAAATGATAACTATAATCAATTTCCCTTTAGCATGGTAAAATGAAATAATTAGTAGTAATAAATAGTAAGAATGTAATCAAAAGTTTCTTTATAGTTAAGGTTACACAGTACCCTTTTTTTAAAAAAAATAATAAATTGGAAGGTGTAACAGTAAAAATAATTTGTGTTTTATATTCAGATTATATTCTTCAATTGATTCTGAAAGTAAAAAGTTAGTTTGACGAGCCATTATTTTATAACTTAAAAAATTAAGAATTTTTGTAGTTTTTTCAAAATTTTATAAAATATTCAATTTTTAAAATTCTTTAATCATTTTAAGTGGTTTATGTTTCTCAGTTATTGAAAACAAATATTAGTATGGATTTGAAAATCTGTTACCTCGTTGATTTTTAATAATTATTTTTCTAGCTAAACCTGGGAAAAACACGAAATTTTTTAAAATATTAACTTAAGCATTTTTTTAAAAAATGACTAGTGATCTCAGACCAAAATCCATATTAACTTTGTACACACGTTTGAGAGTATATAAAAAATTTCAAGACTAGAGATTAGAATATACTTCCTTAGAGAAAATAAGCCTTAGAGATTAGAATATACTTCCATCTTTTCAAAATTAAAAGTCTGAGTAAACACATTTATAGTTTGTAACGGCATAAAACAAAAACTTATTTTTTCCTGTAAAGCTCTAATTTTTAATACGTTATATTCTTATGTATTTTCTATATTAAAACACTATTTCAATTAAATAAGACTGAAAGTAGTTTTTTTTAATTCAAAATATATTTTTGTATAATATTTATATTTGTTACGACGACAGGTTATTCAACTTAATCTTAACCTAATAGTTGCACAAAAGGGTTTTTTTTTTTTGAGACTCTAGGTAGACTCCTTGTGTGCCGACAAGTATAACACAAGGCTTACAAACGTAAGTCAATACTCAAACAATAGTGATAGGAAATTACATATAGAAGGAAATATTCACAAATGGGAACCAAAAGAGGGAAAAATGTGAATACAGATACAACAAATACAGAAAAAAATACAAGATTGCTCACATGTGAACGGAGATAATTAAAAATTAAAACTATACAATGAGGAAGTTAAGAAAATATGATCACAAAAAATTTTCAAAATACAAATACATAAAGCATACATACATACACACACATATATATATAAACACACACATATATACATATACACACATATATATTCATGTAAAGAAAATGTTTACAAACACGCAAAATTTACAATCTAAATAATACAGTAATAAATGCAATTAATGTATGCACAAAACGATGTGAAAGATGATTTGCTTTGAACAAAGGCAGAGAAAGGAGGAGGCCACACTATATTGTTCTTTTGTAGGCAACTTCGAAATATTGTTTCTCATACCAATCTGAGAATGTTTTGGCCATGGCATTTTTTCAACAGGAAAAAATTAATTAGAAAGTTTCTAAGTAATATAAACTATTTTTTAAAACAAAAATTGACATTGAAATCAATCTTAGTTAAACAATCATTAAAACTCAAAGTACTCAAAATATAATCAAGCAGAAATTATTTTAATAATGAAAATTGAAATAAATAACCATTTCATACTAAAACAGTTGATTGTGCACAAAAACATTTTTGTTGGTAGTGGTGCTTCTTATTCCAGATGGTGTGGCTTAGCTACACCGTCTCCATAAAACCAAAAATTGCCAAAAAGTCTAAAAACAAAATAGGAAAAATAGTTTTAATTAACATAATTTTAGTCTGTAAAAATGCTTTAAAATGAAACCGAAACCAAACCCTAATCTCATAAAACTTCAAATATCTTAAAAACTAATTTGTTGTCAGATCTAAAATTTGTTGGCAAGCTAAACAACAATTTAGACCACTAGAATATTCCAAATAACTTTTTTCTTTGTTACGTTTGAAATTTGTTGAGCCTTAAATAAAGGAATTTTTGCTTGTATTTTTAAACAGTAATATATATTATGTTACTTATAATATTAGGCAAATAAATTGACTAGTTTTAATTTTCTTAGAACATTGTTTTAAATGTTTACTTAATATTTTAAAATTAGTAATAGAATTAGCGAATAAACAACGCGACATATAAGTGAATCAAAATTTTCAATGGAAATGTTTTGTCTATACAAATACATTTAATGCATGTTTTAAACTTATGACAATAATAAAATCAGTATAAATGTTAAAAAAAAACTTATATTAAACCCCAATACCGCTGTATAAAAGTAGCTTCATGAAGTAATCTTACTGTAATGTAAAAAGAATCATATTTTTTTTACTGATTTATGTCATTAAAAATGTAATGACATCAATTTCGCAAGATAAAATACAGATTATATGTTTAAAATTGTAAATTTATTGTGCCTAAGATTTTTTCTTCGGGTAGTAAATTTTTATAAGTACATTGATTTATTTCAAAAATTAGAAATTTGTATATCAGATTTCATATTTAAATCTACTAAAACTTGAATTGTATATTGTATATTTCCTTGATTGATATTGTTCTTCTTACTCAGATCAGTAACTTTCATAATAATACGTACAGTAGTTTTTGAACTTTTACTCTTGAAAGAGATTTTCCTTAACATGTACTGACAAGATACCGAATTACCAGTGTTCCATAGATTTTTATGAGATCTCTCTTGTAATTGGTTAGCTCATCGGAAGGCATCAGACCAATGAGATACTCTTGATGAAAAATGACGTCGCCGGTCAGACACTTATCTATTGTCTCAAGTGGTTTATTTCAAAGGTGATGGGGCACAAATAGTGCCGAATTAACGGTGTTACGATGAAGGACAGCGATTTGTTACAAGTATGTTTTCGTCCTTGGAAACGATGGGATTATATCCTCAAGATTGACAACCATTTTTGGAGTTGATATATAAAGTCAATTATAGTTTAAACTAACTAAAAAACAACTTTTATAGTTAATCGAACTAAAAAGTAAAAAAAAATCATATTATGAATAAAATGATTAACAAGGAAATTTATTTCATAATGGTAAAAGCTTTAAGTGCCCGATATCAAGTGTTATAATTCCTTACTAGTTCTATTCTAAAATGTAGAGTTAGTGTAAAAAATGTAGTACAAAGCACCCCACGCGCATTTACCTCAATGACATAAATTTTCTCGTTAACATCTTATTCTCATATTAAAAATTACTTTTTTACTTTTTAATTCGATTAAACATAAAGTGTTTTTTTAATTTTTTTAAACTATAATTTCCTTTAATTTTTTACACAAAACATATACGTCCCAAATGTTGATCACCAGCGAAGGAAAATAAAATACTTTTTAGTAATATTTATTTAAATTTTCTAAAAATTTTGTCTAAATTTACGAAATTACGGAGACAGATCACAGTGAGTGTCATGAGTGCAGTAGGCAATCTTCATATTGGAGTCTCATTTGTGCACAGTTTGGCCATTTTAGCACGTTTGGATTAAAATGCTGGGATAATCGCATACAATTGGATAAAACCTGATTATGCGCCTTAACGGATTAAAATGCTTTTTTCCTTATGTTTTAGAAATTTTTAAAATATTTACTGCCTGGTATAAATCTTGAGTAACGATGCTAATCTTCTTTCAAAATGTTAAAAATTAATAAAACCATTTTTTACTCAAAATATAATTTATATATTAATGTGTTACACGATTCCTTCAAAAATAGTGTTCTTCAAATTATTTCTTTTAGCATGATTGAAGCGGAAATTGATACTAGTTTTTTTTTTTTCATTTAAACTCTTTAGTTCTTAAAAATGCAATGATAATCTACAATTCTAAGGAATACTGTTATCTTAAGAGTCATGAGTAATTTATAAAATAAGGAAGTTCTATATTTTTTTGTTAAAAATATCAAAACATTGTGTAAATTTCAAAAATTTTGTAGGATATTAAGACCATAGAAAGAGCATTTGTGTTACATGCCTTTGAAGAAATGGTTGAATAATGATAATCCATATTAATTAACTTAAGGATGATAAAAACATAATTATAAGAAATTTTTCTACTCCAAAGAAATTTTTGTTATCATTTAGTGATATTTAATTTCTTAAATTAAACAATATTTTATTCAACATTATGTATTGATATAAAATATCCAATAAAAAAATTGAAACGGCTTGTTCAAAAAAATTACATATGTAATAGGGATTTTCTTTCATGGCTTTTTATGAGAAAGGGATTTGTGAAACAGGAAATAAGGACCTAATTAGTATTTTTATGGCATAATATGATAAAATGACCGATTTTCTGGATTGCAATCAAATCAGTCAATTTTTGTGACAAAATATAATGTGTATGGCATTTTAATTATCATGTGCTATCAGCATATTTAGTGGGTTTTTTTTGCTTAGCAATTGTAATTCTGCTAATGTTCTTACTATACAGCATCTTAATTGCTAATTATGTTACAGTATATTATTAGTGAAACGTCAAGATCTATGACGATTAGTTAAAAAAAGAGAAATGATTGAAAATAACTATAGTACTTGTTCTTCGAGAAAGAAAAGAAAGTTTCAGTAAAAGCTTTATGATTATTGGAAATTAAAAAAAAAAGAGTAAAAAACATTGCTAAAATCAACGCATCATTCTATTAGGAAAATGGTTTCAGGCTCAACTTATGGGAAAGTAAAACCATTTTTGCTTACCCCAATATTTGCAGAGAATAAAACTACATGAAAACAAAGCCAACCAGTCACACTTCAATAACAACTACTGAATGCGATTCCTTGAAAAATACGTGCTCCTACGCGCACGGACGTATATATTAGAACATATTCCTGCAAAGTCCCCTGACATTTCACTCGTGAACTTTTGTGCTTTGCTGAAAAAAAGCTTATTCTAAGTGCAACACCACCGTGATTGATGGATTCTGATAGACAGGGAAATACAAATGGCAAGCAGTACATATGGGAATTTTACGAAGAGCTCTTCTGTCAAGAAAGGTATTATACAGGCGTATAGTCCAGAAATATATTTATGTAATCGAATAGTTTTCGAAAATTCTTTTTGGAAAAAAGAATTTATTCACAAAATTCCTTCATATTTAAGGGGAGGGTACATCGATTTTCTTTCAATGAAATTCTATTAAGGTTACAAAATTGTGTGTACAATAATGCTAGGAAATGTTAATGAATCAGTGAGCATTCTTCTTTCAAAATTAGGCATAGTTTTGTAAAATATAACAAAATTCGAATTTAACCAATGTGTTTTTCAATTCCTACTATTTTAATTCACACTCTCCCTATATATACATATATAGAGAGTGACAACGACCAGATTGAACTAAGTATGCATTTATTTAGGGGAATTTTATCTACAAGGAAGGGCTAAAATTTAGTAAGAAGTTATCGGGTGGTTGGATTCCACCAGGCGTCTCGTCGCTGCGCCTTCGTTCCTTCGTCTCGTCCCGTCTGCGTCGTCTCTCTCTCTGTCTTCCCGCAATCGTCCTATTCGTCTGTCGTCTCTTTTTCCTCGAACCGCCTTGTCCGCTAGATGGCGCTCTCTTGGCCTTACGTCATTAAGGAATATAGGAAGGATATGATAACGTGCACATCCATTCCTACACATATTTATTCATATATCTTGTTCAAATTTTCAATCGTTAATAAAATACTCTCTATTCATCTATTCAAGTTCAATAAAACTTGTAGTGGATGACACTTGATGCTAATACAGTTTTTTCAAATATTAATTCATTAATTAATGATTAATTAGTAACAAACAAAAATAATAGTCCAACACAGTATATAAAAAGGAAAATTGCTCGTTGTATCCCTGTAGCGCAATGGGTAGCGCGTTGGACTTCTAATCCAAAGATTGTGGGTCGTGGAAATCCCATTTAGGAGAATTCCACCTAATTTCTGAGAATGTGACTTTTACTATACTATTTTATTGGAATAATTAAATTTAATTAATGAATAAATAGTAACAAACAAAAATAATAGTCCAACACCCTATATAGAAAGGAAAATGGGAAATCGCTTTCTGTTTTGCCACTTAATATTGTAATTCTGTCATATGCATATACATATTTATATTAATTGTAGTTATTTAACCCGCGATCACTCACGCGGGGTGTTCTGTACACCCCAGCAACAAGAAAGGCCTCCTACAATTCTAAAAATAATGCACAGAGCCACGATTTTTTCTGTAGCTGCCCATTTTAGGTCATTGAACCTTCAGACCTGATGTAATCAATCTCGCTCGGACGATCTGAATGTAACGACTTTCAAAGTTTATTTGGGGTGCTGAGAACACCCGCGAGTGATTGAGTTATATTTTCGTACTCGAAGCATCTACGAAAAGTAGTTTTACCCTTTCCGTTTACGTTTTTTTTTCAAATATATTAAGATGCACGAATGTTTTATTTAAAATTTCAATAAATGCGGTATAAAAATAATATAATTCTATAAAATATTTGTAAAATACAAATTTTTAAAAAAATTTCAAAATGTTTTCTAGAAATTATGACAAAAACTCCATCAGAAAGGGACAAATAATGACTTTGTCGTCTATTAGATACTGTATCAACAGATTGACAAAATGAACTAAGTGATTTCGATAATTGCGTGATTTCGTAACCAAAGTTGGAGAGATGAAACTTGAAATCATAAATTTTTATAATGCAGGTGGTGTTGATACCACTGATGAAATGTGCAGTATATATTATGTATCGCGAATATGTAACCTTTGGCCATTGCGAATATTTTATCATCTACTTAATACTGCAGGAATTAATGCTTCCTTTGTCTATCATTCGGTTCTTCCTGAAAATAAATGAGGCATTCAATATTATTAGAGGAGATTAGAATGGATCTTGTGCAGCCACAGTGGGATATGAGATCGGATTTCCCAAACCTTAACAAAACACTCAAAATAAGCTTTTTACTGACACAGAATATATTAAAAGAGCATTAATCCCCCTAAAAAGGGTGTTTCACGCTTGTCCACGGTAAAGATGTAAAAATTATTTGTTTTGTTTTCAATGTAAGAAAAATATGTGCTTAAAGCATATGAATTACAGTCTGCTCTTGAATGTTTGAAAATGATTAAAATATTATTTTTCTACTTTTTACTATCCTTATCATTAATTATAAAGTATATTTATTACTGGTATATACGTTTTACTTGTGGTTTATGAAAAAATATAAAATTGTGTACTTTAAAATGAAAATTTTGTAGGTTTAGTTTAAATTAATGCTAGTCTCATTTGAATGCAATAAATTTAACAATTTTGTTTGTATAATACAAAAAACCTCTTATACTTCATAAATATATATCATAATTGAGACTTAAAAATTTTTTCTTATTTAAATACACGCGTTAAGAGAGTGGGGTGTTCTCTACACCCCGCGAGTGACGACGGTAGAAAAACAGGCGCGAGTGACCGCGGGTTAATAAAAGTAACTAAATTAAAATTTTTCTTTGTTGACCTAAATAAGAATTGAATTAATTTTTTTTTTGTTACTGTTTTAAATTTTTTTCGTTAAATTTATTCATTTTTTCAACATGACTAATTCAATCCGTAGAAGGATCAAATATTTTTTAAAAATATGTTTGCATAATCTTATATAAGACAAAAAATAAATAAATAAAATAATAACATAAGCAAAATTTGGTTGAATTTCAGTTAGAAATGCAAATTTTGAAATGTCAATAACTTATCAGTTATTTGATATACTTAAATTCATTTGTTGGCAAGAATGTTTTGACCACTACTTGAGTTAAACCTTTGATTCGTTGGGAACCTCTAATTTTTTTGTGGTGTAATTGGTAGTAACTCTACTGAAAAACTGTCAATTTAAACCTCTTTCATTTCTACATAAGCATTCTTCTGCAACGATTGATAGATGTTTTCTGCAACTACAAAAAAATTTAATTTTAAATGAACTTTTTTTATGTATATTGAATGCCTGCATAATGTTTATCTGCATTGATTATAAAAGATCTACTTGAGGTCAAATTAGCCTCCTTCTAAGCGATAAATATTAAATTTCTTTTAGCTAGTTTCCGTAGGTACTTCCATGCATTCTTCTATCCTTATTAGTTCTCTTATTTGAATACCATGGGGCAAAGAAAAATATACATATACATTAATTTATCGGCGACATCAGGTTTCAATCGAAATATTTCTATTTTTTAAAATATTTAATTAAAAATCACGAAATTATTGTTTCAGAACGGAATCATATTTAATGAATGCATTTTAGAAGTCAATTTTTTCTGGTTTCTATTAATCAATATAACCGCATTTTACAATAATTTAATTGTAGATTAAAAACTGTTGAAACATTTTTTTTCTCCAGTATTTTTCCCCTATATTTCTATAAATGTTTTAATAAGGTAATGTTGTGATCAGTTGCATAAATGCCATTACTTACTTCCATCATCTCATGTTAAATTTAAAAGATATAATCACAAAGAATGCTTCAGATATTCTGCAGTTTGTATCAATTAAATTGAAATTCAGTTTAACAGAAATAAATTTCATCAAGCTTATTTGGCATTGTATCTAAAACAATTTTACATTTAATATTAAAATATTTGTAACTTTTATTTTCTCTCTCCCTTACACACACGCCCACATGCAAGCACTCCCAGACACACACACTTACATATACATATACATTCTTTAATGTGAAAGTACGTGGCATACTGTTTTTGCACATTTTAATTTTACGACAAAAATCGTACTTTAAGCTTCATGTCTAATCCCAAGCAACTCCTACCAACTTAAATATTGTAAGTGTGTTAGAAATACAATGATTTTTTTTAACCTCTTTGCAAAGAAAATTACAAGTTAGCATCATCAATAATAAAATCGTTGATTCTTGGACGGGGAAACTCTGAATAAGCAAATAAAATTCATTTGAATACTTATTTTATTTGAAGGGAATTTCTTTCTTAATTGACCGAAATTTAAATAGTTTTACTTCCAGTGGACGGATTTTTTCGTATCTAATAATAATAATAAAAAAAAAAAAAAATTTTTGAATGTATTATTAAGAAACATTTTGGGGGGAGCATTTAAACAATTTGTGATGACGTACTTAATTGAATCAAACACTGGCATTTTTAAGTTTATTAAGTAGTTTTTCTAGATAAATTTAAATGAAGGACACGTATTTATATAAAATTATTAAGTAGTTTATCTTTATTAAAGTTAAAACTATAAGAGTTTTATATTTCGTTTTAAAGTGAAAAAAGCAATTTACCGAAAATATAGTGGTTTCAAAAAGTCACGTATTGATAGTTTCGAAATTTCTTCCTTCTTTTTATTTATTAATAAATGAATGATTTCCGTTTAATAAGATCATTCTGTAAAATTCGTATGTCTTACAAGCGAAAATATTTTAAGATTCCTATTGGCTATATTTCGATTCCAATTAAAAATGCCGTTATTTAAAATCCTATAATTATTGCAAGGAATTATGTTAAGTGTGAATCAGCTCCTGCGCTTATTATTTTATTTTCATTATTTCCCTAATCCAAATATATCATAAAGTATTCTTAAATAATATAATATTATTTAACATAAATTTGTTAAAACTAAAATTGTAAAATAAAAAACAAAGTTAAATATTTTCCCTTTTACTTCTATTTGTCCAAGTAAGGTAATTAATCCAATCAGTTATTTATTTTTTTTCCACTACGCAGAGGAAAAATATTTGAAAAGAAACATTTACTTAATATATTTTAAGATGGCAACTAGTTTTAATAAATTAAGGTGTTTATTATTATTTTTTATAGCTAATGGGCTACGGATTAGAGTTTTTTCCATTGCAGACCTAGTACATGCCTCAGAAGCTAATGTATCTATTTTTAGTGCGGCATCATATAGACCGCTAAATTAATACTATTATTTATAATTACTAAATACTAAAAATTTAATCAAAGAATTTAAAAATTTTTTCTAAATGTTTGTAATACACTAATTTTATTATTTAAATGCACCCACACTTGTATTATTGTAAATCTCTTTCTCTTAAAAATATATGCATTTGTGTATTACACTCACACTGAAATAGAAATTGGAATATTAAGTATTAGGGACAAAATGCGACTAAATAAAATTTATAGTTTGAAAATATTATTTCCTTCATTGGCATAATTATTAACCCTTTAACTGCTGAGAAAAAGTCACCAAAATCAGCACCCCCCAGTTCCACTTTCCCCACAGGACTCGCGTTGTTAAGCGGTTTATTGTGGGGAAAGAAAAGGCATGTTTTCCCACCCAAAAATTGTTTACTTTCATCTTAAAAAAAGAAATAAAATAATAAAATGAAAAAAAAATTAATTTCTAGAGTTACAATATAATCAAAATAAATTATAACTTATCTGTTCTGTGAGATATCCAAAAGGGGGGCCTTAAACCAGTATCACATTCAGTGCACTTGTACAAAAATTTAAAAAGCCCCTATTAAACACAGTAATCGCGAAAATGACAGCAAATGAAGAATAGCAAAATACACACTCAAACGAAAAAACAAGAAAAACTGCTTAGCTATGAATTTCATCGTTCCTGGAATATACCCTTACAAACTCCCCTTCCCCACTTCTCCAAAATAAGTACATTCTTTAAAAGCACTGTCAATGTCATGTTATTGTATTCCAAAGCTTTGGGACCAGTTTTAAACAGAGCAGCACAATGCAAAAAGTCCTCCTTTGGAAAGACGAATATACACGTCCGGGACACTAAAGACACCGGCTCAACAGGACGTGTATACACGCCCGTGGCACTTAAGACTTTGTTACACATTGGTTGATTGTGTGGTTTTAAGTCCGTAGGTTTATAGCAGTATTTGTAGTTGTTTTTAGTACATGAATGTATTTTACTAATTCTTTGTGTAGGAAAATCATCTGAAAGTTTTCTTTTTCAATCGCAACATGTTTGATCCAAGTTTTATTCTGCGAATTTTTCATTAATTTTTTATAAGTATATCTAATATTATAAAAAATAATAATACGTTTACAAAACTCCGAAGGTAAGCTGAATCTTAAATAAAAAAAAACAAATTAGAATTTTAGTGTACCTTATTTTATTAATATTTAGTAAAATGAGAGTATAAAGAAGTAAACGTAAGGCTTTTTACTTAAAAAGCGAACTAGCTTTTGAAAATAATTGTTACTTGAAATTTTGTCCGTAATATTTATTTTCATATAAAACTATTGATTATGGAAAATAATTCGCTACTTTATTATTTATATACTCATTTTTTACATTAATGTAAAGAAAAAAATAGCATTCATTGACTAAAATTTCTTCCCTGCATATATAAACATATAGTGTAAGTTTTCTTTGTATTATAAATTCCAACGAATTGAAAGTAATTAACAGTCTTATGGCACTTACTTATTATTGCAACAATCGCCAACGTTTAAGATAACTCCCGTTGGCAACCCCCAAATTTTGAGTTCGATGGCCGAATTTATATTTTCTTTTTTTTCTAAAAAATTTCCAATGGCCTAATTTAAAACCCCAAAGATACTAAAATTCCATTGTGAAAATTTAAGGGTTTTTCTATAAAGGGGTGAAATTTTTACCTTTGAAAAAAATGCCTCTTTTATAAAAATTTTTTTAAAAAATTCAAATTTGTTTATTTATGTTTTTAAAATTTCAAAATATTTCATAAATAATTAGTTTTTCCCTTTTTAATATGTGAAGGGATAGCTCATTTAGCATCACTGTATAGGAAACAAATTGCAAAACACGTTTGACAAAAGAAAAAAATGTGTCAACTCGGATAAAAATGAGTAGTATGACAAAATAAGTGATTCTCGACAGGAGTGTAGCCAGAATATATTATTAGTGTTTGAGTACTTTATATCTGAAAAAATATTCCGAATTCGGCCCCTATTCTTTAACATTAGCCGAAGATAGCCTTAAGTAATTCAACTGAAATTGTGGAAACTCACAAACCCTCCCTATTTTTAAGTCTTATTTCCATTATTTATTTGAGCATGACATTTTACCGTATTGATTTTAAATTAGCACTCCCGTCTTTATCTTATTCGTGAAAAGTTCTTTTATTCAACATATTATCTGGCATTCCTTTATTAAGTTAGGTGAACATTTCTACACTGTTTCATTTTCGAGACTAGTTGACATTCAAATCCCAGAGGAAGAAATCTCTAAGAGTGGTGTCAAATGCACTTGCACCCAAAGGAATTTGAAGAGAAAGAGCGAGTTTAGGTGGAGAGCATTAACTACGTTTCTGGAGGTCTTAGATCTCTTCCTCACTTAACAAAATTGAATCTTTAATCATTTGTTTCTGTTAAAGTTCTATACTTCACGGTTCTTGGTAGAGAAACTGCATTTAGAAGACTTTGGTGATTCCCTGTAGCACTTCTATGGTAGATAGACCTTCAATAAGATTGAAAGCATAGTTTTTAAAATTAAGGTTCAAGCCTAAGGTTATCTAAGTTAGTTTCATTTAATTTCCTGCAAACGTATGAAAATAAAATTAAGCATTCACTGCATATTTCAGAAAAAAGTTTTCGTGTCTTTTTAGTAGGAAATTATCAATTTAATGTTATCTACAATTAGAAAATTTTCTTAAAAAATAAAATTTACTGAATACACCAGGTTGTTTAAATAAAATCATTCCGCAGTTCAGAAAGCTGTGTGCAGTTTTGTTTTATAATTTAAAATAACATTAAAACGGGACAAACGATACTTAAATCCATCCCCTCAAAAATCATTTAAAAAGGTACAAGTAATCACTAATTAGGTGTGTGATACTAATTAATATGTGACCCATGTTTTCCACAACACTTTCAAGAACGCTGTGTTCCATAACGGTACGTAGTAAATTCGTTTTAGTTCCTTGGACATTTGTAACCATAAAGTATTTCAAATGTGTCAAGGCTGTTGGGTTCTATTAGATTTCATTGTCTCACAATCACCGAAATCAGAAGACAGCAGGTGAGAGTAATCCATGCTGTTATAAAATAACAACAAAACCCCTTAAGTACACACATAAGTACATGTATACATTCAGGCATACGTACGCACATACATACGTACATGTATACATACATACAAACACACGTAAAAAATATGAATACGCATAGTATAATTTTTTTTTTACTTCACCCTCGTACTGGAATTTTTTTCTAGAAGTATTTTTATTTTTATTTCTGAGAAATATTCGCTAACGTTTTTAGTTTTTCCAATACCTATTTGGTTCTTTTGGTTTATTAAATAATATATTTACGGATTTATCGGTACTTTCAATCCCATTGCTACTTATTTAACTACTTGTTTTTTTGCAATACAATGCGGAATGCTTCACTACTTTGGGTATTATCTTTGCACATAGACCATGCTAATCATCTCTGCATCAGTCCAATTTTATTTTGTACATTACTTTTTAGTGAGATGTACAAATAAAATATTCGAAGTGGTTAATGTTCACTTGAACAGGAAAATTTGGTAAAGTACATTCTGAATTATAAAACTTGCACGAAACTGATCTTTTAGAAAAAAGAATCCTTAATATTCAAATATGACGATGTACTTGAATTCCTTTTAAAACTTCAAAGTTTGAAAGAAATCTAAGAGTGATTTGGGGAATTCTTCGTCCCCTTTCTATAAATTATTCTGACGGTTATATGGAAGTAGAATTTTTTTAAATGTGTTCCATCTATATTGAAGATAGTATTTGTGGAAATTTGAATATTTTATCATAAATGTTTTGAAATCATCTTACGTTTCTCATTAAGGAAATGGTTTGAAAATCACAAAATCGTTATGAGCTTTTAAAAAACAAAAACTTTCATGGTAAGAAAAAGTTAAGAATTTTTACATTTTTATAAAAGAAAGAAAGATTAAATTAAGATAAGTGTGAAAAAAATGAATACAGAAATAAAATAAATAATTCTGAATCGAAAAATAGAATTTTGTTTGTTTAATCGTTTGCAATAAAGTATCTTATAACAAAAAAATTTGCGTATACGTATATGTACACTTATATTAATACGACTTATCCGACTCCGTTCGAAACCATGGTTCTGAAAAAGCGTGCAAACAATTTTTTTATAATATTTAGTGTGGCTTATATTATAATACACATGAAATTGTTTTAATACTATTACTATAAAAAACTATTTAAATGCAATATTTTATCAAAAATAAAAAGTACCTTTTTTTTTATACATCTCCTTTTATGAAAAAATGTTTTTGTAATAATAAAAATATTTTGCTTGTATATAACTAGGACTTCTTCAGAGAACCTGAACCAGGACTTTTGAAAATTCACAGTATTTTCATTGTTAATACCAATGAAAATTATCAGGGTTTTTATTTTTAAACTTTCTCCACTCTGATGTGTTAAAATATGGATTAATCACCACTTCTAAGTCACATATTTCAAAAGTCCTAGATTAGGTTCTGTACAGAGGTCTGAGCTATATCCAGGTGAAATATTTTTATTGTAGAAACATTTTCCCCAAAAGGAGAATGTTTTAAAATATGTAATTCTACGTTCGTTTTTTTGTGTTAAAATATTTCATTTAAATAGTTTTTTATAATAATATTATTAAAACAATTTTATGCGTTTATTCTAATATAACGGACACTAAATGAAAAATTAGGTTACGAATGTAGTCGGATACCTTCAGCTTTTGTAAAAAATTATGTAGGTAAAAACAGAACAAGACTAATAAGAAACGACAATTAAAAAGATTTAAATCCTAAATTTATAAATCTGATTTTCTAAGCTGTAATTCAGACAGATGTAAATAATAATAAAAATAAGTTTCGCAGAAAGAAATGCAACAGTTGAAAGTTGTTCATTGACATTAATGCACTATAATCTTAAGAATTTATTTATAAATGAGAGGAAAATCATCTTCACAACTGATCATTAATAATTCATGTAATAACTTACAATATGAAATAATTAGATGTACTTAAAAGTAGGTTGTCATAAGCATTAAAATATCTGTGTTAAGTTTTAAATTTTTCCAGAAACCATGATGACTTTAAAAAAGAATATTTTTTTTGGGGGCAATATGCATTTCCCGCGTTTTTTTGTTGTTTGCATTTACTCAAAAATAGAAGACTTTTTTAAGTATGGGGAACATTAAAATTTAAAAAATAAAATGATAAAATACACACACACACACATATATATATATGGAACTGGAATATATCTATAACCTGGAATGCATATATTTCTTTGTTTTTTGGTTAAAAAAGTTAAATCCATACAGTAAATCCTGTTTTGTGCAGTAGATAGGGACCGCATAAAAATTTTCGAAAATTTCATAAATATCTGCATAAAAACATATAAAAATGATAAAATACATATATATTTAATTTAAATTTTTGTATTACATTTAATGCACATGTGTTTTTTTGCTTTTTAATTAAAAAAGTAAAATCCATACAGTAAAACCAGTTTTTGTGCAGTTGATAGGGGCCGCATAACACTTTTCGAAAATTTCATAAATATCTGCATATAGCAAACAGTTTAATTGATATACTACATTTTTTTTTTTTTTTGCGGCGGAGAGGAACCGCATAAAAAAGTCCTCTTTAGAAAATATGTCAATTATTTACGAAATACATGAAAATGCTCCCAAACAAAATAAATAATTAGTGAATACTTGCAATTTGCCACAAGTATGGAAAGATATATTTTTCTTTTGGTGATCTCGACATAGAGCGTGCATTATAATTTCAATATAATCCTAAGTTGTGTGTAGTATAATATGAAAAATTATGTAAGAAACGAGAAAAAAAATTATAGTTTAAAAAAAAAAAAAAAACACGCTTTTATGGGAACGAACTAAAAAGTAAAAAAATTTTTAAATATAAAATAAAATGATTTACAAAAATTCCCTGCCATTGGGAAAAAAGGGGAGGGGTTTTATTTTGTTTAGTTTACTAGCTCTTTTCCAAAAAGGGAGTTGTTTTTCGTTAATCATTTTTTCTTTTTAAAAATTTTCTTTTGTTTTTGTTTTAATTTTTTTTAAAAACTATAAGTAATTTTTTTTTTTTTAGTTCAATCTACAAAAAAAAACCTTTTTTTTTTTTTTGTTTTAAAACTTCATTTATTCTTTGTTAATTTATCCTTGGTTTGATATTTGGGGCCTGGTTATGGGCTGCGGGAATTAGTCTTGTCTTCAATGGATATTTTTTGGGTCTGGGGATTTTTCTCTCCTTTTTGGGCCTCGATTGTCCCCTATCTTATATTTCAAAGATTCCGTCTCTATAGATACAGGTCTAATAATAAAAGTTTTAAAGAAGAAATATTATAAAAATAAATGTTGCCTTATAAACTCTTAAACTTTGTTTAAAATGCTAATTCATATCATCACTTCTAAGCATATTGCTTTATAAAAATAAAAAATATTTAGCAGTTAGAATACAAATTATTTTTATTCACATGCACGAGACTTTTTTTTATTCGCGGTTTTAGGATTGCACCTTAGTCTTTAGTCGCTAAATCTGGAATTAGTCCCCAAATCTAGAAATGGTGCATGAAATTAGTCGACAAATCAAGAAATCCTGAAAAACCTTTTTTATTACGATCCTCATGAGGACAATGAAACATATTTATTGAATAATTGTTTTCCAGGGTCCCCACAAGGTGGGGAAAATTTAATTAATCTGACTTTTAAAAATTTGGGGAAAAAACGAGTTCAAAAAATTCCATAACTACAAGGAAAATTCTAATAAAAACGGAAAAAAGCCCCTTCCAAATATTTTTGTTAAAAAAAAAAAGAAAAGAAAACTGAACCCATTAATAACGAACGAAATTCTTCATTTGAATCAAAACCGACAGTTGAGCTAGATATATTTGAATTATCTACTGATGATAACACTTTTGATCCAGTTCGTAATAAACGGGAACGCTTGTTATCAAGTAGTGATGAATAGTTAGTAGTTTTAATTTCAGTTTAAATTTTTATGTGTTGTATGTACTTAAAAACTGAATTTTTACTGTAAATTAATTTAATTTTTTTTGTAATAAATTGAATGGTTTTTGTTTTATAAATATGTAAAATATGTTTCATTATTATTTTTTGCATGGTTGTATGGGAAAGTATTTAGAAATGTTCCATCGTACACAATTGTAAAGTTTTGGAACATACCCCCATATTTTCCATTGGTCGCATGTATTTTTTTTCACGATATTTTTACACGGTTTTTTCAAAGGAACGAGTCTATTGTGTTAAAAAAAAGATTTAGGTGTAATTTATTCACTCAATACATTTTGAAGGTTAATGAACTCAGGAAAATGAATAATGTTTCAAGCGAATTTCTTATTATTTGCACCAAGAAATGCGTGAAGTGAATACACACAGATTAAATATTGTTAAGACTACATTAAAGCTACCATGATATAAAAATATGTAATAAAATTGTATGGATGTTGAACAAAAAATATTGAAGCTAATTACTTATATTCATAGCTATTCTACTACAAAAAACGCAGAAATAGGTCACGAAATTTAATTATTGTGAATCTAGAGATATATGAGAGCTAATGGCAACATATCAAATTCTTAATAACAAACGATGTCATGAGGTATTTACTTAATTTTGTAAACATTATTTTACCGTATTTTATCAATTTTGCTTTTTCCCAGAAAGCTCACATTTTCTCGCAAAATATAGTGTAACAAAAGTGAAATGGTGCAGAAATCAAATCAGGCAGTATGAAAATTATTTGTCTGATTGGTACTATTTATTAAAAACGATATTGTAAGACACCGCTGTAGGTGATGACATGGAATAAAGGATTTTATACTAAGGAAAAATCTAAATTCTCATATTATTTTGTTGAAATCTACATTATCTTATCATTTATCTATTTAACACTAGATTTCCCAAGGAAGTCATCTTGACCGCTTTTTTAATTTCAATTAAAAAAAGAGTCATATATATATATAATGACAGTTTCTTAGAATTTTTTAGAGATTGTTTTTTCTTTTAAGTAAAGTAAATTTTTTTTACTGTTAATACTTACTAATATCTTGTTATATGACTGTAAATTCTATAAACAAATATTAAAAACTAATTTTAAACAAATTTCTTTGCACGTTAGTTATTCTTTCCCAATGCAGTCCTTTTGACTGTTATTGGGCAATTTACTAAGTTTCAGTCTTTCTAGCGTTAATAGTTTAATTATTCTATGTACCTCAGGATTGGGACTTACTCTTTTACTATGTATTAAGTTGGGCTACTGGTAAATTTATCTAGCTAAAAGGGATTTTTTAATATGCGTTTTTATGACACTTTGATACTTCAAAATGAGCTCTGAAAGTACACAATTTGAAAAAGGACTGTTCCTTTTTCATAAAGTGACCAAGACAATTATTACCTTATTCGAGCTGCTTTAAATTACACCACATGTAAAAGGACTGTTTTTACGATATATTTATTCAATCCTTTAGGTTTTCTTTATTTTCAAAGGATTCTTTGGATATGTTTCTTTTTTTAAATAATGAGTGTATTTTTCTCTCTTTTCCAAAAAGTTTCAAATTGAATTTTTACAGTGCAGTATGTATTTATTGTATGGAATATAAAATAAAAGTAAGGACATAAAATATCATAAATTTAGGTTATACAATAGATATATTCACAAATTTTTATATTACAGAAAAGTTATGCAATTCTTTAAATTTCTAAGCAATGCAATATATATATATATATATATATATATATATATATATATATATATATATATATATATATATATATCTTAAAAAAAATATTATAATCCGTTTCTTTGTATAAAATAAAATTGAATAGATACCTTACGAAAGGTATTTATTTTTGTGTATTCTATAAAACTTTAATATAAATATAAGTTGATACTTCATAAGTTTTAAATTTCATTACATTCTCTACAACAATGTCTCCGAAATTTAAAGCCTCCTTATTTGAAAAAGGAACAATTAAATAAATAATTAGCTAGAAAAAAACTGTTTCAAATTGAATTAAGTAGGAAATACGAATCATTTTAGATTTACATAAAACATGATAGTTCTTTTCTTTCAAAGATAAATGAAGTATTTCACAGATGATGAACAAGCAGTTGAGTTTTCTGGCTGTAAATTTCTTCGTTGTTTGCTTACTGAAAGAAATGGATTTACTCAAATCTGAAAAATGTTTGTACATTTCTAAAATATTGAAACTTTGCTCATCTATCATTGAAACAGATTTGAAATATCCAAAACATTCTAGGGAAAAATAATAGCTCTAAAGGTGCTTATAGGGGAAAAAAGACCGATAAAAAAATTGAATCAAGAAAAAGGCTTTCAAAAATGGAAAAACGCACCAACAAAATGATTTCGTATTGCGTTTAAGTGAAGTGCTATTTTAATACAAATTTATGATCAGCACACTTGTATGATACAGTATGCTAAAAAAGTTATAAGATCTTTCGCGAATCAAAGCATTCTTGAGGGAAGATACATAATTTAGATATTTGAAACATTGGGAGATACTCTTTCTGTACTGATTGCAACTTTAAAATTAATTTAAATTTTATTAAAATGTGCTCATTTTTCTAAAATATAAATAAATCGTCTTTTAAGTAGCTTAGAGACCCCCCAAGAAAATTAGCATATTATCTTTTCTTATAGGATTACTTATAAAACGTGTTCACTAGAAAAAGGGTTTGCAAGAAACTCGCTAAAATTTCAAAATCTTGTTTTCAATTTTTCGTAAAGTGAAATCCGGTAAGCCGCTTTTTGTAAGGGTTTTCGATTGAGTATAAAATTAAATATGTTACTCTAAATGTATAATAAAACTTATCTTAATAAACGGAGCTCCAAATAAAAGAAAATTAAATATACAGTAACAAATTTAGCAATTAGAATGATATAAAAACACAAACAAAAATAAAATGACTTTATTATAATTTTATAATGTGAAAGGAATTATAAAGTACCATAAAACCTAATGAAATGCTTAGCATATGTTTAAAAAATGTCAAAAAGTAAAAATAAATTTCACTGCTTGATTATATATCGTAATAAATTAATTTCAGAGGAATTTTTATAAAAACTAATTACGTAAAAATTGTTTTAATAATTTTTTAAGATACGTTATATCAGAAGTTATTTTCACAACAATTAATTTAAGAAATATTTAAGCAAAAACAAATAATATTTTATCTTTCGTGGTTTATTTTTATTTTTCGAAGTGTTATTAAATTAATTTTGAAAGACGAAAGTTTTTAAAAGAAACTAGATTTATTAATCTATTAAGGTATCCGACTACGTTCGGAACAGTGATTTTAAATAAAAGCGCATAAATGGATAATTTCCATGATATTTAGTGTCACTTAGATTAGAATACATGTATAAAATTGTTTTAAGGACATTTTGACAGAAAAATAATTTTAAATACAATATTTCGGCAAAAAAAAGAAAGAAAAACTTTCTTCAAAATGTCCTCCTTTTGTCAAAAATGCTTCTATTATAATAATATTTTGTCTGTATATAGCTCAGACCTCTGTACAGAGGCTCAACTATACCTTTTCAAAAATTCATATTATTTTCAGTGTTACAACCAACTGAAATAATTATCGGCGTTTTTTTCTTAAAATTGCTCCCTCCTGTTGTCGTAAAATACGGATAAATCCATTTCTAAGTTACATATTTCAAAAAGTCTATTTGAGCCTCTGTACAGAGGTTTGAGCTATATACAGGCAAAATTTTATTATAATCGAAGCCTTTTTCACAAAAAGAGATTATTTTGAAAGTTGGTCATTCTATGTTCATTTTTTGTCAAAATATTGATCTTAAATAATTTTTTATTGTAATAATATTCTTTAAACAATTTTATATACATTTTCTAATCTAAGTGACACTAAATATCATAAATATTATCCATTTATACGCTCTTGCAAAATCACGGTTCCGAACGTAGTCGGATATCTTAAGTGATAAACAAAATTGTTTTCACTTTTATTAAATAAACATTTTTCGAAAATGAATATTATGTTTTGTAATGTAAAACTACGCATCTATTTATATCATACTTTCCTGGATTTGTTCTTTGTTTTTTGATAATAGCCAAAATAAAAATTTCCTAACCATTATTAAATGTTTATTAAAGGAACTTCAAGGTTATTAAGATTTAATTTTTAAAGAAAAAAATTGTAATCATTTTATACAACATTTTTATACGCAGCTGTAGTTAACTACAGAATCATTAACTTTAAGCTGGTGCTATTAAACATTTCATCATAAAAAAAAAAGTCGCTCCATGGACTTATTTTTAATATTACTGAAAAAAGATTTTAATACGCTATCTTAATCACCTATCTGAAAGAAATGGATCGTTTTATATAAAATATATTAAACTCTTAAAATAGTTAAACTAACTAACAAAGTAAAATAACGATGTAGTCTATATCGCTACATCCACCTCTTAAATGTATATAATACCTTAAATGCTCTAAGGATAGAAGCAAGAAAAACACTTCATGTTACTTTGTTTCTTAGTTGAGTGGCTTGAAAAAAAGTAAAATAAAATGAATTAAAAAAAAACTTAAGGATAACTTTTTACAGATAAGAGATTCAAATTATTTTTTGTTAAACATTTACTTTAAAATATAGTGTCCTGAAATTTATTTATAACTCCTTAAGTGCAGTTGCTCATTTTCACATATTTTTTTAAGAAAACGATTTGATACTTTATAACATAAAAAATCAATTCACTAAGAAGGAATTATTCGAATCGGACGAAAGTCAGTTAATGTGAAGTACATTTAAAAAAACAATTTAGTAAAATTGTATGTTTTTGTCTGTTAATTCAGCTACGAGAGAAAAGATTAGTTGATTTTTAGAACTGGTATGTCTTTCTACGCGATTGCTTGCCATACACTTTCCAATTAGAGAGTTAAATCAGCAAGATCTGTGAAAGACGAGACGTACTCATCAAAGCTCAAACATGCTCCATTCGGGAGTCGTCCAAACATTGTGATCACATGGAAATTGTTTGAAAAGAACGAAGATAGGCAATTTAAAAGTAGGCAGTGGGTGGCAAGGCGTTAACCAATGAAATGTAAGCCCAAGGAGTTCGTGAAAATGAAGGAGAATACAACGTACTGTAGAATTTTGGGAACATACCACTATATTATAAAAATGACATACGAATAACAACCAAAGAGCCATTTATCAAGTGTAATAATACCTCATAACATAACTAATTGTGAGACTGCGTGGCAGATGAGAGTCTATCTTCCCGTTGGCTTGGAGTCTTCCGAAATTCCTTCATTGGTTGTCGTTCATTCTACATGTAGCTCAACTCAGAGAGGTGCTCATCGCTGAAGACTCCACTCTAATCCGTCTGCATTCCCGGCAGTGGCGTAACGGAGATTATTAAGGTTCCCCTGCCAGGTAAGGTTTTGCCTTTAATAATTGGGTTACCTTTATAAATTTGTTAAATACGTACTTGTCGTCTGTAAGAATTTGGCCCCTAGAACTTTGGGACCCTTGGAATACGGGGGTATACGTTACGCCACTGATTCCAGGCCTAATGCACCCAACACCACTGCAGACATGCCTGTCTGTGGGCAACAATAGGGGCAATTGTCAAAGTTGAGCATTCGTTCACTAAGTGTATTGTTGCGGGTTATTGGAATTACGATGTCCAAATTAAATTTCAGATCGTTGATCATGACGCAACAGGGTTCTAGGAGTTTCTGTTTTAAGTTCACTGTTTCTTGTTCTGTCGTCGCTCTAAGTTGACCACAATATTCGTGACGCTCTCTACGTCCGTAATTCGCCCATTCTTACATGATCGAACTGAGCATCGTTCGGATTTAAATGTAGGGCGATCTTCTGAGATTTGAATATCTTGTTTCATTTAGTCCACATTTCAAGTCTCTCTCAAATGTCAACATCTGCTCGCACTGTTCTCGAAGCCATATGTGAAACATTTGTGATTTTTCATTAAAAAAAGGTTACAATTTGTACAATTTCAGGTTTGTACTGTTTCATTAATTTAGGTGCTAGCATTGGGATGTTCTCTGTTTTACAAAGCATCCGAATGTTCGGCTGCAATGCACTACACCAGGGTGGGCAAAATTTTTCCTAGGGTACGGACTACATCTATTTCTTCAAGGTGTTGCGGTCCACCCAGTATGTGGCACACACAAGAGGGGAGGCACCACGTGTCCGGACCCTCCTCCATAGCCCATGAGTTTTTCTCCGATCGATTATAATCCCATGTATATATAGTAGGTAAAATTTAACTAAGTATTTGTTATTAATAATTTTTTTTTAAATAATACTAATTATTTATTCAATAATTTATTTCTGATTGTTCTTTGTTCCTGACAAACTGCAAAATGAAAAAAAAAATGTTTGGTTGCGTATTCGGGTAGGATATGAGAATGGTAGACTTTCGATCCTAGACCGCCGCGCCCCCTTTGAAAAATTCCCGAGTGCGCCCACTTCCCAGTGTCGTAGGTTGCGGAGGTAAGGAAAAGGTCAACAATATTTATTATAACTTAATAAATACGGAATATGATGTACTTACCTACGTAAATAAATACTCACTTTTTTGAAACCGCGTTTAAAGCAAAACGCAAAATACACACACACAAATAATAATAATAACCACAGGTATAACAAGATCTAATGATGCATTTATAATCAGTAGATTCAAAATGCATTAAAAAAATAAAACATTTTCATTTAAGTTAGCTCTCGTAATTATACCTGTAGTCAGTAGAAGAATTAGTCTGCGTACTGTCAGCAAATCTTGAATATTTCCGTATATAATTACCAACTATAATCTTCAGACAATCCCCCAAATGTCTTGCGGTGGTCCACCGGTTGATCACAATCGACGTAATGCCCACCCCGGCACTACACCATTAACTCCTAGCTATTGTTTACTAAAAACTTTTCATGTATATTTTCTATCATGAGGCATGTGCATATGTATTTTTTCTGTTCGTATAACTCTTTTTTGGCGTTTCATGTTTGTAGAGTGTATTTACACAAAATGCACGAATAAATATAATGTCGATTTTCTAAGACCAACAAGTTAATGCTAATTTCTTCTTTTATTATTGCTAAATAATCCAACGTAAAAACTAAATATTGGGATACGTCAAGTGTGTCATGCCGTTGCGTATGGTACGCTTAAAATTGATCTCAATATAACAAATATTTATTTAAGTCAAACTTATTTAATGCGAAAAGGTAGAACACACTAGCTATAATATTCCCTTCGAATAAATTGTAAACTAATCCACAGCGCTTGCGCATTTAAACTAACACTTTTTGATATTTTAGATATTACTGAAATGTATGCCTTTTCATGTGTTTTTATATAAACATTCTCTCTATTCAGAAATGTGCTATGTACTTATTAAGGAAATAGTTACTTTTAACCAAAAACATAATCCTCTATAATTATGAAGGTTAATGTAAAAGAAGTTTAATTTTAAAGCTTTTTTTTTTAAAAGTAAGGGGTTATTATTTCGAAAAAAAGATGAGCAATACATTTTCATTTTTCTATCAATTTTACTGAAATATATAGATTATTATCTAAAGTAAAAAAAGATATTTATGCAGATACCCTTTTCAAAGAAATCATTTAGTTTGATGTTGGATCAATTCCAAGTAAAAGAAGAACTGAACAAGTTCAAAAACAATAATATTTATTGCTGTCTTTTAAATAAAACTTACAAAATTTATTGGTAATGTTCTTCACAGTGTAAATAAAATAATATTTTATCCACCTTTGTAAATAACAGAGTTATTTATTAGAAGGTTATTTTTTAAACAGAATTTGGAATTATATTTTTTCCAAAGTGTATTAGAAAAAATGAAATTAAAAATATGTTTAATCTTTTAAAACATATTATTTTAAATAAAATTTTTCTAGAAAAATAAAATTAGCTTTTTAAAAATATAAATTTTTAAACAATATATTTTGGGTGACCCAATAAATTTCTGGAAGAAAATAGATTGGAGCTACAAATGCGGAAAAGTTTGAATGATAAGAAAAAACTTTTAAGAAAATAATTTCAAAATGTAATATTACTTAAAAGAGGTTAAATTTTCGAAAAAATGAATGAAGATTTAATTTTAGTTAAATGATTATAGACTCAAAATATATTTATTTTATTGCAATATACATAACAAAAGTTGTTATTTTCTGATAAACGAGTAATACAATGCAACACTTCATACCCCAGTTCTCTTTCCCCGATCCTTCGAATCAGTTTGGTTCAAGCTTCTTTCTGCCTTCCTTTTTATCGTGTATCGTAGTTTCGACAGAAAGGTTCCTAAAAATATAATACTAAAGGAGCTGTTAGTTGTAACTGTGATGTTTTTTGTAACTATTTAGATGTCCCCTCATCGCTATAAATATTAAAAAGGACCAAAATACTTACTTCATTGATAAAAGTTACTTTGATTTTTTACTATAATAAAGCTCAAATGTCAAAACTTCACTCCCCTTGTGGCGGTACTTAACATAAAAATTAAAATTTTTTATCTTATTTTCTCCATAAAACTATAGTTATATATTTTTATATTATATTATAAAATAGATTATGTAAAAAGAAAATCAGTTTGGAGCTGGCTACCATTGGTCCTGATATTGATGACACAACTAAAGTAATAGGCAATATTATTGGTTAAGCACGTTTGGGCCATTACCTTAGAATTGATGAAATGTTTTTGAAAATATTTACTGAATATATTTAATTTCAATAATTTTTAGTTAGTTCAAGTTATTTTTATTCTTTGGATTATTGAGAACAAAAGTTAGCATAGAACTAAAAATTTGATTCTTTATTGAACTTTAATAATTATTTCGGTAGCTAACCGCTGAAACAATTAGGAAATCTCTATACATAATAAGTTTGACATTTTAAGAAAAAGGAACTGGAAATATATCAATCCTAAATGCATATTATTTTATTGTGCACATATACCAGGTGGTTATAATTAAAGTGACACTTTTCAGAGGCCTGTAAAACCCCTTCAGCTTATCGGATTTTGATGAAACTTTGAATTTATGCTAATGGACCAGGGGAAAACGGTTTCTGCAATAAAAATAGTTCAAATTTTGACCAACAGGAGGAAATGTGGTGCCCAAATGATATTTTAGAATCCTTACAGTTCATTCAATTACAGAATATGCTCAATATGTGCTCCATTGACATCTATCACGTGTTTAAAGCGCATTACAACGTTTTCAATGGTAGCGCGAATGAACTCACGGGATTTCAGCCACATGACGTTAATGCTAGCTTTAAATCAAGTAAAGTCCTAATTCCTCCGCTACAAACACGGTCTTTTAGAAATCCCCACAACCAGAAATCGCAGGGATATAAGTCGGATGGACCAGAAGGTCATGCATCCGGAAAATGTGTGGATGCTACATGATTTTCTCCAAAGTTAGCACTAAGCAGTGCTTTGACTTGACGCCCAATGTGAGGATTTACTCCATCTTACATAAATATAGTAGTTAGCAAACATTGTCATTCCCGTAAAGCAGGAATGACCTGTTGTCGAAGAAGTTAACTGTACTGTGGACTCGTGACAAAGCATCTTTTAGGACCTTGTGGAGTGAGAGTTTCAAAGAAAAAAAGAGGACCGAGGATACACTCAGCAGTACATCAACACCAAGCAGTCACGTAATCAGAATGCAGTGGTTGTTGATACAAGGATATTTGGAAGGGAGTATCCCTTATGCGCGATAATTTTGAGTATTCACAGCCCCATCAACATAAAAGTGTGCCTCATCTGACCATAAAATTTTTTAAAACCATCATCCTTCCATTCCCCCAAAAATTGGCAAATAAATTTCAAGATGCGTTTTCATCTTGGGGTTTTTTCAGGTTTGCACCCCGGGATCTTATAGGGATCCATTTCAAAATGTATCGCAAAATTTTTCTACTTGACCACGGAATTCCAACTCGCGTGACACTGACGAACTTGCTGAAAATTGAGGGAAATTTGGGAAGCCTTTCAACCATGCAGTGGCGTTTTTTTCCCGTTTCAGCCCTCCGGGGCACCCCCAAAATTTCCCCCAGTTTCTTCAAATTTCGTTCATCTTCCAAAAACAATCCTCGATATGGGGCCCTTTTCCAGATCCTTTAAACACAATATTCATACGGGCAGCTAAGTGGTTGCCCGTTCTGATAAAACAGTTTTACCTTAAAAGCTGGTTTTTTTTAAGGCATGACTAACGAAAAAAAAAGCCGCAAGATTCTCTGAAATGATAGAAAGTTTTATAGGGGTTTTCCCCCAATTTAAAAGAAATATTCGAAAATACTGTGAAGGGGGCCCATCGCGTTTTCAATTTAAAACCCTCTTGGGTTTTTTTGGGGGAAAAGGCAAATTATGCAAATTAAAAACCCTTTTTAAATAGCAGAAGTTTACTAAGGGGTAGGGGAAGTGATTATCAGGTCCCCTGTTTCAATGCGTAAAAAAGTAAGAGGGAAATTATCCAATCAAATCAATTTTTGTGCCAGAGCGTTCAATCAAGGTGGATCCATTCCACGGGGAAAAACCACCCCGTCATTTAGATTCGCGTTTATTTTCCCCGGGTAAGAGGGAAGATTTTCAAAATTCAGGGAAAGTGTTTTATGAGTTAGGATAGGGGTAAAGTTCGAAAATATCAGGGTCCTTATTTGGGAGTACGTATTTGTGTTTCTTGACCTCAGATCCGATAAGTTAAAAAATTTATCCTTTTGGATATTGTTTGTTTAAAATCTTAATAAGGATTTTTTAAAATTTTCAAACCCCGGTTCTTCATTTACCCCACCTCTAGGTCACGAGGAAAAAACTGGGGGTAAAACAACCCCAGGGCCAATGCCTTACAATGCCGCCTGGTGGTCAAATTTTGTACTATTTTAAAATTATTATTGCAAAACCTTTTTCCCATGTTCCATATAGAGTATATATTTGAAGTTTCATCAAAATCAGATAACCAGAACAGGTTCTACAGGTCTCTGAATAGTGTAACTTTAATTATGACCACCTGGTATTAGAGTATGTACAAAAATGGTTTAAGACTACTTGTTAAAAATAAGGGTATAGAAAATACTTGTATGGACAAATATATAAGTCTAAGAAAAACTCATTTAAAGTTTAAAAATGTTTAATTTTGAGACTAACAATACTAAAAAATTTCAATCGTTTGCTGCGTAAACAGAATGTCTAATATAATTAGAAATGTAAATAAAAAAATTAGATTCTCAGATTTTATATTTGTATACATTTTCAAAATGACTCACTGCTTTACTTTAAAAAGAACGAAAAATTTTCTTCGGTTATTTTTTTCAATCCAGAAGCTTGAATAAAAGAAATGTGATTCCAGTCACTCATTCTAAGCAACAGTTAACAAATATACAACTTTTTGTTTATTTTCTTTAAATTTTTTAGGACTTGAAGAATAAATATGTTCGCAAATGAGCTTTTAGAATTTTTTTTTTCCCTGTAAAACATTTACTAGGTAAAAAACCCCCGTCCCCCCCCTCCCCTTTTTTTTTTTTTTTCAGTAAACAGAGAACAGGAGTAAAAAAAGGGATACTCTAACGAGCAAATTTTTATTTTCATTCAAAAAATTTCCAAATAGCTCAATCCAAACACGAAATCCCATTCTAATGCAAATTTCCGTTATGCCATTTCACACTTGAAAAGATTCTTACATTAGAGTCATCTAGTTTTTAGGGGAAAAAAACTTTCCTGAATCTGTTTTTTTTTTAAAAAAAAAAAAAGGATCAAATAGTGACTTTTTTTGTTTAATCTCCATAGGGAGTAATTCTATTAAATAAGGGCATTCAAAAGTCAATCGACTTACCAACAATTAAAAAACGTTCATTAAAATAGCTAAGTTTTGGAAACACTATCTTCACCGTTTCAACCCTCCCTTGAAATATTATGCTTGCTAAAATAACCGAGATTTATATTTTTAAAAATTTAACCGGTATTTCAGCTAGTTCGGATTGTCTTTTTGCTCATTCGGGAAAATTTTTAAATATAATTTTTATCTAGTTAATTGTTTGCATGTTTTTTTTCTAAAACCATTATGTGATCTCTCAAGTTCAAATTATTAATAGGCAGTTAATAGTTTAAGCAGGAGAGTAGCTACTTCCATATCAGCAATATCAATGATATAGGGGACCCAACATGTGTAAGTAAAAAATCGTAAAATATTATCAATAGTCCCCTTAACAAAGCTCTCCCTTCCGAAAAGGTGTCCCCAATTAAGTTTTATACAGTGCCCATTCAGAACCAGCTACGCCATGGAGTTTAAGGATTAAAAAATGTTATTGTTTGTATATTAATATGAGCATCATTTGAGCTTATATTTATTGTTGCAATAGCTTATATAGACTTTTTAACATTTGTTATTTTCTTTTAAGAAAACAATAAACATCTAAATCTAAAAGATTGCGCTGTAGTAATTGCTATGTTGTTGCAAAATATAAAAAAACTGAATGAATACTCTTGATCGAAATATGTTCTTACAAAATGTTTTCATGGAGACAGTTTAGCTATCTCGACTAGGCACAACTTTCAATTTTTCCACGATGTCTTTCAAATTATGTAAAAGAGGGAAATCTGAGTATTAAATTAGAGACCTTAGCAAACATCCTAGTCAGACGGCGGGCCCCCCGGGACCCAAGCAACACAGTTTAAGGTATCCGACTACTTTCGGAACCATGATTTTGCAAAAGCGTATAAATGGATAACACTTATGATACTTTCATTCACTTAGTTTAGAAAATGTATATAAAACTGTTTTAAGAGTAGTATTACAATAAAAAAATTATTTAAGTACAAAAAAAAATATAAATATTTCGGCTAAAAGTTAACTTAGAATTACCAATTTTCAAAACATTCTCCTTTTATTAAAAATGCTTCTATTATAATAATATTTTGCCTGTATATAGCTCTGGCCTTTGTACAGAGGCTCAAATAGAATTTTTGAAACATATAACTTAGAAGGGGGTTTATCCGTGTTTTACGACAACAGAGGGAAGAAATTTTAAGAAAAAAACACCGATAATTATTTCAAATAGTTGTAACTCTGAAAATAATGCGAACTTTTCAAAAATCATAGTTTAGTCTCTGTAAAGAGGTCTGAGCTATATACAGGCAAACTATTATTATAACAGAAGCATTTTTCATAGGAGAACATTTTGAAAAAAAAGGTTATTCTCTCTAAGTTAATTTTTAGACGAAATAGTGTATTTAAAAAAAAATTTTTTGTCAAAATGTCCTTAAAGCAATTGTATACATGTATTCTAATCTAAGTGACACTAAATATCATGAAAACTATTCGTTTATGCTCCTTTTTAAAATCATGGTTCCGAATCATGGTTCATACCTTAAGAACCACCGCTATAGGGTATGTTTTAATTTTCATTGCACATGGGTGCAAAAGCTATGTAAATAAATTTTAATGTGCAATTTGCAATAATTACAATTCACTTTATTTATTTTGTACTTTGATTGCATTAAAATTAGTCTGACACAGTAAAAACTGGACGTAGTTTTAATTAGGACAGCCATTAATAAACGTCTTAAGTAACAAATTGAAATCCATCATATTCTAGATAGTTCTCTTAAACCTAATACGTTTTATGTAATTAATGTATAAATTACTTATATAAGATGCTGTTTGTAATTTACTAATGATTATTATTTACTATTTTAATTGGGTTATTTATTATTGTGTTTCGTCTTATTTCAAAATACTCCCATTTAACTGTACAAAGTGCTTGACTATGCACTTTTAAACCGTTCTATAGATTGTTTTGCTCATTCTAGAAGTCTTAAGACTCTAATTAGTCCGGTTTAATGAGACTCTAGTGTAATTTGTGTTTCATTTTTCCGTCTTGAATGCATTATTTAGCTTATGTACATCAGTTCAAAACTATTTAAACTACTTTTAAAAATAATACAGTTATCTTGGGCATTTGTACTTTCCTAATCTTATACGAAATCAACCTGGTACGTTATAAATTCTGTATTCGCATCTTCAAAGCATAGGGGGATCGATGCGAACTAAGGAAAATATTAATCTCTTTGTACAAGATTGCTCTTTACTCAATTTATCTCTTTTATTAAATTGATTTTTCTGTAATTGTAATTCTCAAACTAATTAGCATACAAATTATTGAGACTCCATGACATCATACAGCCTTAAAAATTGAAAATATGTCATGTAATGAGGAGTATATATATAATAAATATTTTCCTTAAAATTGGAATGCAATACTTTTTTAGAAATAGTATATTAATACCATAACATTTAATTAAAAATTCAAGTTACAATTAATATTTCTAGATTAATTTCAATTTAATACTATTATAAAATATTTCATTTTAACAATCACATTGTACATTAAACAACAAATATTTATAAAGAGTATTGAGTGTATCATATTTCATTTTTAAAGGAAGTAAATATTTCATATATAATATATAAAACACCTTTATTTATAAAACATGAAATTGATTGCATTTTAATGTATTTAATACAAAACCTAATCATGATACTAATGAAGTTGTAAGCATAGAACAAAATATATTATCGTATTTGAATTAAAATATTTATTTAAGAAAAATAATTTTTAACAATTAGTTTATTTAAATTTAATTGTTAATTATCCTATATTGTTTCACTAAAGTATTTAATTTATGATGCAGATCTTTTTTAAAAGTACTAATAAAATAAATATTTGGATACGACTTCTGTCGAATAACGAAGCAAAAAAAAATGAAAAGCCGTAAATATGGAAAAAATACAGATCTGTATAAAAATTGGTCACAGATACTTTTAAGTCTTTCCCCTCCCCATTAAAAAAATATTTATTCCTAAAAAATTTTGGTAAAAATAACTCTAAATTTTAAAATCTTTTAACGGGGAATATATATTTTTATTTTTGATTTTATCAGGTTGCCTGAAACTCCCCCGTAAAACTTGGGAAAAGGAAGGAGAATGTTGATAGTAATGTTAAAAGAAAACAAGTAATATAAAAAAAATTTAAACCAAACCTACTTAGATGAACAAAGAAAAATTTTATTTAGTACATTTTAAAATATTCAATTAATATAAATTGATAACATATACAGAATCCCAACATTAAGTAGTAATTAATTTTTTTTAATTATCTTAAAATATCATTGTCATCCCAAAAAAAAACATGTTATAAAATTTCAGTTCAACTAATGCTTTAAAACTGAGAAAAAAAGTTTTGACCCAAGTTACTAAAATGAAACCAAAGGGTTATCTGTAATCCTTTTTAAATAATTTGTTTCAGTCAATTAATTTTAATTAATTATAATTAAATTATCGTATTTTTACCCAAAACAATAGTGTATAGAAAATTTGACACAAGTCGCCAAAAGGATCACTAAGTAGCCAAAAATAATGCCAACGTGGTTGTATTTGTAATTCTTTGAATGATTAGTTTTAATCACTTAATTTTTATTAGTTATAATTAAATTACTGTATTGTCATCAAAAATAATCATTGATATAAAATTTCATCTCAATTGAGCGTTTTAAAATGTATTTTATTAACGGTGGAAAATTCCACGAAGATAAATAAGTATTGTAAACATATAGAGAGTGTGAGCTAAAGTAGGAATTGAATGATAAGAGGTTAATGTCCCCTCCTCCGAGAGATAAAGGAACATAAAATCCCAGAAAAGGCATAAAACTATGTTATATGTTTCATCGTTATAAAGAACAATAATAATTGCACGAATAGCTATGAAGGAAGTATTAAAAAAATTCCCCACTAACATTGATGAACATACCACATCTAAGATGCATGGACTGTTTGTTTATTATCAAAAATAGCACCACTCACTAGCAGCAGCGATGCTGTTATGCGATTACAAAGACGTAATGTCATCTCTAAATTCTAAATCTGCTGGCATTTCGTAACCAATGACCTCCAGGGCATCCCAGAAGAAAAGAAAAATATCAAGATGAGATAGACTAGGTGATCTGTGAGACCATGCGGTGGAACCACCACGCCCAATCTATCTACTTTCAAAAACTCTGTTTGAAAAGTCTCGAAAATTTCTTAAGGAGATGACGCCTTTCCAATCAGGTTGAAGAAACAGCTTAAAGGCATTATAATAAGTGCAAAATATACTTTTATTAGAAAAAATAACGGCGGATGTTAAAAAATTACGTTCAAATGTGTTTCATGAAAGCTCGATTATAAAAATCTTTTGGAACTAATTAACATTTTCAATAACATATATTTAAGAAAGTAAATAGATTAAAAGGTATTTCTCATTCATATGTATATATCACAGTTCCTATCATCGCTAGATTAACGGATGTTGGTGATATACCTATTTTACTGAAGTGAGCCACTTTGACTCATACAAGAAAATTGAAGTATTTTGCAAAGAAAATAGTTCCAAATCAATTTAAATAAAAGTTTCATTATGAAAAAATTCAATGAAAACATTTTTTTTTTTACGTATAAATTCTGTTTTTGAAATACATTTCCCCAAACATGTATATTACATTTAACAAAGGTTTTTACATCTAAATCTGTTGAAGGATTCTTGAACTTGATATTTCTTCTGTACGTCAGTCGTATGAGTTTTTGTCATTGGAATAGAAGTGTTCTCAACTTCTTATCTAAATTTACTTCTTAGCTCATCAGCCAATTGGAAAATAAAATCTTTTCTTGAAATAATTACTTGAGTGATCTCTTTTCGTTCAGTGTTTCCCATAAAGTCCCATAAGCAGTTTTTCAAATAAAATTTCTTTATTAGAAGATGTATCGATAGCATTTAAATCAATTTCGGTGTCAATAACCTTGGCTCATTTTTGCTAGTAGCTATATACCGAAGCTCTTCATCATCACTGCTTCAAAATTCAATTTTATTGACTTCCTCATCCGATTCAATTTCGTTATCACATTGGTCTATATCATTGCATCCGAATCCTTATCTGATTGGTCTTTTTGTATTTTGATTGGTTTTTTCAATAAAAGAGAATTTTTTTTTTGATTTTTTCCCGCATAATAGCAACCCTAGACAACCAGATAAAATAAATATCAATTCCTTAAACTAATAATTTCAAAATTACGTTTGTGGATCAAATTTTTCTTGTAAAAAAATAATTTCACAACATTATAATTTATATATTATTTCATTAAAAATGCTCTGATCACACGCGATATATAAATCGAAATGACAACGGAAGTGGGTAATAATGCAGCGGAGTAGCGAAAAAAAGGGACGTTGGCTCTCACATAAACACAAACAATGATGTAAGCAACGCAAAATGAGAAGAGAAACAAATTAACGCGCGATTTGATTGTTGCCCAGGCCTGATATGAACAATAAATTTCATATGTTATGTGATTAACTGTTAAATCATTTTATGAGACAAATTGGCTTACAATCGTAAAAATAGGTATATCACATTCGATAATGTGAAATTTAAATTTTGCGGAATGAATACAATTTACATAAATTTCATTGTTTACAAACCAACGTATATTTTTTAAAAAGGTTTACTGATATATATATATATATTGTTCGAATTTTTATTAATAAGTGTATATAATTTGTATTTGGATGTTTAATGCATTTATATTACTCTATGTTATGTTTATTTCATGTTAAAATTGTACCATTCACAAGCAATGCCGCCCCTTACGTTATAATGGCGATCCAGTGAGAACTTGGCGAAATCATGGCGGTAGAGCCAAGTTGGCATCATTTTCGGCACCAATTTGGTACTTTGGCGACCATGTTGGCAGTTCGGAACCCTCGGAATCTTCTAGAAATTAGTAGATCTCTCCACTAGTGTCACGTTCAATGACAGAGCTGTTATTTTCTGGAGTTTCTCGCGCCTATAAAGATGCTCGCGGGACGGCGAAGGTCTGTTAAACCAGCAGTATCGAGGATTGTTTTGACGAGCGATAGCTCGGCTGTGCTTTGAATAATCTTTACTTACCTGTATTTTAACACTGTTATTGTGTTTGATTGCTGTTGAAGGTGTGAAGACCTTTGGAATTTACTCAGTGAATATCGCTGCGAATCCTGTATTTAAAGGATTGGATTTTTGATAATAAATAAGTTCGCCGTAAAAGAACTGTTTATTTATTTGGATTGTTTTGATAAAATCCTCGAACCCTCGGATCTACTGTAACAATATCTCCCCCTCTCTCTCTCTATATATATATATAGTAATCTAATTTTTAATAAGTCAAATTAGCTCAGTCCGTAAATCTAGTGTTAGTTTAGTTTCAGCGATTTTATTCTTGTCATTTATTTTCTGCTTCTAACTTAGCTATTATCCTCTACCAAATGAAATTTGATTAAGGGTTCACACAATACTATTTTATTATAATTTCTAGTTCGAAAATGTCAACTGTTAATACACTTTTCATAATAATTTATTTCAGAAAGAGAAATGAAATAAAGACATATATAAAAGTATGCCGAGTTAAATAAAAAGCAGAAATTTAAAGTTTGTAAATAAAAATTAGTCCAAATTATATAAATTGTAGGATTATTGATACAATTATTTATTAAACAAGATATTTTCTATAAACGCGAAAGTTTCATGATTTTATGTTATTTATAAAGCTTTAAAAATTTACACAGTATCATATATATATATATATATATTGCTGAAAAAACTAATGCTTCGAATAATTGGCAGCACTGTTTTAAAGGATTTTTTTATTTCTAATATTTGAAATATTTTGTTTGATATTTAAAGAAAATTTGAGTAAATAATTTTTTAGTTTTAAATTAAAATAATACAAGAAAAGTTTAAAGAAATTAATACACGAGAATAACCTTATTAATTTTAATAAGATATAAACTATATTCATTTTCATTGTACTCGAATAAGAAACTAGTATTTCTCAAATACATTTATTTTTGGTTTTGGGAATCTTAAGAATTTGGTATTGTAAACAACGCATTATTTGCTTTTATTAAAATAACTGCAGTAGAAAACTATTTTGTGATGAAGCTACAGAACTTTTTCTTCTGTAGAATAAAATGTATGAGCGTGTACATTTATAAGATAAGTAAAATTCATTATTAAGAATTTTTTTCCTATGTAACTCGAACTAGAAATTAATCTCCAATAATCATATAAATTATTTTTTTTATGAAAATCTTTTATGAACGAAAACGTGAGATTTATCGTATTATTAAAAATACTACAGTCTACTGCATAATAAAATTTATGCATTCTAATTGCATCAATAAATATTTTTTTGAAAAAAATTTTTAAAAAATTAAGCCAAAAAGTATTTATTGCTTACAATTTTTTTCTAGATTTTATCTTAAATATGATTAATATTATGCTATTATCGATAGAGTAGTTTTATTTCAATTACGTATTCTTTAGGTGTGAATCACTTTCCTAAGTATATATCAAGAAATTTTTTTCTGCTCATTTGAAGGAGTTTTTTTATGCCAATAACACATAAAAAATTAACAACATGTTAAAACATTTCAATAACATAATTTTACATGACTATAAGGCATGTAATAAAGTATATGAATATGCTCTAATAATGTATTCAGTACACAATGAAATTTAAAACAATCAAGTTTATAATATTTGCAATTCAACTTAGAAATTAATGCATTCTTGTGGTTTATGGTGCTCTAAGCCTTTAATTATTAAAAAATCTGATACATTAGATAAATTACTACATAATATAGCATCTTTTTAATTATGAAATTTGAGTGTTTCAAAAATCTTTTTTTTTTTCAACTTTCACGTGTCTTGGAGAAATTTAAATCAATTCCAGATGAGAATATTGTACTGGTTATATCAAACACACTCTCTTATTCATATGAATTCAAAGACGTCGGGGAAGTCTGAAAATTTTTGTTTAAAGTTTTGAATGTCTTGCAATTTTCCTTTACAATGCAAGATTGAATATTTGACTATTTTTCTCTTATAGTAATGTGTGCTACAATCCTTGGAAGAGAAAATTAGCTGCAAAAGTTCAGGAAGTTTTCTTTCAAATGTAATGTTTCAATCAGGCAAAAACATGTCATCTTCAGAATTGTTAGATTTTGTTAAAATTATGCATGTTTCTTATTGGAAGATTTACCATTTAAATAGTCTTAGAGGAAAAAAAAATATCTATAAGGTATAAAGGTATATTTAGAAAATATAAATGCTTGAATTATTTTTTGGTGTGCATAAATTAGCTAAAATTATATGTATAACTTATTTTATATTAATGCAGTAAAATATTGGAGAAACTTTACAAAAAAGTTTTTCTTGCATTTGACAAAAAAGCATGTAAAAAATATCATCTTACTATGTTTCTCCTCATTATTGATATTTGTTGTTGTTTCTAATCCCAGATTTTCTAGCAATGCTAGACTATCTCCATGAATCCAAAAAAAATCAAGAAATAATTAATATTTGTTATTATAATTGCATTCCAAATGCGCGAGGAATTTTGTAATCAGTTCTGAAAATTCACCTTTTCTCTCCATTCATTAATTTTTAAACTTCTTACATGTGTGTTTTAAAATGGTAATCTGAACATCAAATGTACTTGCAAGACAATGTGTGTGTCTTTTAAAATTCTGCTTTTAATTTAAAATTTTAGTATAATTGGGTTATTAAACTTTTACTAGGTTACTAAAACTTTAAATTAAAGACAGAATTTTAAAACACACACACATTTCTTGGAAGTACATTTGATGTCCAGATTACCATTTTAAAAACATAAATGTAAGTAGTTTAAAAATTAATGAATGGAGGAAAAAGGTGAATTTTCAGAACTGATTATAAAATTCCTTGATTTGGAATGCAATTATTTCATGTCCTATTTATATCACTTTTACTTTTATTCCTATAGAGAGAATATCTGTAACTCTATTATAAATAACCTGTGAAACAACCCCAGGAATGTTTGATGTTGCATGTTGTATTTTGCTTATCCCTGCGGATGGCTGTGGACTGACAGGTCGGTGGTTCAAAGGCAAGGTCAAGCTTTCGTGACTTTAACTATTATTTTTAACTGTGTGATTTTGACTAGAGATCTTCGCTTTATCGGAAACTTAGTGAAGAAAGCGACTCGTGTGGTTATTATTCCAACATGCTTATCGATAGTCTGAATAGGCATTTATTTAAATGAGATGTATGCGTTTATTAATATAAGTACATTTTTAGTATTTTTTAAAATAAGGATAATTTTATCAGAATAGCAATTATTATTTTACTGATGAATAAGTTAACACAATTCAGAATTTATTTAACAGAAAACAACACTACTTATTAATCAATCAATTATTAAATGTCAAATCTCACAAAATACCGATTTCTTTTTCAATTTGAGTCAGCATATTTCTTACTAAAAATATTAAATAAACGTTTTGTATCACTGTTTGAAAATTGATATTTTAATTTTAGGTTTACGCTTCAAAGTACTAAAAATGTTCTTTAGCTTGATACATATATGTACATTTAAAATAAGACTAAAAATTTTAGTACAGGGGTACCTCGACATACGAGTGCCCCAACATACGAGTTTTTCGAGATACGAGCCGACGAGCAAGTGATTTTTTGCTTTTAGTTACGAGCGAAATTCGAGATACGAGTCCGGTTCGGTTCTGGGGAAATCTGGGGAAATCCATGGGTCTAGAGGTGGAAGAGAGAGACGTGAACGAGCTCATCGAGGAGCACACCCAGGAACTGACGACTGAGGAGATACAAAAGTTACAGTCACAGCAGCATACTGAGGTTATGCAAGAAATTGGTTTTGAGGAGTCAGAGGAGGAGGTTATTTCTACAAGTGAGATAAAGGAGATCTTAGGAATGTGGGAGAGAGTTTCACAGTTCGTGGAAAAAACACCCAGAAAAAGTTGCAACAAAGTCTGCATCTGACCTTTTAATGACACTTGCCTAACTCATTTCCGGAACATTCTGAGAGGGAGGAAGAAACAAACCTCCTTGGACATGTTTTTTTCTAAACGGCCTACAGGTGAAAGCGAGAAAAATGTAGCGAAAAAGGCAAAGACCAGTGAGGATATCTAATTTATTTCTTTACATTCCCTTTTTTGTTTTTGTGCAATAAATATTTGATATTTATAAATACGTTTTTATTATTCAAAACCACGTAACAAAAATAACTGGGGTGACATTTTGGAGGTTGGAACGGATTAATGGTAGTTCAATTGTTTTGTATGGGAAATTTGCTTCGAGATACGAGTAATTCAAGATACGAGCAAGGTTGCGGAACGAATTAAACTCGTATGTCGAGGTACCACTGTATTCAGTTTGATTCAATATCTTGAAATCTGTTCCTTTTGTAACGTTTAAACTAATAAGTGAAGATTGATATAATGACTACTGACTTTAATATTACCGTATTTACGCGAATCTAAGCCGCACTATTTTTCCAGTGTTAACGCTACAGAAAATCGGGTGCGACTTAGAATCGAAGTCAAAACATTTGTCGCTCGGAGGAAATTGAGTTTCCGTTCCTTTTAAAACAAAACAATGCAACCATCGATTCTGTCCTCTTTCATAGATGACTTATCCCATTCCTCAGCGTGTCGTCCACGTCACTTGACCATGGTTCAAAATTACGTTTTCCATCGCCAAAAGTCGTCGAGTAGCTGAACAGTGTGACGTTTATATTCAATCAATCAATCAAACCCATTCCTCAGCTTATGTCGGGTATTCATTCTATCCTGAACGAATCTTTGGTAAACACGGGTGTCACGACCCCGGGGTACCCCAGTGATCATTCTCTATTTTCGACCCTCCATCTAGTCATCCAATTTTTCCTTTTCTTCTTTTCCCGTCCAGGCCACAGACCTATGAATGTTTGGCGCAGTATAGCCAAAACTGGCTCTTGCGCCATAAAACACCAAACTCACTCACTCTATCCTAAACGTAGTTGTCTGCTCGTATTTAGAAAAAGTTTTTGTATACGATTTCATTTAATCACCTAAACATCAAATATATTGGTAATAGTATCAAAACGAGTTCACTATGATGCAAGTATGAAGAGAGAGACAATTTTATTTGCAGAAAAAAACGGAAACAGAACAGCTGCAACTGAAAATTTGACATAGATGAAACAAATATACGTCGATGGCGTAAGATAATTATATATATTTTGCTTATAATTTTATTCAACAGTCTTTAATATTTCTTTTTCATTCTTCTTTTTTTCCCCCTTCTTTTAAAAATATTGCATAACAACTGCATTGGATGGCCCGGGACATCATGTAGGAAATCATGTACGACATCATGTAGGAAAATGGTGACGTCTGCTGCACCAATTCCGAAGTCAGCAGTGACGAATCATTTTCGAAACATGATACTCGCAATAAGAATAATTATAAGTTCATGTATATGTTTGAAAGTTTTAATACTGGTAAAATAAATAAATTATTACCTTCTAATTTTTTTCTCATTAAATTAAATTTTTAAGTGTCAGTTATAGATGAACCCCTTTAACATAATTTTTTCTTTCTCAAAACCGTGTAGAGAATTGGGAGTGCGGCTTAGAATCGATGGTGGTTTAGATTCGAGTAAATATGATATACAGTAAGACCCCGCTTAACGCTCTGCTTCGTTTAGCGCTGTTTCAATTTAACGCTCTTTTATTTCAATTTGTGGGATTCCCCGAAATTACACACAGCGGTTGGCTTCCCGATATCCGAAGCAGTTTATCTATGTTCTTCTTTCCAGTGGTGTTATACGAACGTATTTTTATCGTTTCAAACATTTGTTAACGTTATTGTCAGTATAAATTTATATAATATAACGATTGCTATAGTGACAAATATTATGATTTTTAGTTTTTATCATGGGTGATGGTAAAAAACACGAAAATAAAGCAACAAGAAAAAAAAGCAGGAGCAAATTTTGCCAGGAGTCCAAAGGAAAGACGGGGCGTTATGGATGCCTTATCCACTTACCAACAACTTCTTACAGAGCGCAAATGGAAAACACAAATTACATTAGATGCTTTCTTGATAAAAAGGCAGAAAATTGGAAATACAGAAGATACTGCATGATCTGAAATGTAAACATACTGACTTAGAATTTTATTTATTTTTATATGTATATTCATTTATTATGTTTCTATATTTGAAGGAAATACAATTTTGTGTTTTATTGTTATAAAACACATAATTAATAAATTGAATAAAATACCTGGCCAATTTTCTACCCATTATTTACATAATGAGGTAACTTCGTTTAACGCTGTTTCGTATTGCGCTCTACTTTGATGGAATGTATACCTCGCGTTAAGTGGTCTTACTGTACTTATCGTTTTTGGATATGTTTCATACACAAACTTTCATAGAAAATATCAAATATATATTTGTACTACTGGGCACATGATTTATTTCGGTAATATGGTATTGGAACAAATAATAATTCCGAATATATATTTCATTTGTACGTAGCAATAAATATTTATCTCTATTTTTTTGTAATTCTTTGTCAGTTTGTAAATTTCTTATCTAAACAAACAACTTTCTCTCTACCAAAGAAATCTCACGCACCACCGAGCGAAAGATTGTATCAATAGAAAGTAGCTGTTCTTGATGGTGAATTGCGAGCTATGTGGCATTCTCTGTCTTCCGAACATCGAAATTGCATTCCCTTTCATTACCAATCTTTTCTTCTGTTAAGTGCTACAGTGACACAATGAGTAACTCTCGAGTTTGTTATTTATTTTTTTTCCTTTCGTTTCTTGCCCCGATAGCTGTGCCCTAGACCAGAAAAAAAAAATGTTCGAAGTTCGAACAATCATCTGTTTTGATGCACTTGTTTTTATTATTGTTCTTTTTATCATATAGTTGTTTTTGATATGTTTATGTTAAATTCTGCAATAAAAAAAATTCAAAAAAAAATGTGTTTCTTTGAAAAAGAAATGATGGAATTCTGCTATAAATGAAAACATGGAGCATATTGTGATATTTATTTTTGTAGTTTTTCAAAACCATTTGAGATCCAGATTTGTTATTAGAATATTTTTGAAAACAGAAGTTGAAGTTTATGTGGGTAACCATTGAGAATATTTCTTAAAGAAAGCCTTATTGATTTTTTTGGTGAATGACGTTTCCTCCCTTAAAGTCATTGATTATTGATATAGTTTATTATTTAACGTAATTAAAAGTAAATATATTAGCATAGGAATGTTTTAATAATCTTTGTGAAACATATCTGGTATTTCGTTATTTTTATCTCGTTTATATTGCTTTCTGCCCCGCAAATGTTAAAATATATGAAAGCATTTTGTTACATTTTTCAGAAACAATAGGAGGAGGTTGGATGTTTATTTTATAATTCAATATATTAAGGCTATCTTCGGTTAATGTTAAAGAAAAGGCCGAATTCGGAATATTTTTTCAGATATAAAAGTACTCAAACAATATTATATTTTGGCTACACTATCCTACAGAGAACCGCTTATTTTATCATACTACTGTAACGCACAGTTTAATTCTAAGACCGAAATGTAGATGGCGGTACTTGTAATGGAAGTGTGACAAAACGAAACACTGCGTTACCGTCAAAGAGGGTTCAGAACTGAATGAGTAAGCGTTACCCGTCTCGCTGTCCAATCCTGGATTATGTAATTTAACTAATTTCCCCTAAATGTTCAGTCTGTATTGCTTAAGTGTCTGTCCTTTGTAACTGTGTTATTTTATGTCATTAAATATATTAATTTACCCCGAGATTTTGTCTATTACTTTTGGGTTATCTAGTAATGACGTGAGAGACCGTTACACTACTCATTTTTATCCGAGTTTGATACATTTTTTTCTTTTATAAAATGTGTTTTGCATTTTTTTCCCCCTATACCGTAATGCTAAATGAGCTATCCCTTCACATGTTAAAAGAAAAAACTAATTATTTATGAAATATTTTGAAATTTTAAAGACACTACATTATAAACAAATGCATGAGTTACAATGTCACACATTTTTATAAAACTTGAGACATTTTTTTCTGTCTGAAAACGTGCTCCGCGTCAAGTTCACGCTCTCGTACATATGGCAAAAATAGCCTTAATTAAACCTAAAAAAATATTTAATAAAATCTTTTTTCATTTAAATGCAAACATTTTCCCCAAATATTTTTAGTAAAGATTTTGAATACAGCATTGTAATAATACAAGATGACTTTTTTTGCGAAATTAAGTGTTTGCATTTGATATTATGATATATTATAATTTCATTAATTCACTAAGGAATTTTTTTTCTTTTAGAAAAAAATGTCATAGTACTTTTAAATACCTATTTTAGAAAAAAAAATACATTTCGATTTTCTGAATAGATTAGAAAATGATGTTCGTCTCAGATGTCGTCCTCCACACTTGGCCGATGTTAATATACGATTAACCAATTTCGCTGTAATGTTACCAAAATAGTTTTTAACTATGGATAATTTGACCAAATAATACATAATTAAAAACCTAACTAACCAAAAGTGTAGGATATTTTTGATTTTTCAATTCCTACTATTAGTTCACTCCCCCAACACCGTTCAAATTTTCTATCTTTGATATAATACGTTCTATTTAACCATTCTAGTTCAAATAAACTTGTAAGTTTTTAAACTTGTAATGGATGACACTTAATGTTATTACAGACTTTTCAAATATTAATTAATTAATTTAGCTATGGCCCTGTAGAGTGCAATGGGTACCACGTTGGACCTCTAAACCAAAAGTCGCTGCTTCAAATTCCATCTGAGATGGCCTAATTTGTGAGAATGCGTTTTTTTTCTTTTTTCACTATGTTATTTTATTAGTAAAACTATATTTAATTAATGAATAAATAGTAACAAGCAAAAAAAATAGTGCAACACTATACATATAGAAAGGAAAGTTGCAAGGAAAATCGCTTTCTAATTTGTCACTTTAATATTTTTATTCTGTCCAATGTGTATGCATATTTATATTAATTCTAACTATTTAATAAAATGTAACTAAAATTAAAATTTTTCTTTGTTGACCTAAAAAGAAATTGAATAACCTATTGACCTAAAATTGACATAATTTTTTTGTGTTACTTGTAATAAAATTTGTTTGTTTTATTATTGTTTTTTTATATTTCTTGTGTACTTAATTAATTTCATGCAAGTTTACATGGGTGAACCGACTTGTATTTTCCGTTGCCATTTCGGCTATTAGTTTTTGGCCATTAAATATAATAAAGATGAAAAAGAAACACTTTTAAATATCAAAGAAGTAAATTACAAAATATCTTCATCTCAAGAAATTTGATTAAAGTAGTTCATTTAATAGTTGATATTTTATACTGTTTCTGATACGAAATGTAAAAAATACAACCTCTGAGAATAAAGTATGGTGAATAGTCCTGTAACACATTAACGTGGATGAAATATTTACGAATGTTACCTTACTGTCCTTCGAAATAGTCAACTCCCATAACTATGCATCACTGAGATCTGCTATACATATTTTGGAAACTTTGTAAAAAAATCTTCTTTTGGGATGGAGTTCAAAAGCTTCGTCACTTTCGTTGGATGTTAGGAATATCGTCAATATCGATAACACGTTTTTCTCATGCTTAAATTCTGGGTAACGATTTATCGCATGGAATCACGGTTAATTTGCAGTTCATCAGCTATCGTGCGCACAGTTAATTGACGTTCTTTAGTGATTAATTTCCTCACTTTCTCAAAGTTTTCGTCAGTGACGGAGGTTGCCTGTCTTCCTCTACGGGGCTGTCAGAAACACTTTCCCTGCTTTACCACTCGTACACAGACTTCATGGAGAGTACTTGATCTTCATAAACACGTACCAGCATCGCATAAGTTTCTTTTGGTATATTGCAAAATTAAAAAAAACTTTAAATTGATCTTTAGTTCGTTCATTTTCTGTTCTCGGTTAAGAACCAACGTACTATACAAGAACTTTGCAAAACAAGTCTTACATGGAACATAAATGAGTCTCAACTGAACAACACGATTGGGGGGCGAATGTAACACTGCTGATACGCATGTGCATCGTTTTGTTTCGCTAGTGTTGCCTAATCAGTCGTTCTGGCTTCATTCACCGAACTGTATTGTCAGAGGTTGTATGAAAGAAGTAAAACGGACAGTTCAACACATTTTTAAAAACTCAGAAAATTACAGAATAAAGAAAACATACAAAAGAAAAGAAATTTTAATATATTTTTTATACGTGAACTGACTATATTACAGGCAGCTTGGTGACGTTTTGAATTGGTATCCAGGAAGGAAAAATAAGCATCCAAAACAGTTCAATTGGTTAACATCACACACTTGAATAAAACCAAACATTGTTCTACCGATGAGAAGTATTAGTTTCTTCACAACTGCCTTTTATTAAAACAATACTTGGTTCGCTTTGTGCGAATATCGATCTCTAAATGCAAGTTCGACTTTCAATAATGACAATTGTCTTCGCATACAAATCACTGACGAGGCTTGGAGAAATGTTTTTTTTTATAATACTTGTTGAAATATTCCTAAAATATATTTTCCCATGGAAAATAGGTAGTGAAAAATATACAGAATAGAATAATAAAATTGAAATTTCATGCACATTTATATAACATTAATGCAGGATTTAAAAATACACAAATATTCAAGTTCAGATACAGAAAGAAAATTATCTTTTGGCACTTCACTTAATCTGCATGGTAAGAAGCGGCTAAATAAATTTGTTTTTCATTCCTTTTCTAAAAAAATCAGGCAAAAAGTTAAATAACTTTTTTTTTATTTTACCTTTGAATCATTTACTTATCGTTTTGGCATTTTTTTAAAAAAAATTAGTAATATAAATTTTTTTATAAACTAAACATACTTTGTTTAGTAATCAATAATTAGTAAAGAAAAAATGATTTAAGGTCATTTTTTCAAATAAATTATTTTCATTTTATTTAATGACCATAAGAAAAACGCATTAAATAATAACCATGTTGATATTTTCAGTTTTCATAGAAAAAAATATTTTGTGATTTTACTGAATTTTAAAATAAATACTTATTACTTAAATGTAAAGAAAAATAATTTTAAATAATAATAATTATATACACTTATAGTTATAAAAATTAAGGCTTAGAGTAAATAGTTACATAAACTGATGCCATAGTTTTTGTAACTAATGGTCATACTTTGAACATAGTTATAAAGACTAATGCTCTTTCATAAAAATTATATAAAAAGTCATTACATTTATTTATTTTTTTGCAGAAATTTTATAATATTCAAAAAAATATTCTAGTTTGTTACCTAAAGAGCATAATTTAGATTACCGAAAAGCATTATAAACTATGCTTAAACTTAAACTATAGTTTTAAATAAAGAACAATATAATTTTAAATACAAAATAATTTATATTTATTTATAAAAATTTCACTATAACTTAATGAAAAAATAATTAAAATATTTTTGTTACCATTATTATTTTTAAAACACTTTTCTTAAGCGAATGAAATGCTTTTTTATTATTTGAATATTCCGTCTGTTGAGGTGGATACCGGACATTTTCTCTTAGAAATATTTCATTACTTTGAATCGGATCAATGAAAGAGTTATTGGATTCAGAAATTGCTTTTGGATTAACTTGTAAAGAAAAAAATAGATTCATAAGTAAAATAAGAAAACAATAATATAATAAAACTGATAACGAAAAATTATTTATAAGATTCTTTTTGTTTCGCATAATGTACGATATGTCCCGATATGGTTATTACAGCACCAAGATATATGACATAGTATAAATATTAGTACTTGACAGACAGAGTAATAACTTTGACTGAGGGGGAATGAAGTAAATACGGTGAAACATATAATGAATTTCTGAATGCTTATAGCTATAATAGTGCAAATTAAATTAATCCAAAACATTTTGGGTAGAGTTTTGAAATTTAATTAATCTGAGAGGCATAAATAAATGTAATGTTTAAATTCTTCCCATGGTGAGAATTAAATAAAAGCTAAAAATAATTCTTTTAAAAAAGGTTTTGATATATTTCCACAATATATTTATTATCTTAAAATTAAGAATAATTTTTAATGTGTACTAACGTTATTTGATACAAAAAATTGAATTATATATATATTTTTTGAATTTCTGTAAGATTAAATTCGAATGTATTTATATCTCAGAGCCTGATTCGGTGGTCTTAATTTATCACTAATTCCTAATTAAAATTTTTCTAATAACTATTTTGAAAATGATTAAATTCATAATACTTTTTTTATATAATTCAGAAAGCTCTACTATATATTTTTGGACAGTTCAAAAGAGATTCAAAACTCTTATTGAACATTATTTTTTTAACAAATTCGCAATCAGTCTTTGAAATTAAACAAAATCTCTCAAATTTAAGGAAAATTGATACATATGATCATATAAATAGTTATTACAAACTATATATGAAATTATCATGATGATCATTTGATACGATTTTATGTATTCTTAAACCATATATATGGTTAATTTTATCACCTAAGGTGATTTTAGCGAGTATGACCATTGAATGTTCAAAATTTTTAATGAAATATTCTACTTTAATTCCCTTCTTAGTTAAAAGAAAACAAAATTCAACGTTAATAAAATGCAAAATTTGGCAGTTGGATTTAAGTACACAGGCAATTTTATCAGCAAATTGAGTTCGTTCATGAGAAATACTCTTTGCACATTAAATTGATTTTTGATGTTCATGAATTCAAGTTTATTTAAGATTATAATTTTCATCATGCAGCTTTTTTCATTTGTCACTGATGTGTCTTACAGCTTTGCAACACACACACACGCATTCCTTTTCTGAAGAGGATCGATTTAAACTTGAGGTGCATGAGTTTCAGGTGTACTCAGTTACACAATCATATGTCACAAATTACAATCACATTTTCATTTATTCGCAAGGGATAAATTAATGCCCATATTTTGACGTGCTGTTTGAATTTGGATATTTTTATAAAAGAATATCGGAAGTGCCCACAGAAAGCAGATCAAAATTTACTCTATTCACCAAAAGACATTCAAAAAGTCACAATGAATTCATGCATGGAATATTGACGCCCAATCTATAAGTTAATGAATTTGTGAGTAGATCTTTTTTTTCTTTTTCCTCCTTTGCACAATATTCATATTTTGTCGTTATTCAGCTTTTAATCACCAGTATTACTTTAGGGCAATAATATTGCAGTTTTGTTCAATAAAAAGAACTGTTTTTTAAAAGACTTGTAGAAAATAATGCCCTTGTATTCTTCTGAATCTTTCACTATGGCTTAAAACGCTAGTTGTTTTTAATCTTTAATTCATAAACGCGATATTTTTTTGTTTTTCTGATTCAGATCCTTCAGCAGCAATGGAACATTTTCTAATCATGCTGTTTCAACAAGACTTTATATTTATCTCGATGTTTAAAGCAATAATTGGCCCGGTAAGCTTCTAAATCTTGACGGGGTTCCACAGAGAAACTTTCTTTTTTAGTTAGAAAGATTGCACATGGGAAATTAATTTCCCTTTTCATGTTTCAGCAGAGACTTTACGTGTCAAACCGTGTTATATCCAGATGTTTCAACAGAATTTTACCTGAGAAACCTGATATTTTCAAACGTTTACCCTAATATTTTCAGGACAAAAAATCAAGATTGAATTTCAATCATTTCTGGACCTGAAAGTGTTCTTTACTGTAATATTTCAACAATATTTGATTAGCTAACTCCTCCCAGAAACCACGGGAGCTTGTTTGCTTCCATGCGTTTCAACAGAACTTAAAGTGACAATTTTTTTTTCAATCATGCGTTTCAACTGAGCTTTACTTAAAAAAAAATACCTTTCTTATTGATTCTGTTCTTTCAGCAGTACATTTAAGTGAGGATTTTCCCTTTACTCTTAGGTTTTCGCAACAAGGAAAATTCCACTGACCCAAATAATTTCAATAGCCTGTCTTCTGATTTCTTTATGGTTACCAAGCCAATTGTCAAGAAGACTATTAAATACACACGAAAACATTTTCATAAATATTCCACGATATCACACTTGACTGAAGGATAAGAGCTGTACAAAGGAGTTGATTCATCATCGTTGGGCGATTTTCGATTGTTCATTATGTGACTAATATACGGAAAGAGGGGCAGGAGCCCTGGGTCGGTCCTTCGATTGTGTATAACAGATACTTGTCCCACACCAGGAGGACCTGCAGTTCCGTAACTTGTCCGTCTGGTTGTATCTCTTAGAGCTCCAAGACTTTTTGCTCGTCTTCGTACATCTCTAACAGAGCCGGGCCTTCTTGCATTTGTATCACTATCAGCTGTAAAGAAACACAAAATAAGTTTAATTATTTTCGAAAAAGTTTTTAAAAAATTATACATTTTAATACTATGAATGTTAATTTCATCTGATTCATCCAAATGTCACACACACACATATATATATATATATATATATTCAGGTTTCACCAATGGGGTAGCTCGTTCTGTGTGGGCTCTGTATCAAAATCCCTTTGGGGCCCTTTTTTAGATATGAAAACCATTTTAGTGGGAATATAGATACACATGTTGGGGCCCCTGTAGCTGGGGGCCCCGTATCATTGATTGACGGTGGCAGCTATGCCCCTGGGTTTCACTTACATATAGAAAATAGTATTTGCTATCTTACTAATTATGTTACTAGAGTTCATGCATTTTTTTGCATTAAATAACTCATATTTTATTTATTAACCCTCGGTGACTCATAAATTTGGATTTATTTGATTTTTTTTATTTTTAGATTCAAGATAACCAAAAATAAAAAGACTCGTATTTCGTGATTTTATCTAGAGATTTTTTTAATAATTTTTCAAGAAAGTTAGAAAAGCGGATTGTTGCTTTGAGGCAACACTCAGTTAAGGCGTCAAAATCTATGCTACGACAGTATATGTTACGAAAGATGGAAGTTTTGAAGCTATTTTAAAGCAATTCTGATGAATATTTCATTATTTTTTTTAAATCGTGGCTGGTCGGCACTTTTCATAAATACCGATACTCGAATAACCAACTTCAATTTGCAACAATTAGCGCCGTGTATATGTTTTGTTTGGTACCAGCTCCTTAGCTTAGAATGTAGACCAGTGACTAGAGTGCATTAGTACGTTATGAAATAAACTATAAATTTGACAGGGGATATTGTGAACAGAACATTGCTTATAGTCTACAGCAAGGCTGTCAAACTCAAAGGCTAACTTGGGCCAAACAAAGTTTGAATATAAGTGGGCCCTAAAACAATCAATATTCGTGGAAGTGTAGGCTTGCTTTGAATAATACATTATAATAAACAAAGAAAAGTTAATGTTTACTTCCTCATTCTTGATATATCTTTTCTGCTACTTTCTTTTCAATTTTGGGAGAAATATTTTGCTTCGGTTTGTTATTTTATTATATGTTATTGTGTGCCAATATATTGGCAAAGGCCTAAAAAAGGCTTGTTGAGGGCTACGAGTTTGACACCCTTGGTGTACAGTATGTTACACTGAGTTAATATAATTTCATCTTTTATATTCAGTTCAATATATAAAATTAATAATCTGTATAACATAGTTAAAGAAAAAATGTATTATTCAGTGGGTGTGCGGTAAAAAAATATCACGGGATACATGTACTTACTTTTGTAAACATTGGGTCATTTATATCGTTAAAAAATGTTTCTGCATGGCCTGAAATTCAACTGAAGAGATTGATAAATAGCTGACTGCTATTTGAAAATGAATGTTTACTATACTTATTCTTTGCAAAATGCAGTGTTTTCACAAGTATTAGGAAATTCATCAATAATTAAATCAAATTATAAAGTTGATCCTTCGATAATAGCAAATTTAGGAGCAAGTCCTTCAGACCTCAAACACTAGAAAAAGATACGATCTTGTAAAAATGGTATCGCTGTAAAATTTAGAACATTAGTACAGAAATAAAGGGTGTAATTTTTTTTTAAAAAAATTGTTGTATAAAGATTAATCTAGAACTTTTAAAAGAATTCAATGGTTCTTTGATTTTTAGGACTAAGAAAAATTTAGTCTCCGAAATCCGACTTTTTTTAATAAAAGAAGTTACTGAAATATGTTAGCACGCTTAAGTGTTAAAATTTTTCAGTTTTTGTTATCATGCTTCGAAAGAGATTGTTTTTTTAAAGCCTTAAGAGACAAGAATAAATGAGAAAAAAATTATTCTTTCATATCCTCTAGGAAACCCTTTAAACACAAAAAAAAAAGAGAAAAAGAGTTTAGGAAACTTTAAACATACATTTAGGATGATAAACTTTATACTTACTTGTAGAACTTAAAATCGAGGGGAAAAAAAGGACTGTGTTTGCGATAAAAATTATTATATCTAAGTAGTTCAAAGGCAAGGATAGAGGAAGAAAAAAAAAATTTCATTGTTTTAGTATAAATTATATTAATTCGCCATGTTTATTTATTTCACATTAATTTTAAGCTGTCGTGCATTAGAATCAGAGTTGGTATTCTAATAAAATTTAATAGAAAATATATTTTTTCGGAAATTTACAAATAATAAAAACAAAAAAAGGGGGGGAAAAAAATTAAAAACCCCCTAAAATTTGTAAAATATGATATTATTACTGAAACTGTTTTTAAAACATAAGCCGAAAATTTATGGCTTAATTAACTTAACAACGCAAAAAAAAAGGGTTCCGTTAAAAATGTGGTTTAGGTTTTGATAAAACTTTTAAAAAAATCATTGGCATATTTTTTCAAAAATTTAAATAATTTTATTTTTATTCATAATTTTAGTGAAATAGCAATACACCTAGATATTTTTACGTACTTATTTTAAAAGCAGTATTTATATGCAAAACTAAATGAGTCTTTTGCTGTCATATAAGGCTTTTGAAAGGTTTCATTATCGCAATTCAAAGAAATTAATAAATTTATTATATATAACTCGTATAAATTATCCCAAAAAATATCTGTCGGGTTTAAAAACATGAAAAAAACGTAGTTTTTTTAAAAAATTTTTATATTTTAAAATCTACTTTTAAAAAATCTTAAAATTTTTGCTCTTGCAAGATCGTTCCTAGCAAGACATATTTGCATATTTAAATTGTGTATAATATATTCCAGGAAAGTTCAGCTAAAACAAATAAAAATAAAATAGCATAATTCTGAAAAACATTACTCCCCACTAACATTTATTTCATATTTTGCTTCATTTTATAAAATAAAAAATGGTCTTATTGAAACGAATGTTTCATAAAAAATAATTTTTACTCAACAGATCACTTTTTGAAGCAAAAGGGGAATTAAAGGTATGCAATTTTAACCTTTAAAAATTTTAAAAGTTCAAAATATTAATTTTTTTGATAGAAAAAAAAACCCTTAAAAAGGTACAGAATAAAATTGTTTTGGGCTTAATTTTTAAAAAAATTTTTTTTAAAGGAAATTTATTTTGGCCTTTTTAAATAATTTTTTTTCCCCAAATGGCCCTTTTAAAGAAAAAAGGTTTTATTAAAAAATATTTTTTAAAGGGTAGAACTTTTATTTTAAGGGCCAACTAAAAATTTTTGGAAAAATTCGGGCAAGGGTTTTCCCATATTTTGGGAAAAGAGGGAACAATTTTTAAGAAAAAACCCCCCAATTTTTAAAATTTTTTAAATTGGGGGGTAAATCTAAAAAAGGGGAATTTTTTAAAAATTTAGTTAGTCGTTAAATTTATTATAAAAGGGGAAAAATTTTTTATTTATAAGGTTTTTGGGGTTAATTTATTTAAAATTTTTTTGTTAAATAATTTTAATTATTCTTAAAATTTTTTAACCCAAAATGCTATCCCTTTAAAAATTTTTCCCCCAATTTTTTAGCTTCTTAATCCCTTTAAATGGACCCGGTTTTGGGGGTTGGGGCTCAAAAAAATTGAATTTTTGAAAAACTTAAAAGCAAAAGGCCAAATTTAAATTAAAATTGATTTAAAATTTTTAATAATTAAAAAATATTTTTAAACCAAAAAAATTTTAAAATTTTTAAAATTTGGGGGAAAAAATAGGTTTTTCTTTTTTTAAAAAAAGGGGTTAAATTTAGGGAAATTAAAAAATATAAACTTTTTTTTATTTTTAAATTTAAAAAAATGGGGGTTTTTTGCAATTTAAATTTTAAGGGTTTTTATGAAACCAAAAGGTTTGTTTTTTTGAAAACCTTTTTTAAATATTATCAAGGGCAATCTGGAATTTGTTTATCGAAATCAAGTCTTAAGGTGTAAAGTTAAAGATAGCTGAAAATTTCCAATAAAAAAATCAAAAAGAAAAAAAAAAGTTTACTTCAAGTTTTTTTAAAAGAAAAAAAAAATTTTAAAACCCTTCACAAAAAGCATTTTTTTTCCTTAAAAAATATAAATGGCTAGCTTTTTATGAAATGTTGAGCACAAAATTTGTTTTATATAGTATACACACATAAAAGCAACTAAAATGTAATTGAAAATCCTTAAATTAAAAAAAAAAAATTGGGTAAATCGTACCATATCCCCTTAAGAAAGGCCCATGTCAAACAAACTTAAAATAATTATTAAAGCTATTACTTGTTTTTTGATAATTATTTTTAGTGAACTTTTCAAAGAATTAAACATTAGGATATGATGCTCATCCTTAAAACCATAAATGTCAGAAGAGTGACGCTTTAGTCAACCTAACTAAGCGCAGTCGTGTCCTTTTCTCCATTCCTTCAAAGAAAAAGTAAAGGAAAAACTATCGCTGATTATATAATTAAAAATTTGCATAACGTATCTACTAACTTATATTTTTGAATGTTTATTTTGTATGTCGTATGAATACTGCTTGGTTTGGATTAATGCCTCTTCTAGAATATACAATACATGGATAGGAAGGCGGAAACATATAAATTGATGCTTTTCAGGGTTTAAAATTCGTGAAAAGTCTGATATTTAGTTTACATGATGAAATAAAATTAGTTTTAAATTACAGTAGATCCTGTTTTTGTGTGGTCCTTTTCTGTGCGATTTTATTTTTGTGCTTTTTGTTTTGTGCGATTTTTTTATGCGGTATAGGAATTTCAACGGCTTTGGTGCCACTGTAATAATTCTCTCTATCAATATACATATATACAAGACGCTCTGCTCAATGGTTATAAGCAATCCTCCCACAATGCAAGTTCAATTGCTTACTCTCAACACGATAGCAGCACGTGCTTGATTCAGGACGAAACTGTCAATGGCAGTGACATTATCAATAATTTTATAAATTATGAGGACACAACACACACACACACAAGCAGTACCGGATTATTTGTAAGTGGATAAAATATATTCAAAGATCCAGCTTTCTAACAAAGCGGAAAAGCATTTTCTTGAAGTAGATACCAATTTCGAAAGGAGTAAGGAATTCCAAAAAAGAGCTTCGATCCTGCATATCTGGTTATTGTTACTTATACAATCAAATGACAAACCCACCGTTATCGCAAAAACTTATCACTTTTACACTGAGGTGCCAACAAAATAAATCAACTGAAATTGTATCTTCAAGTGCCAAAAGCGATTTTAAACTCTTCACAGAAAGATGCGCGCTTTGGATTACGAGTAGCAATGAATAATGTATGTGAACTTTGAAAACTTTTCCATTCTTACAATGAGAAATTAAATGTTTTTAAAATGTTTCCATGTGTAAAAAAAATTTAATTGTTTATTTTGTTTGAAGCACTTTCTCGTAAATTTCATAAATAATTAACGTATATCCTAATTGCACCTTTCTTTTATGCGGTCCCTTTCCACCGTATAAAAAAATTCTGTCGTATGTCGACAAAGATGTTTGTTATATGTAAGTATTTATGAAATATATATTTTCGAATATTTTTGTGCGGTTTCTTTTTATGCGTTCCCTATCTAGCGTACACAAACAGGTTTTACTGTAATGTAAGAATCTTAATTTTACGGTGTTTCATTCGAGAGCTAGGTCGAAAAGTATATAAAAATTCCCTTGGCAATTCATACCATCATCACTCACTTGTAACTTACCAAATATCATAATTGTGGTCTTTTCATCTTTGGCAGTGAGCACATAATTTTTTCCCTTTTGTTAAAGTATCCGACTATGTTAGAAACTTGAATTTTATAGAAATTATTAAAAATTTATTTATTTATCCAATGAAATATTTGAAACCTCTTTGCTTTCTAAAACATTATCTCTTTGGAAGCTACAAAACGTAGAAATAAATTTATAAGCATTTTAATGAGAGACGATTAAAAAAAATATCCAGACATGGTATATATATTGAATCTAAAAATTCAAGCCATCTCCTAAACTTTCATTTCTTCTTCTATGTTTAAAAATACTTGCAGCGTATATATAGCTTGACTTTTTAAAAAAATCCGACTTATTAGATATATATTTTTTTGCTTCCTATACAATTTTTATCTTCAAGTTCATTTTCTGAAAGACTGTATTTTTCGAAAAGTTACAATTTTTAAAATCGGATAACTCAATAGATTTTTTCATATATATATATATATATATATATATATATATATATATATAATTTGTTATAGAAATCTTTTTCATATTTTCGAAAACTTGAACTAGTATTTTTTTTTAAAAAAATGTAGAAGTGGTCTTATTCATATTTTTATAACAGAATAGAGAAAATTTAGCAGCAGGCAATAGTCGCTATTTCCATTGATATATTCTGAAAATAATATGAATTCTTCAAAAATCCTAGTTCAGGCTGTTTAGAGAAATTTTATCTATATGTAGTGAAAACATTATTATTATAGAAGCATTTTTACAAAGGAGAATATTTTGAAAAAAATGCTATTTTTATCTTCGTTTATTGGGAAAAAATTGTTTTCATTTTTTTTCAAGAAAATTTTTAAAACAGTTTTATATATCTGTAAGAAGTCATGCAAAACTAAATATGTAATAAAGTCATTTTTATACGCTTTTTCAAAATCATGGTTCCGAATGCAGTCAGATATCTTATATAAACTGATTTTTCATGTTTTTTTTATATTCTATGCAGCACAGTTTTAAAATTCGATCATTTCCAATCATTCTGTAAGACATTATTTTTTAATTTCAAATATGGTTAAAACGAAAATTTAGAGATATTTAGCGTTTCGATATCATTTACACATTTTTCTAAAATGAGTTTTCTTTAAAACAAATAATCATTACAGATATTAAAAGTAAAATATGAAACTGTTCCTCTCTGTTCAAAATAAAACTGTAGAAAGACTAAACTTAAAAATTTAAATAACTTTCGCTCTCATAACATTTCAAGCAGCTGAATTACAACTTCTGAATGATCAGAGAATCTTTAAATGATGTAAAACCTCGTAATGGTTGAAGTGCTTATTTTCTTCAATGAATATTTACCTTGAAGAAGCGTATGTATAGATGCATTCATTCATTTTGTATCCGTTCATTCAAACTTTTAGGTTCATTATGAAGATTTTACGTCGTTACGTTTCTGGCGAAAATGGGCATGAAGACAGGAAAGAAGTCAGGCAATTAGTGTAGTGATAATCATCTCGCTTTTAGAACTTTCGATTGTTTTGAAGTTAGTTCTTTGCCGTAATTGGATGTAAGGGCATTCGTGATTCGCGGAAAGTTATAAAGAGAACATAAAGTATCAGAAGAAAAATGTGTTTTTATTGAAGTTTGAATTTTGTAGCTACTTCTGATGTGCGTAGTAAAAATAATTTTATAGCCATTGATGGACTTTTACACAGTTTCAAAAACACCATAAGCTTAAACTACACTATAGGTTTTAAGTTATCTCTTAAAACCTTAAACTCAGTGTATCTCAAACTGTGGGGTGCGTCCCCTGGGGGGCGATAACCTTACGAGGGGGCTGCGAGCATATCGAAAATAAAGATTTTAAAAAATTAATAATTTACTCTCTGGTATGAATTAAAACAAAATACTTTCAGACATAATAAAAAATGCATTTTTACTCTGATATAATTTATATGCGATATTAAGTCATCTCAAAAATAAAAACTTCTTCAATACCTAATTATCTACCTTTGATCCTATAACCAAATAAAAAAAAACTTTTATGTGATTTGTTGTAATCCCATGATGAGAGATTTTTTTATTATGTTTACTTTTTAAACCTAAAATACTACTCTTTCAGAGAAAAAACAAATCCCAGACCCAGAATCGAAAAACTTTAGGAACATAAAAAATACATTACTGAGATTATTTTTGAAATACTGCACATTATAGCTGTAATCTGTTATAACTGATAATCTCTGCTTGACCTTCTAAGTTATTGGTACAGTTAGTTATGACCCTTTTCTTATGTATTTGTTTCTCCTTTATGGAAGTTGTAAATAATGTATTTCTCTGTTGCGCTTTTTTCCATGCAAAAGAGTTTTATGATATTTGGAAACCATTGAGAACACTTTGAAGGATAACTTGGCCAAGACTTATTTTTATGAGTATTCTCAAACATATGAAGCATAATGAAAAACGTTTTACACAATTTTTTTAGCAGTAACATATTATCATAATGAATACACTTTTAACCCGGAAGTGGTCACGCGGGACACACAGATCACGAAATCGTCAATTCTGGCAAAAATGTTTATTTGTTACGAAAAAAGTGAAAAGTCCTTGAAAGTAGGTAAGTTTACTTTCTATTAGTTAAATTATTCACTGGAATCACGATTTGTATCGTGTACAATAAAATAATTATAAGAAAAGAAGGTTTGGGGTGACTCAATCACCCCGCGTGACCATTAACGCTAGTATCGAGAGTGTGTCTGCACCCGGGATAAAACATCTTGAAGTCTTCTCGCTTTAAATATTAAAAATAGCACTATTATTCTTCATTGGAATTTTATATTATTTTTCATTGTTTAACATTAATTCTAAATGCTAATTCTGTGAGGCTTAAAATTACAGTTCTCTTAAAACTAATTATAATATGAGCATTCATTTTAAAATATCATTTTACATTTTCTTAAACATTGTCGTGCATTTGGGTTTACTCTCCTGACAATTCAGCTATTTATCAAGAATGTTGTAGTTTTTTAAAAAATGAACCCGTTACAAGGGCGGGTAGTTCAGGCAGTGTAATTTTAATGTACCAGTGTGCTGCACAAGATATTTTATAACTAATTTATTAATACTAAATTAAGAGCAAGTTTAATAATTATTAGCGACTTCTAGGGGCTTGTCTTGCAGAGGAAAGTTTTTCAAAGGAAGGTTTATACGATTAGAAATTGACGCTCTGAGTACGTTTTCTATATTTGGCTGAGATCTATATTTTGTCTTGAAAGCAGCCATCGCATTTTTGCAATCTGCTCTATTTTAAAAATTCGAGAAAGAAAAATAAAATATATATTACTTAAAAGTTACATATATAAAATTTAATATACTTATCTTGTTAATTTGTACGGTTTATAATTAAGATTGTTTTGTAGCTTTAGCGTCAAAGTGTATTATTATTGCATTCAATACATTATTATTGTATAAGGGGGGCGCGATAAAAATTATGATTGAAAAGTGGATAGCCAATATTGAAAGTTTGAGAAGCACTGTTTTAACTACAATTCAAAATGTAATATCTGAAATATAAAAAAAATGTGTTACGTGTTTTAATTGTTAAGTTATATATATATTTTTTATTTTTTTTGCCGAAGCTTTATGCTCAAGGTATTATGCATATATATCTTCTGTTTAGTTTAAAATATTGTAAAAAATATTTATGAAAATATTGTTACGTAACTTTAATTTCATTGATAGTAGTATGGTTCAAAACGTAATATCTACGTCTTTTATGACGATATCAGATTACTTTTATTTTATAATAAAAATTTATCGTTTGCAGTCAATTTTTCTGTTAATTTTTATGAATCACAAAAATCACTGTTAGTTAAAGAAACGTTTAGTTTTTCAACCTTTTAAAAAATTTCTTTGGCGTATTTACTTTTGCATCTACTAAAAAAATATTTTTTTCTGAAACTAATGCAATATTAATGATGTTTTACTTTTAGATCCCTAAAAAGTAAAAAATTAATGATTGATTTTTTTAAGAAACATATATATTCTTTCAGTATAAATATGGTATTCACTCGAAATACATGTCCAAAGTTATCTTTAAAAATCTGGGCTATAAGTTTTTCCTTTAATTTTACAGAGATATAAATCATCATGTTTTAAAGCTATAATTTCAAGAGTTTTCCATTATTCTGACCTTAATTTGAGTTATATAAAATGATTAAACATTTTTTATAAAAAAGATAAAGTACTATTTGGGTGATTTCATTTATATTACTTGATCTAAATATGTTAATAAAAGTTTTTAACGACATAAAATCATTTTTTTTAAGAAGTTGTCCATGATTATTCAAAATTCTAAAATTTTTATTTTGTATTAACAAAGTATTTACTAATATCGCATTTCGAAGCAACACGAGGTCTTGTATTTTTAACTAAGGTCAAGTTACTATTCCATAAGACGTAGCAACTTTTCTCTAAATTTCCACTCCAATTAAAGGATATTAAACCGCGCGATAAAGTTCATTAGCCCCTCTGTATAATGCGTCTTCAGTGGCACCAAGTTTCAAGCTCAAAACTCGACAAAATCAATGCTGGCCACGAATTCATAGCCTTGACTTCCCGTTTACCACAGCCATTTTTATATTGGTAAAGACTTCACTAAACATTGTACGATATATAAGACTGTATAACTTTTGAGCAATTAAAAACTGTGTAAAATTTCAACTAAATTCTAGATGCAATTTGTATTTTTTTCTTATTCGTGAATATATGTTCTGGAAGGTATGAGAAGATTGTGGGGCACATTCCCAAGAATAAGAAATGAACGTAATTATAGTAATTGCTTCGCCTTTAACTATCAGCCTTTGAATCACTTAGAAAACTATTTGGAAAAGAAGAGAAAGCAGATTGTTAGATTCCAGACTCTTCTAGATTTCTTTAGATTCTTTGTTCATAGAAAATATTCCATTAGCAAAAACTATCCTCTGAATCGGCAAATGCACTTTAAGTAATATATCATGTTATGTGACTGTATTTATTTGAATATATATAAAAAGCGTCTAGTTTATTCAAGATTAATCCTAATTGGCTGTTACATATTGTTAAGCCTTTATAAAATGGACTTTTACACACTTACTTAAATATGCAGAAAAATCTCTGATTTCCTGCACATGGTAATAATGAGAAAAAGTAGTGTAAGTAAAATGGGAGAAAATTAACGAATATTTAAGTAGTATTAGTACAAAAGTATAAGAATTTCCATATAGTGCAATTATAGAAAGTATACAATAATATTACAAAATATATATTGGTTCTGCAGTTAAATCCCAAAAATTCATAAATTTCTACTCAGTGCCATATGTCTTCTTATTTCTTCGATAAATTATTTAATTTGACTTTTTTTGAAAGGATTGAATCTTCATAGCTTCTATGTTATACTAAAAATGAGTTACGTAGATGATAAAATCCACACACAATACAATGCAATTACTATTCTTATACAATAAGCATAATAAAACGCAACTATCAAACGCACTACCTAAACAGGTTCATAGTTGAGTAGCAGCTAATTTTATTGTAGAAAATTCAACACATAATTTACCATTCTCTTATGATTGGATTTCTGGTTTTACCTCAGCTGTTTACAGAATTTCCAAGCAAATATATTGAGCACCATTTTTAAGAAATATTTTATATTAAATATACTGTACTCTTGTATATATTGAATTTTATTCTTAAAAATAATTTTTGCTATGTTTTCTTACGCATTTTTCAGAAACTGTGAGCTGTATGAGTACCCATTAAAAAATGTTCGTCTAAAAAAAAAAAATTGACGTAGCATTTTCAATTCCCTTAGAATTAACAATTTTCTATATTTTTAATCTTGAGCTTTAATGTTGAACTGCTCAAATAATAGGGATGTTCGGAAAGCAATTTTCGTCATTGTTTGTCTCACGGAAATTTCATTACCAAGAAAAAAATACACCATGGTATCATGAATCATGCACTTCACACAGTGTTACAGCATGCAAAATCAATTTGAAGAAACTACTTGGGTAAACTCGGTGTCTTGTAATGCAAGAAGTTGTTGCATTGCCTCCAATGTTGTACTTTTTCTTCTTGGATGTGAAGGAACGTCCACTTTGACTTTCATCCTCCACGTTTTACCTCCCTTCACTTAACATTTAATATCAGCAGCCACCAATTTGAATAACAATGACCCCTTCACGAAACATGGTGTATAAGTGCTTATGATTGACAACATACTAGACACACGTGTCTATTCATACCGAATAGCCAGCACATGAGGTCTACCATTCTGATTTGTACTTAAATAACCTCGACCACACCCATATGCTGTTAATTTTCATTCTCAGTGCTCTGTGCGTGCGTTATTCTCCTACGATGATGCTCCTTTTGTTGTTGAACTAGAAACGGGTGTAGTTTCTTATGTCGCTTATTGGTAATAGCTGGGGTACTACCTTCTTTTTTTTTTCTTTAGGGGAAAATAAAGCTTATTTTTGGAACATTCCTAGTATTTTCTAAGTTAGTAAACTTACCTTCCGAATAAGTCCCCATTTCAAACTTGTCGGTGTCTTCTTCCGCACTTGAGGACAGACCATTCATTAGACTGCGCTTCCTCTGCGCATTTTGAATAGCTTTGGCATACGACGTGTCGTCCGATTCCTGATATTCCGGCTGCGTCCGAGTACTCGGACTCTTTCCGGAGCCTTCGCTGGAGTCCGAGTCCACGAACTTGACCGCTTGGCTCGTTTCGTCCATGAGTGAGAGCGGCTGTAATTGTCTGTAGCGCACGCTGGAAGTTGAAGGGGAGGGCTTGGGTTCCTCGACTCGAGGTACTGCGGGAAATTGGAACGACGGCCCTTCTTCAGTGGCAGGGGGTGAACTCATCTGGACTGATGATTCATCAGTTCGTACGTAGCTGCTCTCTCTCTCAGACATAGTCGAAATTCGAACAGAAATTTCTGACATTCTGAAAATAAAACAAAGATTTAGTCAGTTGAGCTATTATCTGAAGCTCAAGGTTTAGATTGAGTCATATGTACGAAGTTTAGATTGAGTCATAAGTAAGTGGTTTGGATTGAGCTATATGTATCAGGTTTATAGTTTCAAATATATGCATGAGGTTTACAGATTCAGTTATATGCACAAGGATGTTATGTGTACAAAGTGTAGATTGAATTTTGTGTATTTAAAGTCATACTCAAAAAATTGTGGGTAAATTACAGTTTAATTTAAACCTAGTCAATGACTTTGTAATGATTTTTTTCTTATGTAATTAAACTAATTGTCTTGGAATGTTCTGATATTCATAATTGTTGCCTTCTCTTAAAAACAGTCAAAATTTGAAGGAAAGGTTTTTGAAATATTTTTTTTAATTAAAATACTTCAAAAGAGATGTTAAAAAAATCAAGCGTTCAAGTGTAAGAAGTTTATGATAGTTAATAAACTGATTTTTTGAAACGCAAAGTATAACAAACAAGAAAATGAAATCTGATTTCTTTAATATATTTAATATACTATTTATTTTTTTAGATATTTTTACGCATTAGTATCCTGTTGATTTTTTTTCTAAATGCACAGTTTCATTTTTATATAATTAATTGTTTCGTTGACGTTCTCTCTTCAACCAGAACTAAATTCCTTTTTCAAGGTATTTTTTTTTCTTTTCTCAGCATTTTTCCGACCACTGTCATCACTAGTTCGTCTTACATTATTGTAGAAGGATTATTATATTAATGCATAAGTATTATTTTTCCAACAAGATTAATAATGGTTATAATATCACTGAAATTATATTAAAGTTCATTATAAGGTTAAAACATAAAATCAGCTTATAACAGATGGTTATAAAGTAATAGTTCTTCTAAAAAGAAAATCTGAAATTACTAGAGACTTAAAAGTTTCTAAACTTTTCCCGCTGACTAGAAAACTTATAATGAGTGTCATTATTTGAATTTTTATGACTTTGGTGTTCGCTAGAGCACCTCCCTAAAATAAGAAATTTAATTGAGGTATTAACTACTTGAAAGCCTAATTACCAGAGGAATTAATTGTTTACTACAATTAATAATTCACGTGTAGAGACAAAGTAATAAATATCAACTTTAAAATGCGTGAACTTGTTTTATTAAGCATGGTGGTTGAAGTTATACAGGTGAGGCGTTTTTATTAACAAACACACACATGTAATCCATGTAAAAATATCAAAACAATATTTCAAAAAGAGATAAATAAATAGTTCCGTTATTACAAAATATAAGAAAATATTTTAAATTAAAAGTTTACCCACTTTAATGGAAATGCCAATTTTAAAAAAAAATGTCACTCAAAAAAGAAAAATAACTTGATATTTAAAAAAAAATATTTTTCCATCGACGCAGCAAAGCTAAGAAAGTTCGTGGGAAAAATGGTAAAAAAAAAAAAATTTAAAAAAAAGTAATATTTTTCTAATTTTTTAAGAAATTTCTGGGAAAAAAACTTTCCAGTGCCCTTAAGCCACGCTTCAGCAGCAAGAGTACTTATAATGCAAAGGTATTTTTTCCCATTTTTTTTTACACAAAAGTAAACTTTAAAAAAAAAACAGAAAACAATTTTTTTCTTTAAAAGAGTATTCTCAATAGAATTGATACAATCATGTTCGCAAACTTGAGTTTTCAAAATATAATTAAATTATTTCATCCAAGAAAAAAAGTTAAAAGTAAATAAATGATGGTAGTTTCTTAAATTTTCTGCAGTAACTTATTAAAAATCATAACTGAATCTTTAGAGTTCTTTTAGTTAAAGAAGGAATTTTTTTTTTTTTCTTAGATGTCTAATAAAAACAATTAATATTTTTCGTTTCTATTCACAAAAGTGATCTTGGCAATTTTTAATGCACACCAGTTTTCAATTATGAATTTAATTCCAAAGTACAAACAACATCCTTGCAAATAGATAATTTGTTATTTGAATATGTTATGCAACGTAAAGTGAATATTTGTATCCGAATTTAAGAAAGAATTTTAAATGAATTTTAAGAAAAAAAAGGTTTTCTAAAAATCGAAACAATATTTTATATTTTTATACTTTTATTTATTTTATACTTTCTATTTTTGCTATATTTATTATTTCAAATGTAAGTTATGGAAATATTTGTATATTTATTACAATGCGTAAGTTTAACGAATATTGTTTCGCATTTGACTCTTTAAATATTTCTGTCTTATAAATGCGAGTATCTGCTTAAAATGACCCATTACGTTTGGAATTGTGATTTTGAAAAAAAAAAAAAAACCGTATAAATAAATATTTTTTAAAATTCCGTGTCGACAGCTTGAACAAGGATTTTAAAAGTGGGCTTATCATATTTTAATATATCAGAGAAGATAAATTTTAAAAAAAAATGGTTATTATTTCAATGATTGTAACTATGAAAATAAAGTGATTTTTTAAATCCTAATTCAGCCTCTGTAGAGCAGTCTTAGCTGAAGTAAAATACAGGGTGTTCATAAATGAATATCGGGGTTTTATGGCTTTGTAGTATTTATTACATTTAACTTATTAGTATAACTCATACACAAATGAAAGACAAACTGAAACAGTTTTTTTTTGCTGGCATGTGTGCGCATGCGCATGAAACCTATGCTAATCCCCCCCCTTTACCACCGATCAGCGCGCTAGCAGAAAAGTGGCGACTAGTGAACAAAAATCGTGTTGTGTTCCCCAGTTTGCAAAGACAGAATCTGCTATTACTGTGCAACGAGAGTTCATGTGGACACCTCAGTAGACATGTGAGTACTCACAATGTGCACATCTGGAGCTTAGAAAATCCTCACGAGAGCTAGAATTTCAACGAGACTCACCTAAATTGAATGTTTTTTGTGCCATATCTCGGAGGAAAATGTATGGGCCTTTCGTTTTCGGAGAACTTACTTTAACTGGTCCTGCCTGTCATAATGTTCTACAGCTATGGCTATTTCCTCCATTGAAAAAGTAAACCGTAACCATTTGGAAAAAGGGTCCCCCCCCTGGCATCCCCAGTGCGCAATTGGTTGAACATCACTGTACTCAACCAATGGTTTTTTACGAAAAAGGGCTTCACGAAAAACTTTTGGTGACCTCTACGTTCACTCTATCTGACGCCATTGGTTTTATCTGTGGGGTTCATTACTTTGTGTGCTACCCCCCCCAAGCTGACCTTCAGTTTAAAGGGCCAGGATTGAAGCATGTTGGAAAATTACCTCAACCACCAAAAAGTTTAAAACCTCGCCTATCAACCTGATTTGTCTCGCAATGGGCTCACGAACATTTGAAAGCATTTGGGAAAAAACTGCGTTAACTTTCATTCGATATATAAATTATACTTGTAAGTTAAAATTAATAAATACTATAAACTTAAAAAACCCCATTTCATTTAGAAACACCCGGTGTTATCATAGAAAGATTTTTAATAAAGGAAAATGTTTTGAAGATACGCGTTCTTCATTCTTTATTTTTGCCGAAAAATTGCATTTATTTTTTTCTCTTGTGATGATATTTTTAAAAACAATTTTACATGTACATTCTTTTTTAACTGATACTAAATATTAAAAATATTTTTCATTTACTCGCCTTTCTAAAATCACGTTTCAGAACGTAGCCACTCGCTTTAAAGTATCCTATTTGCAAAAATTTTTTGTCTTAAAAAAAAAGGGGTTTTTTTTTTTCTTAGGGTTTTTTAGTTTTATTTAAATTTTTCTTTTTTTTTGTTTTGTAATGTTTGCTTTTATTTTTAAATAAACTTTTAGGAAAAAATATTTAAATTTTTAAAAAAATGGAAAAATATGTTATTATATGCTGCTCATATTCATATAAGGGACGAAATTTTGTAATAAAACAAAAAAAGACGGTTAAAACTTCTATTATAAAAACATCCCAAAAAGTTTCAGTTAATAAATTTGAAACTTTTTCAGCAATCGTTGCCCCCGTTCGAGCATTTAAAAAAAATCACATTTTGAGTAAAGCGCATTTTAATGTATATGACATTTTGCTTAAAGTAATGACATCTACTTTTACTTAAGGGGACGGTAGACCATTAAAACTAATTTATTAAGCTGTTAGCTTAATTAGCTGAAAATGGAATTAATATAGTAAATGATTATTATATTTCACAATTTAAATATATTTTTTTAAAAAAACTATTATTAGCTAATTTCTTTTAAAAAATTAAATTTTTAAAAATGCTCCTTGCGCATTAATTTTTGCGATATGTTTATATTTTTGTTTTATATATAGACGAATGACAACAAAATATATATGTGCATGGATTTTGATTTCAGAATAAAATTTGTTGAAAAAAAGATAAATGCCCTGTATTATATGAAATATTTCAACTATTATCACACATTCGTAGCCACACAAAATGTAATCCACTAAATTTATTAGAAAACTAAAGCGCAAATTTGGGAATTATATCATATTTCATAAGTTGTGAAAATGACGCAATTTGAAACGCATTTTATATAGCAATGAAAATGTAAAATTATAAACAAAGAAAAGTGCATTTTAAATATTTATTTCAGTAAAATAAAAAAAAAATAATTCAGTAACTATTAATCAAAATGACAAAATATTTGACAGAATCATTCTGTGAATTATAAGGAATATTATTAATATGAATCAAAATTGAATTTTGACCAAAATTTGACATAGTGAAGGTCCACCATCCTTAAACGCTTGTAGTTTTTGTTATAGTGATAAAAATCTCTAGTGATAAAATCTAGTGAAAAATGATAAACTTGATATTTTTATAAAGCTAATAAGATGACATATACAATAAAATCATAACAAATTTTCAATTTTTGTCAAAATTCACAGTTTTAGGGTAGTCGGATACCTTAAAAATGCATAGAAAAAGTAAAATATAAAATTAAAGACAACATACGGTAAGATATTAGTTGTATCGTCCTGCCCAGTAATAGCCTTACTTTAATCAAGTCATTTACATTTACGCGCTGATTCATACTGCACACTGAAGATTTGAATAATAAACCTGGGGATAATGTTGTAATTTATCCCATGAATAACCATCAATCGTTTAGGTCTCTGGATGTATGTATCAGACCTATTCCTTTCAATGTACCCGGAGATTATACCTGATCATCTGCAATATATTTACTTGATAAATGCTAATACGTTGATTGTCTAAAACAAGGGAAAATATGTTAAGTTAGTGACTTACATGATAGATGGCTGTATAGCATTATCTCGATCAAAGACTATACATTTTCCTGAATGCAACTCCTAACTCTTTTATTACCTAATGAATTTCAAAATTGAAATTCATTCCGGTTGGATGTATTGATGTAAATCATAATATTTGGTATGGGTGATTCTCGATAATTTATTAGATAAGTATTCAGATATTTCAAATTTTATGTATGTATTTGTTATATAGATTTAATTTAATTAACTATTGACAGATCTGGGTGTATTATACATTTGTTTGATCCAACTAAAGAAATGTTTTTGTACAAATATTTATTTAGTGTTCAGTAGCTATCGAAAAAACATAAATTACCTCTAATTTAATATCCAACGAAGCACTTTTATTTTAATTTAGCTACTCTAATTTGAATATTTAAAAAATATATGACAGAAAAATGTGACTTAATGGAATTAAGGAATGGAATAATGGAAAGTATTTAAAAAAATTTCAATTAAGACTACATAAAATCAATACAAATCAAATGATTTATAAAATAAATAAGAACATAAAATTAAAAAACAAGAAAGAAAAAAAAACTGTTTACTTTTCTTTGAAATTTTTTAATTGATTAATTAAATAATTTTTTAAAGAAAAAATAAGCATTCCATATATATGTAAATTTATTAAAATACGAGAAAAGTTATTCTTTCCAAAGTTAAAAATGAAAGAAAAAAATATTTAAGTTTAAAAAAAGCATTTCGTCAATATATTTAGTAAATTATTGTCTGTAAACAAGAAATATTTTTTAATGGATCAGAAATTCTAAAACCATTCCAATAAATGTACAATTTTTAAACAAACAATTTCTACAATTTTTAATCTAGTTTACAGTAGGGATTTATATTTATTTTTCCCATTTGAGACTTGATATACAATAATTCATTTTGTTTTTCAATCTTCCTGTCAGTTTTATCTTCCATTCTATTTGCAATATTATTTTATTGAAGTATTTCTTTCATTATTTTTTATCATTCTTTACCAGAATCATATTTACTTATTAGTATTTTTTAAATCTACAACATGGCTCAGAGTTTTCCACATTGTATCAAAATCACAAGAGTTGACTACTTATCCGATTGCTTATATTTCTGGTAGTCGCAATTTTAACTCAATTTCTGGAATATTCTAGCAAACCAGATGTTTAAATTTCATTGAGTAGAGCCACGCTTTATTTGATTGCTAAAAATTATTGTTCAAAAATGAAAGTTTCATCAAGATACATAAATTAATTTATTTGAATTATGTAAAATTATATAACGGTGTAAAAATATTATTTTTTAAAATATAAACTTTTTATTTATAAATTCACTTTTAACACAGTTTATTGATTAGTTTATTGACTTTCATTGTTACTGTGTGTGTGTGTGTGGGGGGGCTATAAACCATGTCGCGTCAAACTTAAAAAATTCAAGCGATCTAAAACTGAATATTTTTGAAAACATACAAAATAAGTTCATGTATTGTTTTTAAAAATATTTAGAAAAAAGATAAATATTGTTCATCTTGGTGATGAGGGAGCTCTTCCGATTGATTGATTTGTGAATTAACGTCAATTTACGAATGAGTACAAGGACTGTTAACGGTGGATTTTATAATTTTACACCATAGTTAGGAGATGAAGACATTTAAGTTGGCACTGTCTCTTCAAGATTCCACACCTAACTAATGCGAGTATTTTAAGCATTAGCAGATTCTAAATGCATTAGCACTTTAATACAGCAGTGTTTTGGAATCTGATCCTGAACTGACTGAACTGAAGCAATGTCGTGTACGAGTTTATACGCGGGAACTCTTGCGGATCAAGTCTTGTTAAACTCTTAAATGTCACCAGCGTATATATCCGTCTCGCTCAACCGGTGCGTTGAGTGCCTAGAACGTATATATACGTCTTTTAGAAATATTACTCTATTCTTTGTGCTGCTATCAAGAAAACTATTCCGAAGGGTCGTGAGAAACTTCCACCCGAAGTTCCTCTCTCACCGTCTTGCGAGGGCTGCGGTAGCCCAGTGGTTAAGGTATCGGACCATGGCAGGCATGTCATGAGTTCGAGCCCAGTACCACTAAAGACCCGCCGTGTAGGGCAGCGATGCACGTTAAATCTGTCGAGAGCTGAAACGTCCTCCCGTTGGTGTGGTGTGGTAGTTAGGAGAGGGGGGTGCCAGCTCAGGTGTCGTCCACGTCACTTGACCATGGTTCAAAATTACGTGGTCCGTCGCCAAAAGCCCTCGTGTAGCTGAACAGTGCGACGTTAATATTCACTCACTCACTCACTCACTCACCGTCTTGCCTACCTAATGCTGTGGGAGGAATGAAAGCAGAACCAGAGAATTCCATACTCACAATTATTTATTTAGTCAAACAAACTGACCAACAACAATCTATTCCCAAAGTGAATGTCAAATGAGTAGCACAGAGAAAGCAATGATTATTAAGCGAACATGTGGAATCAACTTATTTAACTCAACGTAATCTATCGTTGATTTCTAACCTTAAATCTACTAATTCAACTCAAGGGTAAACACCACTCTTAATCCTTACATGCGAAAGTAAACCTTATTCAATCTTACCTGCGTAGCGGATATAGCTGCTTCCTACCTCCTTCTCTATAATTACAAAACTCTGAATTTATATAGTCGAACTAATCTGAATATTACGGTTTCATCTTGAGAGGGATGGCTGTAAATTAAACGTGAATGCTAGCCCAAAGATTCCCCAAGAGGATTAGTGTGAAGGTCGCGTAAAGATCTGTGTCACAGGATCTAGAATGCAATAACGCATTTCATTCCAAACCCTTTGCCTTACACACTTTACACATTGTTTGTGAATGATTTACTTATGTCAGAGAAAAATATGCTTATTTTTGCCTTTCTCCCAATACACCGTATATGTGAAAAACGGTGCCCCTGATGAACGAGTCCCATAAATATTTAATCTGCAGTTACAATCCACGATTGAAAAATATTTAAGGCAGATATAGTCTGAAGCAAAACATTTAGTGAAAATGTGCCTTAAATTTGAAGCAGAAATTCAAATAATATTTATAAGAGAATCTATATGAAAGGAGTAATGTCTAAGTGTAAATATAGTACGATCAGTTTTCCATCTTTCGTGAGTGGCAGCGGTAGCTGAGTGGTCAAGATATCGGATCGTGACTGGTTTGTGACAAGCTCGTGCCACTAAAGACCCGCCGTGTAGGGCAACGATGCACGTTAAATATGTCGAGAGCTCAAACGTTCTCCCGTTGATATGGTAGTTAGGAGGAGGAGGTGCCGCCTCAGGTGACATCCTCACCGCTTGACCATGGTTCAAAATTACAAGGTCCGTCACCAAAATCCATCGTGTAACTGAACAGTGCGACGTTAATCTTCACTCCCTGACTCACTCGTCTTTTGTGGTAAAAAAAATAGAGGTTAAAACATGATTCAGTTTATTACATATTTGAAGGATCTAGTAAAAAAAAATATTTGAGTACTTTTCTATGTTCTAGCATTTCCATGCGCAAACCACTACCTATTCATTAGTATTCCTGTAAATGACTTTAGATAACTGGTTAAATGCAATTAATATTAAAAGAATAAGAAATCGTGGAAGTGATGATAAGATTTACTATATAATATTAATATCAAATAAAAACATTATCCGTAAAAGATTAATAAAAAAAAATTGTAATTGTTACTTACCTTCGTTTAGGTAAGCTAATGGCTTGTGATCGAACCGGCATGGATGGTCTTCTTGTAAATATATCTTCAGCTGATTCTTCTTCGCTCACTAAAAAAACAAATGTTATATTTTATGTTACGTAATAAAATCTATCAATCAGCGTTTCTGAAACTGTGGAGCGGACTTCTAAGGGGACGTAATAACCCTACGATGGGGGCACGAGCATATTGAAAAGTCCAAAACAAAAGATTATTTAAAATAATTCTTAACTTACTGAAAGTAAACAAACACATTCTGACATAATAAGAAATAAAATACTCATTTACTCTATTATACACTTAGAAAAATATCAGTACTGTACAATTTATTTTATAATTAACTTAAGGTATCCGACTACGTTCGGAACCGTGATTTTAAAAAAGCGCATAAATGGATAATTTTCATGATAGTTAGTGTCAATTAGATTAGAATACATGAATAGAATCGTTTTAAGGACATTTTGACAAAAAATTTTATTTAAATACAATATTTCAGCAAAAAATTAACTTAGAATAACCTTTTTTCAAATTGTTCTCCTTTTGTGAAAAATGCTTCTATTATAATAATATTCTGCCTGTCCATAGCTCAGATCTCTGTACAGAGGCTCAACTACGATTTTTGAAAAATTCACACTATTTTCAGACTTACAACCAATTGAAATAATTATCGATGTTTTTTTCTTAAAATTTCTCCCCTCTGTTCTCTTAAAACATGGATAAACCCACTTCTAAGTCATATATTTCAAAAATTTTAGTGGAACCTCTGTACAGAGGTCTGAGCTATATACAGTTAAAATATTATTATAATAGAAGCATTTTTCACAAAAGGAGAATATTTGGAAAATGGGTCATTCTATGTTCATTTTTTGTCAAAATATTGTACTTAAATAATTTTTTATTTTAATACTATTCTTAAAAAAATTTTATGTACATTTTCTAATCTAAGTGACACTAAATATCATAAATATTATCCATTTATACGCTTTTGCAAAATCACGGTTCCGAACGTAGTCGGATACCTTAACAATACTAAGTTAAGGATAAGTTTAATAATTACAAGTGATCCTATAGATTTGCCATGGTTAAAATTATATGTCAGTATTAGCACTTACCTTGATAATTTGTACGGTTTATAATTAATCCCTTAAATAACGATTAAAAATTACGTAATTCGTTCCCCTATGCCACCATTTAGCACGTACGTAAGCTTATGTGGTGTATTGAGTGGTGATGGTGGTAGAAAAGAAATAAATAATCAAATCCTCTGAAATAAGTAAATCTTTTGCAAACACTGTCAAAGGCATTTCATTGCTTTCCAAAGCCTTCGGAATAATTTTATGACTAGCAGTTCACAGAAAAGATAGTACTTCGGAAGGACGTATATATACGTCTAAATCAACTAATACACTTGCTGAGTGAGACGTTTATATACGTCGGGGGACTTAAGAGGTTAAAGTCGTATTGTAGGTTTAGCGTCAAAGTATAGTATTATTGAATTTAATACAACGCTATTTAATGGAGGGGGGGATGCGATGCAAATTATGACTGAATATTGGGTCGCAAACATTGAAAATTTGATAATATATAATTATTTAATTACTGTTATACTACTGGTATAATTACTATATATACTACTGGTATAAATAGATGACGCTTGTAAATCGTTATTTGCGATAAAATATACTTTTGAACACAAACAGGAATATTTTCTGTAGGTTTTGATTTGTCTTTTGAGAAATATACTTTAAAATCCCCACTTAAAATCATAGGTAATTTGTTCACAAGATCCGATCCGGCTTTGTGAATTTTGGTTGTACTTTAACAATATTCAATTATATCCATGAATTAATTTAAAGCAAAGGGATAGTAAGGCAGGTAGTTGATTGGGAAGAGATTAATCTAGGTCCAAACATTTAAAAAAGGATTTAAACAGAAGATTTATATCACATATATAATCTCTAGTTTAATCTCTAGCTCTTTTGTCATCGTATGGAAGTTTTGTAAAAATATATCCGGTGCTACTGCAAGGAGAGTCTGCAAGGAGTTCTTGTATTTAAATTATATAATGTAACTTTTTCTTAATACCTGTATACTTAATTTTGTTACTTTAAATTTTTAATTGTTTTAAGTTTCTTTTTAGACTCAAAGTATATTTAAGTAATTATGTGATTAACAGATCTATTTGTTCATTACTATTCTAATTCGCTTACAAAAATAGATTTTTATTCTTAAGATCACTGCAATATTGATAATGTATACTATTTTCTTTGTTCTATAATAATTTGTCCTTTTTCTACATTTTATGTTTAAATTTAGTGTAGGTTTTCTTTCTCTCTAAGCCAATTTTTAAAAATATTACATGTTTCATTTTCATGCTTCAACTAGGATTAGAAGTATCCCGCATTCATTTCTTGTAGAAAGAGGTCGCGGGTGGAAGGGGAGCACCACTTAGATCGATGCTAGGAACTTTACTTTAAGGCGTATTGGTGTGTGTGTAGGGGGTCAAAATACCCTGTTTCAGAGTGGTGGGGGAAAACGTCTCTCCTTTCCTTTTTAGGGGTGTGTATGCCCGACTAAAGACGAAAAAAACCGAATGAACGTTGCATACACGAGCGTGACATTCATTTAAGTTCACTCTCCAGCAAAATGCACTAATAGAAGTTATCACTTCAAAAAGAAGCATTTTTACCAAATTTCAAGTATGTTGCTCATATAGTATAGCCTGAAATACCTTGTAGTCCCCATGTGAGTCGATTTCCACAAAATCTGTTCTAAGCGAATCTCTACTGAGGAAAGAAAACACATTTGCCAAAAATTTCCAATCCTTAGGCCTAATATATACATACATACATGTAAAGAGTAAAATATTCTGATGTACAAAGCGGGTTTTTTTGCAAATGGTTTATTTCTTTTCTGAAACGTGTGCTTAACTTCCACAATTACAGTGAAATCCGGAGTATAACGTGCCCTTTTAACACCAAAAACGATTGAAATTTACGGGTGCGTATTATGCGCCGAATATATATATATAAAAAAAAAAGACGAGCATAAAGAAAATTAGAATTCAACATCTATCGAAATACTGTTTACTTTGAAGATATACTTACTTTATGAACTTTATATATATAAGAGTTGTAATTCTAGAAGTGTATTATTTTTTCAAAATCCTGGGATAATACCTTTAATAAATGACTTCAAAATATAAGAGCAATACATACGTACATTTCAGGTGTTTTCGTAAAAAGGTTGTGTGCGTTTTATGGCGAATATACATCAAAGTTTAAAAAGAAAGCTTGAAAGTATAAGTGAGTGTTATAAGGCGATGAGCGTTATGCACCGGATTTTACGCTATGTATAATAAATACGCTATATATAATAAAGCGCATTTCAAAGAATTATGTTCTTTTTGTATTTTAATTCCTAATTAATTGGGAAAATGCTAAATTATTCTATATGCAACATTAGATTAAGAATTTATTATTTTTCATCTATTTGAAAATTTTGAATCAAGTAATAAGCCCAATTCCAAGAGCTATTCTGTAAACATATTTTAAAACTTTCAGATTTTACGAAAGAATGATTTCAAAGTTAAATTTGGGGCTCCTTTTAGCATGATAAATGAGTGGCTCTATAGTTCAACCTTACTGCCAAGAACTGAGCTCTCTCACTAAAATAATGATAAAAATTTTCTTAACTATACAGAATCTCTCATCATTTGACAGTCGATGTGAATGGAATCGGATTACATGGAATTTGGCAGGAAAGAATATCGCCTTCTCTTCTGTAGCATAATAAGACCATTAGAGAACGTCCGATAGCATTTCGTATTCATGGTAAAAATGTAAAAAAGAAATCATATCCAAGAGAAATATGAGTCTTATTATGCCATCACTATTTCACATGCTTTTTGACTTCTTAAAAAAACAAGATGTGAAAAAAGACTGACGATAAATTCAAGAGATCGATCAAAATAATTATCCATAGAGCAAAATGGATTAAAAGAACAAATTTTAAGCTACAAATTAACTTACTAAAACTCCGTTGTAAATTAAATATATCTCAAAATTCAAATTAGATGTATATATACAGTCGAACCCCTCCATATAAAGAACTTCTATATTGCAAATGAACTTCTATGAACAAATTTTCCATAAAACAAACTTTTTTTCAGGATTTAGCGACTTCGTTATATAAAGGTTCGACTGTATATTCTTTTTTATTTCGAGAAGAATGAAAAAGATTGATTATATATATATAGATATATATATATAGAGAGAGATTGCTTTAGTGTTATAGTTATTTGGATCTAAATGATATACAGGATGTTGCTAAATTCAACCGATAAATTCGGAGGGTTGATAGTAGGCAGCACGTGGACGACAAATTACCGTAGAAAACGAGGTCACAAACCACGTTTACTTGGAGTAATTAACAAAAACAATTATGAAGAGTACGATGTCTTGGAATGGAAAAGGGCAATAAGAGATGAGAAATATATTTATTAGATGTAAAGGATGTTAACAATACGAACAATGCATCACGGCTCGACGTCAGAAGTGCAATAACAAGGGATTGCCACGCGAATAGTTCGAAGTTGCGGCCATGTAGGTCACAGCACAGCACGACACGGACGGACGAAGAATTGTCAAACGCGTTCTAACAAATCTGGTGTTCTGGTGATGTCGACTAAAGAGACTACCATCCGCGACGTGATATCCTCCAATGTAGCCACTGAAGTTTAATACACAAGCAATTTCAAATAACTTCAGAAGAAGAAATCAGAGGAATTCATTCTTCGTCCAATCCACTTCTCGTGATATATAGCAAGGGGGTGGTTATGCAAAGCAATTGAAAAATGTGCTAGTTTCACCATCGTGCATGAACCACAAGTTCTAATGTGCAGTGGCATAGAACTAATAATGCCGCTTTTATTCTCCTAAGATGAGTGGGAAATTTGCAGGTCTCTTCAACCTTACCACAGCACTCTAACTCCGCCCATTCGTCTGGTCACACCCCTCGTCCGGCTCTTCACCCTCCCGACGTTACTATTATCGCACCGACTAAACGTGGTTTGTGACCTAATGTTGTATGATGATTTGAATTCTCCATGCGGCGTACAGTCATCCCTCTGAATTTGTGAGTCAAATTCAGCAACACCCCTCAATATATACTCATGGATAAAAAAAAATTAGCGCACCAAGAAGGAGTCGTCAAAATAAAACGAAATTTTACAAACGTAATGACTACTTTGATATAAGTAAATGATTAGAAAATAAAAGAAAAAAGATAATTTATTTCAGAGAAAAAGCAAAAGAACGGATGATTTAATACCCTGTTGATTCCCATCTAACGCGAATGCACGATGCGATACGATCGGACATTGAGACATAGAATCTCTGTATGATGTTTTGAAACATTTCGTTCCATATTTGCTGTAATATTGCCTCTAGTTCGTTCAAACTCGTGAGATGCCCAACTCGCCGTTCCAAATTATCCCAGATATGCTCGATTGGAGACAAATATGGGTATCGAGCAAACCAAAGAATGGTAGTAACAGTGCGGAGAGGTAGTAACAGTCCCTTGCCGTATGAGGTCGAGCATTGTCTTGTTCAAAAAGGGACCATGGGACCCGTAGCATGAGTGGCAACACATGAGGTTGCAGGAATCAGGGACATACCACTGGGCTGTAATGGTGCCACGGATCAATACTAGGAGTAACTTAGTATTGTGAGCCATGGCACCCCATACCATTACACTAGCTGTGGGAGCGGTGTGTTGCTGTAAAGCAAAGGCAGGATTGAGGCGTTCATCACGGGTCTCCTCACACGAACACGATTGTCATCACTGCTGAGATTGAATTTGGATTCGTCACTAAAGACGACCTGGTTCCATTCCACTGCAGTCCTGTTTCCTTGTGCGTGACACCACTCCAAACGGAGGCGTCGATGGGTGGACGTCAACGGGCAGCACACATAATGCACGCGGCGATCCCTAATGTCCATCATCCAGGTGCCTTTGTATGGTTCGAGAAGACACAGGGACGGTATTAAAGGTTCTACCTGTGCCTGGATGGACACCGATGAAGCAGTTGGCTGTACGCGTGCATTCCTTATGATGTGGCGATCTTCTAGACGACAGGTCTGTTGAGGTTGTCCTGATCCTGGTCTTTGTGTTGAGGACATCTCTCGGATCCACTGGTCCCAAAACCTCCTCACAACACAATCAGAGTGGCCTAATTAATGATATTCTCGCCAAGCTGACCACCCAGCTTCCATCATGTCGATGATTATCCTCCTTTCAAACTGCGACAGCTGCTCATATTGTCTTCGAAAACGGCGTAATGACATGTCTACCTCAGCTCTTTCTTTGTAAACGATTCAGCACTCTCAAACAAGCTTTTGGCTACCTGTTTTATACTCCACGGATAACGACGTTTAACGCCCTCTACAGGCTATACGTAATGCGCAATCACGCTGCATTTATAATTATTGGCAATTCTCCCTGACATGTATCTTCATCCCAAGTTTTGTTTCGATCCCGCTATTATTTCTTGGTGCGCTAATTTTTTTATCCATGAGTGTAGTTCGTTGTGGTGTTCGTGGTTACACTGCGCTTGGCTCAAATCGATCATCTTCACCTTCCCGCCAGCATCGAGCACTAAATATAGTTCGGAAATCAACCAATCAATAAACTTATGGCCGTTTGTAAAATATTTGTTATTAGTAGAGTGCTTCTCAAATTTTCATTGCTTACGATCCAATTTTCAATCATAATTTTCATCCCCCTCTTCTACAATTACAATGTATTGAATGCAGTAAAAATGTACTTTGACTTTATAGCTACAATACGAATTTAATAATAAACCCTAAAAATTATAAAAATAAGTATTAAATTTTGTATATAATAAGCTCATGGAAGGCACTACTAGTTATTAAATTTGTTTTTAATATGATTGATAAATTAATTATCAAAAACATTGTGCAGTACTAATGCAATTTTTTAATCAGTGTAAATTTTTATTATGTCAGAATGTATTTTAATTTGCTTCCTTTCTGTAAACTAATATTTATTTTTTAATCTTTTGTTTTCGACTTTTCAATATGCTCGCGCCCCTACATAGGGATATCACGCCCTCCCCCCTAGGGGGTGCACCCCACAGTTTGAGAAACGCTGTATTAGCACCTTAGGGTGCTGCTTACTCATTGAACATACGTAGTACCTATTGCTTAAATAATCTTTAATTTCTGTTAATCAAACGTGCAGTTCACTTATTTCATTATATTATAAATATCCGGAATTTCTTCCTTTATAACATTTTAAAGTAATATGAACATTTTATACACATATTGTATTAAAGATTTCCGATAAATAAACAATCATTTTGATTAGAAATCTTTGATCTGAAAAAGGAAAGTTTGAAAGAAAAAAAAAAGATCCTAGAAGCCATTTTTAAGAATATTCATAAAATTTGATGTCTTCTATGCGAGAATGTTACTGACCTTCGAGCGATGGTATTTCAACAATTGGAGAGGTCATATCGTATCCATGGGTCACTAGGATCAAGGGTTCTTCAGCCTCTCGTAACCGAAGATTTAGTTTCTGAAGCTCTACACTTACCTAAAACAAAAACAAATAAATAAAAAAATTCGGAAACACAGTAAGAAAATTTGATAATAGCATAATAATTAAAATACATTTATTATGCATGAAATAACGAAGAAAACCTATCAATATTCTTTAAAAACTTTCAGTTAAATAGTTTTTAAAATTCTAATATTAAATTTCTGCCCCCAAAATTAGAATGATTTTCATTTACTTAAGAATTTAAAATATTTGCAGAATTAGAATATAAAATTGGAGAATTTGAATTGATATTGAAGAAAATAAAACGTCAGTAAGTATCAGTACAAAGTGTGTTCTAAATGCATTTCTCATCTTTGTGAACATTATAAATCATTAATATGTAAATTTAACTCATAACCCCTTGGGCACTGAGGTGCATGACTAGATGTGGTCAGTCTGACGCGACCCCCAAGTGAGCCTGGTACTCATTTATCGATTTATAAAGGGATGAAAGGCTGAACCGACCTTCCGAGCTCGTGGTTTTAACCCCAGACCTGTGGCGTGGAAGCGCGATACGCTACCACGGGGCGCTTCAAAGTGTAAACATTCTCTACAATAAATATAGTTGAGACATATTTTGTAGCTATTTTTACAATATTTTTATTTAGTAATTCACATTTGGTAATAATTAATAAATTTATATTTATTTTAAATTTTTTTTCCATATCCAGTAAATGTCGAAATAACTTTACTACAAAATATTGATGTATTTTAGTCAATATTCTGTGATAGCAGTTTCACTTTTTGTGTATACCTTGTGACGTCTCTCGCGTCCTTCTGCTAACATAACTCCTATGTTCTTTGACGGCCACGATTAATGGCAAAACCTTTCCAACCCAATACCAAGAAGAGAAACGGATCAAATATGTAAATGAGATATACTTTTAAAGGATAGAAGCTTTGATGATAAGATATAGCGCGGCAAGTTTAGAGATAGCTTAGTGTGGAATCATTCTGATCAATAGCGCGGCAAGTTTAGAGATAGCTTAGTGTGGAATCTTTCAGATCAAGAGTTAGCAGTCCGATAGCTTTGGAAGGAATAGAAGCCCAATATAAAGAAGTTGGAATCGTCGTATATAAAGTGAATTATAAATATCTCTCTATAGGTGAAGGAAGGAGATCTGCAAAAGGTAATATTTGACATAGGTAGTTAGATGAATCGGTTTATTTATTATAATTAAGATAAAGGATCTAGTTGCGTGATCTGACTTAAATACAAGGTTTAATTGGGTGTTAACTCTCACTTTAAATAAAGTTGTCAAATTAGAATTAAGTAATAAAGTTATTCTACAAAAGTTGTATTAAGAACTACTATGTCTCATCATTTTGATAATCCCACACCTCTAGCTTACGCGGAACCGGAACGACATAGTCATCACAGGATGGCTATGTCGCAACCTATTCACCAATAATCAGCATTCAGTCAAAGCTACTATCTGTGACAGTTATCAGCTTCCGTAATTTGCTTTGCAGCACTGAATACCCTTCAAACCCTTTGTGAATTAGAACCCGTCAAAGTTTCACAATTTCTCAAATGAATTCTCTATTGTCATTAAAATAATAATGCCCACTTACGTCCTCATATCGTTGTCTGAACCGTCTGTTTTCATCCTGTAGAACTTGCATAGTATACTGCAAATCATCTTCATCGGAACTCCTTCGGGACTTCTTGAGTGGCTTCAGGGTAGCTCTAACTCTTCGATCCCCTGCATGGGGATTGGCCCATAGCTCCAATAACTATAATTGATGGACAGCAAATCATTTACGTAAAGGAATATCTGTCTTATAACCTAAATGTGTGTGTGAGACTGGGAATTACGAGTGGGCCTCAAAGCTTTATTTCCTCCTCATTTGTAGCTGGCAACGAAGTGTGGGCATGAATCTTGCCATTCATCTTAGGAATTAAGATATTTAATAAATGAGATGGTCTTTAAACTGCATTTTGCCATTAAAAGATTAAGGCAAGATTCTAAGTTTTGTTAATCGAAAATAAAAACTGGAACTGAGTACGAGTGTTATAGCCTTTTAAATGCAAATCTTTTAATTAAGATATTGCATTTTTATGCTAATATTTTGGCAAGCATGTGCTAAATAGTGATGTGTAGTGAAGTACATGTGGTGGTAATAGCGTGTAGCTTGTTAATCTAATTACACTTTTAGTTAATTTATTCTAGTTAAAATGTGAAAAAGTACAGACTTAACCATTGCTTAAGTAGTATTGTGTAGTATAGGCTTTCTAGCCTTAAAATGTATTTTAATTTTTAGAAAGGCACGATTAAAAGGTTGTATTTAGGCGTTTTGATGCAGTGGATTATTAATGTGTAATTGCATTTTTGATTCTACAATTTTACTTATTCAATAATGTTAAGCCTAACTCTTTAGAAATATCTTTTATTTAATTTCACTGGTTTGTTAAGACAGTTAATGATTAAAAATAAGATAATAATAGAAACAATGATTAATACTTTTAAAAAATCTTACTTTGATTAAAAAATACTGGTACTTATTAAATATTAAAAATGTTTCATCTGGAGTATTATAATTCATGTATAAGTTCTCTATTAATTATATACAATTTGAAACAAAATTGAATCAAGAGAAAAATGTAAGTAAATTAATTAAAAATTAATTTATTTATTTAACATTATACAATTAATCTTTGCTTCTTTATTAAATTAACAAAGCTCAAAAATAAATTCCTTAAATAAATAAGTTTATTTGTAAAATTGTATTCTTAATTAATATTTTCACAGCTGCCTTAGGGGCATTTTTCATTTTACTTACCAATACTTTACCTCCATCTGTAAAGAAAATCTTCATATTGTTAGTATTAAATGCACTTGAAAAAGTAGCTGCAAAATAATTGCTTAAGAAGCAAAATTGAGTGAGCTTGTGCAAGTGCCTTTCTTCATGCTCATGCTTACAGTGATGGAAAGAAAGTGCAAATAAAAGAGGGAAAGTGCACTTGAAAACACAAACTTTCCAAATTACTTAACAGTACGAGTTTTCTTTTAACAATCATAGAAAATTAACTGCTTAAATGTAATATAAATGAGCTTTATTTAATTGTTTTATTTTTACGTAATAGAATTTAAACTGATATTTTTATATCATAAAAATATTTTTATACGTTAAACAGATTGATAAGTATTTGGAATACTTGACATCAAGTATATTTATGCATATTAATTAAATATTTCAAGCTAATTTTATATTAGATTTTGTCTTTGCGAGCAATTTTTTTTTATAAAAATAACTTTTAAAATCTTACTTAACACGCATTTTATTTTGAAAAATATCAGAAATATATATATAAAAAAGCTATTCACTTCAAGGATTTTCATTCACTTTTAAAAGCAGATAACAGTTTTATAGTGTGGCCGATAGTAACACTTTTATGAGTTTTTGAAAAAAGTATATGAACCTAACTGCTAAATATTAACTTTAAAAATGTTCAGTAATATTATTTGAAAGTTATAAATTTGTAGACACATAATTTTTTAAAAAAGCTATCTATATATAAATTGCCTTTTATCGAAACTTTCATCTGCATCAGAATTTTTATCGCGCTCTTACGTCGGAAAATCTCACATGCTTACAAAAGGAAAATCAATTTTTCGCGCAAAGTATAAAACTTATTTGTAAAAATAATAGTCATTCCACTAAATTATCATTTCTGAAATAAAAAAATATACAAGGAAGATATTTCACTTTACAAAAATGAATATATAAAAAATAAATTAATAAAAAACCTTAGCGCCTCACTATTGTTGAAGCAGTCTTATTAAAAATTCTGAACAGATATTTAAAAAGTGTCCGTAAAAGAACCACATCCCGGTTATCACGTTTTTTGTACCACGCGGTTTTTTCTACTTTTTCTTTAAGGAAAAGTCTAATTTCGGGACAATTCAAAAACTGTTTGTTCTGACTTGAATCGTGAATTTTTAAAAGCGTATCAATGAATATAATTTTTTTAATATTTAATGTCATTTTGATTAGAATATACATATAAACTTGTATAAGAATATTATTACAATAAAAAAATATTTAAGATAATATGATACAATTTACGCAAATTTTTAATTTAAGGATTTTTAAATTTTGTTTGATTGCCTCCTCTGTGTGTATACTATGTAAAACAGATTTTGTGCTCAAGATTTCATTAAACGCTGGACATATAATTTTTTAACGAAAAAACTTAAAATGTGTGAAGTGATTTTAAAATGCTACTCCTACAAAAATTTACGTACATGCATGAAATTTGATTTACAAGTACGTCAAACTATGTATAAGAAAAGTTGCTATGGGTTTTGCGATAACGGGATTGGTATTCGTACAATACCTCTTTTTATGAATGCTTATTGATATTCCATAAAAAACCTATAGAGTTCAATTATTGTTTTAAAAAATAAGTATTTCTTTGATTCAAAAATACATACCAACTTTTGTTAGGTAAAAAAAAAATTCAAAGCATTAGGCACAATAGAAAAAAAAAGCCTTAGCATTTTAAATGAAGACAAATTAGTTATTTTATCTTTCTCAGATAAGTAAATTTAAAGTTTTGATTTGCCATAGGGATGTGAATAAATATGAACGTAAAAGCTATCATAATACTGCGTTTCTTAAGTTAAGAGCTTTCAAATTTTGTGAGGATATAGAAAATTATATAAAGAATAATTTAGACTAAGAAAATTACATTTGATTTTTTGACCGATTTTGGTCAATTGAATCGTAGTGTGTCTTCTTAAGAGGAAACTTTTGGTGCAAATATTGGAGGAAAACAGACATATTTTTAAAACATTCCATTATTCCTATGGAAAATGTGTCTGTAATAGTAATATTTTTTCTAAATATAGCTAAGACTTCTGTACGGAGCCTGAACTGGGATTGTTGAAATACATAAGTGAGGAGTGGATTTATTTATAGTTTAATATATCAAAGAAGTTTTAAGAAAAAACACCACTTATTATTTCAATTGAACGTAACTTTTAAGAATAATGTGAACTTTTCAAAAAATCTAGTTCAGGCTTTGTATAAAACCTTAGTTTTATATAGGCAAAATATTAGTATAGAAGTATTTTTCATAAAAAATGAAAAGTTATGAAATTATGTCATTTCCATACCTTTTTTCTTAAAAAAAATTATATTTGCATAATTTTTTCTTATAATAATATTATTAAATAACTTTATATGTATAGTCTATTTCAAATAATGTTAAATAAATGGAGAATATTTTGAAAATACTTTCTTCTTTCTTCAATTTTTGCTAAACAATTACATTTAAATAATTATTTGGTAGTAATATTCCTAAAATAATATGTATATTCTAATTCAACTGACACAAAATATATAAAGAATAAAAAAGTACTACCCATTTATACGCTTTTCGAAAATCAAAAAGTAGTCAACCACTTTAAAGAAGTTTCATCTTGAATACAGTCAATACGTAGAAAAGAGATTATACATAAACTTCTTTTTATATTTCTAATCCAATAAATCCCAGAACAGCAATTAAATGATAGAAAACAGCCAAAGTATTCTAAGAAATCTGAATAATTTTCTAATGGAGGCCATTACAACAATCCGATTAAATGAAGATTGGAAGTGTGTCGAGTAATTCCGAATACATCACCACCTGTTCGCTTGGTTGATCATTTGAGTAGTACAAGCTGAGGTTCTAATCTCATAATGCAAACAGTCCCTATTTTAAGCAAATTGAATTTCAAATTACTGCGTGACCACTTCTCATTTTGCTTCAATGGGGCTTTGTAAAGCTAGAGCATGTGTAATCGGGCTGTATGAGCTTTAAGTGTCTTACTCTAGTACCGATTCGCCGTGCTTGTTTTAATGAAGAGAGTTGTATGTTTAATTTGAAGCATACTGTATGAAGTTAGAATTCAGCTTTAGGCTAACGGGGAGTTAAGATTTATATTCTTGCTCTATAAGTCTAATCACGGATTGAATTCATCTTTAAAATGGGGATAATTGCCCCTTTTCTTTGGATCGACTTGTTTAACCGGGTTTTAAAAGTTATAAAAGGGTAAATTTTTGAAATTGGTAACTGATTAAAAAAAAAAATTGTTTTTAATATTATTAAAAAAAAATTATTTGACAAAATTTTTACAAAAATAAAATAGAATGACCCCAAAAATTCTCCTTTTTTAAAAATGCCTATTTGTTTTGCCATATATAGCTCCGACAAGGTTTAACAGAATTTTGAAATATATAAATTTTAAATGGATTTATCCCTATTTTACACAACAGAGGGAGAAATTTTAAAAAAAAACGCCATAATATTTCTGGTATAACTATAAAATAATGTGAATTTTTCAAACTTTCAGACTCTCTGGGGAAGTCTTTACTTTATAAATCCCCAAAAAATATTATTATAGAAAATTTTTTTTTTAAAGGGAAAATTTTTTTAAAAGGTTATATAAGTTAAAATTTCCCAAAAATTGTTTTAAAAAATTTTTTGTCATAATTTTACTTAAAACAATTTTTTCATGTATTCTAATCAAGTGACCTTTTTATATTAAAATTATCCCTTTATGTGATTTTTTAAAATCACGGTTTGAATATGGATACTTTTAAAACCCATTGGGGGGGAAAATCTAAATGGTTTTACAATACAAAAAACTGAAAAATTTTTTTTTTTTCCAATTTTTGTGAACGGAAAATTTGGTTTTGGGAATGAATGTTTATTAATTTCCCTATGAAGTACGAGGGGGGAAGA